>OX578152.1:3322500-3897500 GCA_951213105.1 Amaurobius ferox | reverse complement strand
ATATATATATATATATATATATATATATATATATTTATATATATAATGATTTGCTGTATTATATTTTATTCTGTGGGTGTTTTTAAAAAGTTAGGTTTATCGTGTTACATCTTCTTACTTTTCGTTCATTGGATTTTCAAACTTCTATTTATATATATATATATATATATATATATATATATATATATATATATATATATATATATATATATATATATATATATATATATATATATATATATATATATATTTATATATATATATATATATATATATATATTATATATATATATATATATTTATATATATATATATATATATATATATATATTATATATATATATATATATTTATATATATATATATATATATATATATATATTATATATATATATATATATTTATATATATATATATATATATATATATATATATATATATATATATATATATTTATATATATATATATAATTTTCATTTATTTATATATATATATATATATATATATAAATGTCCAATATATAATATGTCATATATTGGACAAACTAGTAATCCCATTCATCTACGTATGAATGTTCATAGAGATCACGTCAAAAAATATATCCTCAATAATAATTTTCTTCCTACTTCTAATAAAATTGAATATAAACACTTTGCTAAACATGGTTTTGAAAATATCACAATACATATATTGGATATAAAAACAAATACTGCAGATAGGATTTATTTTGAAAACTATTATATAAAATCAAATTGTACTCTTTTTCCATATGGATTAAATCAACTATATCTTAATGGTAATATTGTAAAAAATAATTTTGTAGATAATAAATACTCTATTTTAAATCACCTTTTTTTGAAACCTCCTTTAAATAATAGTAAATCAGTTAAATTATAAGATTTAAATGGGGCAATGATAATTCCTCAATCATTAATCATAAGGCTGAGATAATATGTTTACATAATAAATTTAATAGCACTTTTCAGTGGAAATTAATTAAATCCTGGGTTTTTGCGGTAAAGAAAAAACATTTAAATAGAGTTTATGCAATTTTCTTGAAATTGAATCTTTCTAATAAACACTTTAATCATATTTTCTTTGATTTGCTTATTACAAGATCACAGTATTTAAATTTAAAACTTAATCAATATCATCTTAATAATATGTCAACTAATTCACATTGTGTAATTTCTTTCAAGCATCCCATTTATAATTCCATAAATTTTGGTCATCTTTTTAACAAGTTCTAGCTTTAATGCCTATTGGAGATTTGAGTGTATCAAAGACTTTTAAATACAACAAGCCTATTGGTAGATCAACATTTAATTATAATGAAAATTTGCAATCTCTCTCTATAGATCATGATTCTAAGTCAATTTTATATAATGAATGTATATGTAAAGTAAACGATTGTTCTAAATTTCTAAATCCAGACTTGGGGCATATAGTTACAGGAGACTTAGGTATAATTAAAGACAATTCGTTAAGAACCATTATGTCTTTTGGCACTAAATTCAGGTTACCCTTTTGTAATAATTATTTTTAAGTTTTAAAATCAATTAATCTTGATCTTGATAAATATTTATATAAATCTATTATTATATATACTAATTGCCAAGTGTCCGTCTGTCTGTCCGTCTGTCTGTCTGTCTGTCACGCCTTTTTAGGCACTTCCCGAATAGATAGAGACTTGCAATTTGGTACACGGCTCGGTCGTTCGATAAAACCCCCTGGAAAAATCGAATTTTTCGAAAACGTTCTATAGAGGGGGTGCCCCACACCAAAACGTTCGAAAAGTGAAATGACGGGAAAGCATGCTTTGCGATGAGATAGAGACTTCAAATTCGGTGTATGGGTAAATCGTTCGAAAGGAAGAAAGTGTGCAATTTCAGATTTCCAATATTTTCTACTTAAGGGGGGGTGCAGCACACCAAAACGTTCGAAAAGTGAAATGATAGGAGAGTATGCTTTGCGATGAGGTAGAGACTTCAAATTTGGTGTATGGGTAAATCGTTCGAAAGGCAGAAAGTGTGCATTTTCAGATTTCCAATATTTTCTACTCAAGGGGGTGCCGCACACCAAAACGTTCGAAAAGTGAAATGATGGGAAAGCCTGCTTTACGATAAGATAGGGACTTCAAATTTGGTATATAGGTAAACCGTTCGAAAGGAAGAAAGTGTGTAATTTCAGATTTCCAATATTTCCTACTTAAGGGGTTGCCGCACACGAAAATGTTCGATTTTCCGAATAAATGAGAAACGGCCCCTTTAAAATTTGATAGAGGCTCAAAATTTTATATATAGACTAATCATTTGATGAAAACACCCAAAACGAATATAATTTTTCAAAAATGTTCGTTTAAGGGGGTTCTCCAGAGGAAAACGTTCGAAATGTGAATTGATAAAAAAAAGCATGCTTCGAAATAAGATACAGACTTCAAATTTGGTGTACAGGTAGATAGTTCGAAAGGAAGAACATGTGCATTTTCAGTTTTCCGATATTTTGAACTTTTGGGGGTGCCTCAAAACAAAATGTTCGATTTGTCGAATAAATAAGAAACGCGAATTATTAAAAAATTGACATTATTCAGGGGTTGCTTAATGTGGGGTCGTTGATTTTCAACGGGTATGCGGCTAGTATATACTAATTGCCAAGTGCCCGTCTGTCTGTCTGTCTGTCACGCTTTTTTCAGGCACTTCCCGAATAGATAGAGACTTGCAATTTGGTACACGGCTCGGTCGTTCGATAAAAACCCCTGGAAAAATCGAATTTTTCGAAAACGTTCTATAGAGGGGGTGCCCCACACCAAAACGTTCGAAAAGTGAAATGACGGGAAAGCATGCTTTGCGATGAGATAGAGACTTCAAATTTGGTGTATGGGTAAATCGTTCGAAAGGAAGAAAGTGTGCAATTTCAGATTTCCAATATTTTCTACTTAAGGGGGGTGCAGCACACCAAAACGTTCGAAAAGTGAAATGATAGGAGAGCATGCTTTGCGATGAGGTAGAGACTTCAAATTTGGTATATGGGTAAATCGTTCGAAAGGCAGATAGTGTGCATTTTCAGATTTCCAATATTTTCTACTCAAGGGGGTGCCGCACACCAAAACGTTCGAAAAGTGAAATGATGGGAAAGCCTGCTTTGCGATAAGATAGGGACTTCAAATTTGGTATATAGGTAAACCGTTAGAAAGGAAGAAAGTGTGTAATTTCAGATTTCCAATATTTCCTACTTAAGGGGGTGTCGCACACAAAAATGTTCGATTTTCCGAATAAATGAGAAACGGCCCCTTTAAAATTTGATAGAGGCTCAAAATTTTAAATATAGACTAATCATTTGATGAAAACACCCAAAACGAATATAATTTTTCAAAAATGTTCGTTTAAGGGGGTTTTCCAGAGGAAAACGTTCGAAAAGTGAATTGATAAAAAAAAACATGCTTCGAAATAAGATACAGACTTCAAATTTGGTGTACAGGTAGATAGTTCGAAAGGAAGAACATGTGCAATTTCAGTTTTCCGATATTTTGAACTTTTGGGGGTGCCTCAAAACTAAATGTTCGATTTGCCGAATAAATAAGAAACGCGAATTATTAAAAAATTTACATTATTCAGGGGTTGCTTAATGTGGGGCCGTTGATTTTCAACGGGTATGCGGCTAGTATATACTAATTGCCAAGTGTCCGTCTGTCTGCCTGTCTGTCTGTCCGTCTGTCTGTCTGTCACGCTTTTTTTAGGCACTTCCCGAATAGATAGAGACTTGCAATTTGGTACACGGCTCGGTCGTTCGATAAAACCCCCTGGAAAAATCGAATTTTTCGAAAACGTTCTATAGAGGGGGTGTCCCACACCAAAACGTTCGAAAAGTGAAATGACGGGAAAGCATGCTTTGCGATGAGATAGAGACTTCAAATTTGGTATATGGGTAAATCACTCGAAAGGAAGAAAGTGTGCAATTTCAGATTTCCAATATTTTCTACTTAAGGGGGGGTGCCCCACACCAAAACGTTCGAAAAGTGAAATGATAGGAAAGAATGCTTTGCGATGAGGTAGAGACTTCAAATTTGGTGTATGGGTAAATCGTTCGAAAGGAAGAAAGTGTGCAATTTCAGATTTCCAATATTTTCTACTTAAGGGGGTGCCGTACACTAAAACGTTCGAAAAGTGAAATGATAGGAAAGCATGCTTTGCGATGAGATAGAGACTTCAAATTTGGTATATGGATAAATCACTCGAAAGGAAGAAAGTGTGCAATTTCAGATTTCCAATATTTTCTACTTAAGGGGGGGGGGGGGGTGCAGCACACCAAAACGTTCGAAAAGTGAAATGATAGGAAAGAATGCTTTGCGATGATGTAGAGACCTCAAATTTAGTGTATGGGTAAATCGTTCGAAAGGAAGAAAGTGTGCAATTTCAGATTTCCAATATTTTCTACTTAAGGGGGGTGCCGCACACTAAAACGTTCGAAAAGTGAAATGATAGGAAAGAATGCTTTGCGATGAGGTAGAGACTTCAAATTTGGTGTAAGGGTAAATCGTTCGAAAGGAAGAAAGTGTGCAATTTCAGATTTCCAATATTTTCTACTTAAGGGGGTGCCGCACACTAAAACGTTCGAAAAGTGAAATGATAGGAAAGCATGCTTTGCGATGAGATAGAGACTTCAAATTTGGTGTATTGGTAAATCGCTCAAAAGGAAAAAAGCGTGCAATTTCAGATTTCCAATATTTTCTACCTAAGGAGGTGCCGCACACCAATATATTCGATTTGCAGAATAAATGAGAAAACGCTCCTTTAAAATTTGATAGAGGCTTGAAATTCGGTATATGGGCTAATCATTTGATGGAAACACCCAAGACAAATATAGTTTTTCAAAAATGTTCGTTTAAGGGGGTGCTTCAGAGTAAAACGTTCGAAAAGTGAATTGATAAAAAACCACGCTTCGGATTGAGATAGAGATATCAAATTTGGTATAAGGGTAGATAGTTTGAAAGGAAGAAAGTGTAAAATTTCAGTTTACCAATATTTTCTACTTTAGGGGGTGCCACTCACCAAAATGTTCGATTTTCGGAATAAAGGAGAAACGCCCGTTTTAAAACGTGATAGAGGCTTGATATTTGATATATGGGAAAATAATCTGACAGAATTCAAATAAAGAATAGAGTTTTTCAAAAATGTATAGTTAAGGGGGTGGGTACTCCACACAAAAGCATTCGAAAGATGAAATGCTAGAAAAGTATGCTTCGCGATGAGATAGAGACTTCAAATTTAGTGTACGGGTAAAAAGTTGGAAAGGAAGAAAGTGTGCAATTTCAGTTTTCCAACATTTGTTATTGTAGGGGGTTCCGCTCACTAAAATGTTCGATTTACCGAACAAATGAAAATCGCCTCCTTTACAATGTGATAGAGACTTGAAATTTAGTATATGGGCTAACCATTTGACAAAAAAAACCAAAGATGAGTACAGTTTGACAAAAATGTTCTTTAACGGGGTGCTACACAGAAAAACGTTCGAAAGGTGAAGTGATAGAAAAACATGCTTCTCGATAGGATAGCGTCTTCAAATTTGATATTCGAGTAGATAGTTTAAAAGGAAGAGAGTGTGAAATTTTATATTTCCAATATTTGCTACTTTAAGGGGTGCGCACACTAATATGTTCGATTTTCCTAATAAATGAGGCACGCTTCCTTTTAAATGTGATAGAGGCTTGATATTTGGTATTTGGGCCAATCATCTGATAAAAAACACAAGACAAACAGAGTTTTTCAAAAATGTTCATTTATGGATGTGCTTCATAGAAAAAAGTTCCAAAGGAGAAATAATAATATAGGAGTGCATCGGGATGAGATAGACTTTAATGTGTTGTACGGGTAGATAATTCGAAAGGAAGAAATCAGCAAATTTAGTCGAATCGATTTGTCGAATAAATATGAAACGCTCATTATTAAAAAATTTACATTATTCAAAGGTTGCTTATTGCGAGACCGTTGATTTTCAACGGGTATTCGGCTAGTTAGCTTCTAAACATGCTATGCCTTTAGAGGCATTTAATATGTGGAAATTTACTTTATTAGAATCTATTAAAAATGCTGTTAGTAGTATTCAATTGACTAGATCTATATATAATATTGATAATATTAAACACTCCATTAATGATATACAAAAATATTTTGTTATCACCCATGTTGATAAAGCCTCTAATAATTATGCTATTATCTGTAAAAAAATTTATATACAATTTCTGTTAGATTATTTAAAAAATAATAGTCCTTTTAAACTTGATTCACATTCCATTAATAGTATCAAATTGAAAATTATCAATATGTATAGCGATTTAAATATTAAATATAAATTTCTTAAATTTCCATATATAGTGCTTATTCATAAATTTCATAAAAATCCTATTAAATTTAGAACAGTAACTAGTGGTCATAATACTTACTCTACTACTTAACTCTAATACTTACTCAACTTCGACAAAATACTTGGACCCGAGGCAGAGTTTTGGAGAAGTGAACAAATCCATGATTTAGGCCTAGCTCTTGTCCACGTGTATAGCATTAATGCTTGGATTTCATTTGTTTTTCTTTTATAGATTCCATACCATTGATTTTTGATGATTTCCTTTAACTTGATGATTCGAAATTTGTATTTTTTTCCATTTGATTGAAGATTTGCTGATTTACACTTTTATTTTGTAGGCTTGTTAGAAAGTTAGGTTTTTTCGAGTTACAGCTACTCTCTTTTCTTTCATTGGACTTTCAAACTATTATTATTGTTATTACTATATATACATATATATATATTGCTTGTGCACCAATGTGTCAGCAGTAACATTCGTGCATTTTAGATGTTACAGCTTTCCCTCCAATCGGAAAATCTTAACACATAAAACATAAGATAACTATTTGAACGGTCAGGATACCAATGCCACCCAATAGATGCCACCAAATAGTGCCACCCAATTTTAACAGTAGCCCAGTCAATAAAGAAATAGACCCATAACAAATTCAGGGAAGCTGAATTTTGATACATGACTAGTACTTGGCCAACGGCCCTACCGTGCTGAAAACACCTGTTCTCGTTAAATCACCGTAGTCAAGCAGCATCGGGCGCGGTTAGTACTTGAGTGGGTGACCACCTGGGAACACCGCGTGCTCTTGGCACATTTCGGACGCGGTAGCCCGGTGGTTTGCGAGCTGGATTTGCACGCTGCCACAACTGCCGCCGTGTTCATAAGGAGTACGATCACGTTAAACATGTGGGTCCGTAAGTCCTTCCGAGAGGTTGGTGGAAGGGGAAGAAGGATACGGTCCCTGTGGATGCCTCCCCCACTGGGTTCCGGTCTAAATTGGGTGGCACTTCCCGGCCGTCCAAACGGTTATCTTACACCTTTCTAGTAGGTCGGGCGATCTGGGTCTCAACAACAACAACATGACTAGTACTTACTAAAACATATATTTTCCCAAAAGTCCCCTAAAATCCGAGGCTTGCTTTCCCCCTACCCCACCCCCACCCACCCTCTAAAGCAGCGTTCTTCAACCTTTGTCATCCCGCAGAACCCTTTTTTGAGATTTTTCTTTATGGAACCCTTCGTTCAGTAGCACACCCAGATTTGATTTTAGGGGGGATGTTAAGACCCAGACCGTCCGACCTACCAGAAAGGTGTAAGGTAACTGTTTGGACGGCCGGGAAGTGCCACCCAATTTAGACCGGAACCCAGTGGGGGAGGCATCCACAAGGACCGTACCCTCCTTTCCCTACCACCAACCTTTCGGAAGGACTTACGGACCCACATGTTTAACGTGATCGTACTTCGCGTGAACACGGCGGCAGTTTTGGCAGCGGCTGGAATCGAACCCGGGCCTACCGAGTGCAACTCCAGCGCGCTAACAAACTCCAGCGCGCTTTAGGGGGGATGTGTCATATTACGTATTACATGTTATGAACAAGTAAATTTATATAAGATATAAATTTGCATTAATTCAAACAAGAAGATAAATATTCCATATAAAGTATTTGTATTATACATACATATGTCATATGAAATTGAAAACAAAGAAAAACAAAACAAAAATTAAAAACATTCGAAAATTAATAACATTCGAAAATTAATAACATTCGAATTGTAGTATCGACTCGCGGAACCACTAAAGCGTTTGAGTGGAACCCTAGGGTTCCGCGGAACACAGGTTGAAGAACACTGCTCTAAAGTATCAAATTGCAACGTTTAGGGATTTATTTTATTTCTCATGAATGGAACCTCGTACAATGATGCAGTTGGTTTTAAATTATTTCAAATATAATGATAAATATGTTTTTCAGTATATTTTATACATATATTATGTTTGTTTCTTGCAAATTTCATAAATATACCTATTTTGTATTGGATTTATCCAATTTTTGTGTTTTAAAAATAAATGAACTTTTAAAATTTAAAAATCTCTCCATTTATATTATATTAAAGTAAATTTTATAAGGTTCAAATTGATATGTAATAGTTCTTACTTGTATATAAAATTGTGCATCTGGTGCTGGACGTCGTCCTGAGCGCCGTCGTTGTTAAGTCGTAACTGGAAATATTTCGTCTCTGCTTTATATATACTTTTCCTTGTAAGTGATGGTTTACAAGAAAAAGGTCAATTTTACTTTTGAGATAATGTGGTATGTAGCAATTATACAATTTTAGTTTTTATTGGATTAAAGCAGCCGCATGCTATTCAAATACGAGAAACATTTTCATTGTGCTCTATGGTGCCAATTCCAAGAAATTAGCTTTTTTCTATCAGCCCCAAAACTTTAAAGCTGCTTTTCTCTATTTTAATATTATTGCTTGAGTAATAATGCAAAATTTGTAAGATGAGTTGCAATTATCGTAAAGCAATGCGATTATTCTTTAGAATCAACTTGAAAAGGTCATAAACTCAATTTTGAAAATTTCTGATGACTGGATGCTTTTCTTGTAAACTATGAACCATCACATGTAATTAATCTTCTCTTGTTTCTGTAATTTGTGAGAAACTCAGATTGATGATACACCTAACCGATGTTTGAACCATACTTTTCTTTATAATGTTTTTTTTATTTTACACTGAACGATTGTAAAAGGGTTGTACTGCAATAGCTATGAATATTTACATATAAATTTAATAGAAATTATGGATTATTTAGATTTGTCATATCGTTGTGTAACCGGCTGTAATTTTAAAATCTTTTCGATTACTTTAAACTATCATTTTCCACTTTTAAGTCATGTTCTTCACTGAAATCCACTAGAAGGCCATTGCAATATCCGCACACAGAAGTACAAAGAAAACCAGCTCGACGATAACTACATGAATGAGCACAAGCAGCTTTACAATTGCAAGAAATGATTAACAACAATTCTTGTGGACAGAATTTTGTTTAAAAGGAGTAAGATTCAAGGACGTCCATAAAACATTTCCAGGAATGTTAAAATTCAAGGATGAGAAGTAAATATATCTACTAGCTTGATATCTGCATTTGAGACCTTGATCGTCCACGAGAGGACAAGTGCCCTTCGTGCTCATTTATGGGCGCTTATGGCAAGAGCGCCTATAGAACTTATTCCAGAGGGGGCAAACTCAAGGACGACACTCAAAATATCGACAGGCTTGATACCTACATTTGTGACTTTCTACATCCCCTATGGGCGCTCATTCAAGGGCGTCCATAGAACTTTTTCCCAAGGAGGGCATACTCAAGAATGTGACGTACAATATCTACTAGCTTGATACTTACACTTGTGATCTTGAATGTCCAAAGGAGGGCAAACGCCGCATCGCGTTCCCATATGGGCGCCCATGCCAAGAGCGCCAATAGAACTTATTCCAGAAGGTTGAAGACTCTGGGATGAGATGTACAATATCGACTAGCTTGATTCCTAAGTTTGTAATTTTGAACGTTCATGGTGAGGGCAAGTGTCCCTTCGCGCTACGTAATGGACGCTCATGACAAAGACGCCCATAGAATTTAATTCTGAGGGCGCAAACTCAAGGAAGAGAGGTACAATACCGACTAGCTTGATAGCTACATTTGTGGATTTCCATATCTCCTATGGGCGCCCATGGCAAAGGCGTCCATAGAACATTTTCCAAGGAGGAGATACTCAAGGATGAAACGTACAATATTTACTAGCGTGATACCTACATTTATGACCTTGAATGTCCACAGGAGTGCAAGTGCTTTCTCGCGTTCCCCTATGGGCGCCCATAGCAAGAGCGCCTATAGAACTTTTACAGGCGGTAAACTGAAGGGTGAGACATACAACATCGACTAGCTTGATACCTACGTTTGTGAATTCAACGTTGACAGGATGGCAAGTTCCCTCTCACGCTGCCCTATGGGCGTCCATGGCAAGAGCGCTTATAGAACTTATTCCAGCGGGGACATATTCAAGGGCGACAATATCGGCTAGCTTGACACCCTATGGGCAACACCTTTCAATATCTCGTATGGGCGCCATGGCAAGGGCGTCAATAGAAATTATTCCAAGGAGGGTATACTCAAGGATAAGTCGTACAATATCTACGGGCTTGATACCTACATTTATGACCTTGATTATTCACAGTAGGGCAAGTGGTCCCTTGCGCTCCCCTATGGGCACCCATGGTGAGGGCGCCAATAGAACTTTTACCAGCGGGGATAAATACAAGGATGTGACGTACAGTATTGATTAGATTGATACCTATATTTAAGTATTATTAATATTGTATTAATATTGATAAATGTTATTGTTCCCTATGGGCACCCATGGCATGTGTGGAATGTTTCGGCCTTTTATGTTACAGAGACTTTTGGAGGGTCTTGAAATACCTATTTACCACCCCAGGGGAAATCGAAACTTCGGCACTTTTAAGTCCTGTCCCGAGGTACAGCAGAGAGTCCTTGCAATGGGCACACATAGGGGAGGCTAAGGAGGAACTTATGCACTCTCCTGGATATTCAAGGTCTCAAATGTAGGTATAAAGGTAGTCGATATTGTACGTATCATCCTTGAGTTTGGACTCCTGGAAATGTTACATGGGCGCCCATAATGGAGGGCAAGAAGTACATATGCCTTCCCATAGACGTTCAAGATTAGACATGTTAGATAATCGATATTGAATGCCTCAACCTTCAGTTTATCAACCATGAAAAAATTTCTATAGCGCCCATAGGAGAGGGTAAGGAGTGCACTTGCTCTCTCCAAGGACATTCAAGATCATAAATGTAGATTTCAAGTTAATCTATATAGCAGATATCATCATATAGTTTGCACCTAGAAAAATTATTTCTATTTGCTCTTTGCCATGGGCGCCCATAGGGGAGCCAACAACATAATAAAGTTCATTTGTAACTTTTACAATAAAAGCAGGAGTAACGCCTAATATTAGTAGTTTGATAACCTTGAAGACTATAAATAGAAAAAAAATTAGAAAATAAATAATATAATAGAAAACAGTAATAAAAATATTAATAATAAAATAAAATTTAAATAGAATACATATATATATACACATGTGTGTGTGTGTGTTTTGAATATCAAAATTGAACGATTAGACGAATTGAACTGTAAATTTTCACATACAGAAACCAAAGAACTTTTATCATTCATCTGCGGCCACACATCTACGTGATGTTACACAAAGACAAAAAAAATATCAGTAAAACTAAATTGTTGGAAGGGCTGAGTCTGCTGAAATTCGCACCTGACGTTTCTATTACGCGGTATTTTGGCGGGTGTTCGTTGCGGAGAATAGGTGGTCGTGGGAAAATATTCTATATAGAGAGAATTTCATCTGACGTCAAGAGCAAAACATATGGTTTACTTGCGAACATGTTTGTTCGCCAGTAGCATAGGTTTATAGAGTAGTGTAAGCGCGATAGACAAAATAATTGATAATTATGGTTATGTATACAATTTTTGGGTGAGGTAAACGCCCAGACCGAGATACTGGTATATCAGTTTACCAATTTCCAAGAATTGTAAAGATACCAAAATGGAAGAACTGACCATAAAAAGAAAGGAGTGAATGTTTGTCTGGCTTTCATCATTTGGACTTAACCAGGGACGCAAGTACCGGGGGGGGGGGGGGGTATTTCAATCGGTGAACGATTATTTCAATCGGTGAATATTGGAACCGTATTGATTTTAAATGCGATCGAATGATCGGAAGAGCTCCAACATTGGAATGAATTCTTGAAAAAAAAAAAAAAAAAAACAGCCCTTTCAATAATAATAAAAACTAATTATTTCAGATTAATTAGAAAACGAATTGAGACAAATTTTAGAAAGCTAGCATGAAACTTCTTTAAGATAATGCACAATTTTGAGTACATTTTTGAAAAAACATTAATCAGGAGTTTGAATATTGCTAAATAAATAATTCTTTCATACGCAATTTTTAATTAAAAGAACGATTGACATAAACTGTACTCTGAACCTTTTATTGAAGAATTTGTTCAACCTGATGGTTGGGTTAAAATCTCTAAACATAAAAATTTAGCAGAAGATTTTATAGAAAATGTAAAGATAAAGTAGATAGGACAAATATTTCTCAATATCAAACTTTAAGTGAAGAATTTATTATAAAATAGAGACAATTTGGATTTAATATAAAGTATCAATCTTTCAAAAACTTTCAGAAGATACAATGAAAGAATTGAAAGATGATTTAAATTGGTTGTATATAGCTAGATATCAGACATTTGGTGAAACATTTATAGAAGAATTTCTGTACAAAATAGATTTTTGTTATCTGGTTAAATACAAATTTGATCTATTGCTTGATCACTTTTTTAATATTCATTGGAAAAAAATACAAGCAATACAGATGAGTGAATTAAATAAAAAGTTTGGTCATTATGAAGAAGAACCTTATAGAGAAAAAACTGTTGAAGAGCTTTGTGAAGTTAAAAATATATTAAAAGAATGTGTTTATCTTTTAAAACAAAATAATTAATAAAGATGAAACATTTGAAAAAATGTTTACTAATAAATGATTGATATTTATAGTAATGGGAAACGAAAATATTTTACTAGTTTTCAAAAAATCAGAAGAAATAATAAAAGTAGATTGTTCTTATAATAAATTAACTTCACTTGAAGGTTTAGAAAATTTAACAAATGTAACAGAAATAGATTGTTCTTGTAATAATTTAACCTCACTTGAAGGTATAGAATATTTAACAAATTTAAAAGAAATAGGTTGTTCTAGTAATAATTTAACTTCACATGAAGGTATAGAAAATGTAACAAATTTGGAAAATTATATTGTTATCATAACAATTTAACTTCACTTGAAAGTATAGAAAATTTAACAAATTTAAAAGAAATAGAATGTCCTGATAATGATTTAACCTCACTTGAAGGTATAGATAATTTAACAAATTTTAAAAAATTATATTGTTCTCGTAATAATTTAACCTCACTTGAAGGTGTAGAAAATTTGATTTGTTCTAATAATAATTTAACCCCACTTGAAGATATAGATAATTTAACAAATTTAGAAGAATTATATTGTTATAATAATGATTTAACCCCAGTTGAAGGTATAGAAAATTTAACAAATTTAACATATATAGATTGTTCTTGTAATAATTTAACTCGATTGAAGGTATAGAAAATTAAAAAAATTTAATAGAAATAGATTGTAAATATAATGATATTACATCCTTAAATGTATTAATATTTTTACCTAGATTAGATAATGTACATTTTGTTGAAGATAAAGTAATTTTATCTCCAATTTTAAGAAGACATTTATTTCATAATAATAAAGCAAATATATATAATGATTCTCAAAATGTGCATAATAGTTATATTCAAAAATCTTTGAGATTCAATCATAAAATTATTAAATACAGAAATTAAATATGATTTAGATGAATGTATTAAAGAATTAAATATATCTAAAGAAATCAAAAGATATATTCATTTACTAGATGATAAGTTCTACAATATTAAATTTAGAGAAATATTTATTGCAGTATTTAATAGAATTTTAATAAATGATAATAGAAATGAATTAATAAAAGTGTTAAAAGATGAATTAAAAGCAAGAGATGATAAATGTTTTGTAGGAAAAGTAACTAGAATGATTAATGTATTAAATTGAATTTGATTCTGATGTTTCTATTAATATGTCCGAAAATGAACAAAAAATTATTATAGCTCAGAGAATAACTGATGAAGAATATTAAGATAAATTTATTAAAGAATCAAAGAAAGATGATTTACAGATTATGCGGAATGGTTGAATTTGTATTGAAAAAATCGATAATTTAGAGGGTAAAATGTATATCATTTAAATTACTTATCTTTAAAAAAATACTCCTAAATAAATGGATGCTATTGAAAAGATTAATAATCTAATGAAACTTACTGATAAACAAATGAAATTAAATTTAAAATATTTAACATCAGATTTAGATGATCTAATACATAAATATGTAAAAGAAATGTAGTATAGTTTAATATCTAATACTAAAATTGATGAAGAAGTTAAAGCATTAATTCTTCCTACAATGAAAGCTGTTATCGAACTCAGAGATTCATAAAAATATTTCTAAAAAATAATTCTAAATAAATGGATACATTGAAAAAGCTCAATAACATAGGAAATCTTCAATATACTTCAACAAAGAAATTATATGAATTAAATATTAATGAAGAATATCCTGTAATTGAAGTCAAGCAAATATCAACCAAACATGGAAATAAATATGTTGTGGTTTTACAAGAATTTCAAGTATTTCTTCCCGAAAGGTTCAATAAAAAAATGACTGAAAAAGAAATGAAATACTTAAATAAAATAGAACCAAAATTCATTTATAAAGGTACGCATAGGTATGCAAATGGAAATGATGCTCATATTAATTATTATTGTGATTTTAAATTTTAATACTTTTATTTTCTCTTTTATAATTTAAATTACTTATTTTTTCTCTTTTAAAATTATTGAGACCTTTCTTTGTAGGTTCTCTTTTTTTCACATTTTGATCTCAAATACTTCAATTTTACATTAAAAATATTTTGTGTTTTCAATATGTTTGATTTTGACTGATTTTATATCATTTTTGGTCTATGTTCAAAAATGCATGGTTTTGGAGTTAAAAAGATGGTATATGGTGTGTCCTATAGCCCCCTCCCCTATATACTACTGACATTCTTTACTTCTTTTTAGGAGTATTAATTTAAATATTTTAATAGAATATTTTGAATAACAATGTTATTTAGAATTAGAACACTATAAGAATTTTCACATGATTGTGAATTTTAAATTTCTTTATATGTATATTCCATACGAAGAATGGGTATACTGCTAGTTTGCAATAAAAATACAAATTTTAATTCTATCAATAATAGTTTTTAATTTTACAAAGACTTGAAAACCATAATGATTGATTAGCAGGTGATGGTTTAGACCAGTGTTCCTCAACCTGTGTTCCGCGGAACCCTAGGGTTCCACTCAAACGCTTTAGGGGTTCCGCGAGTCGATACTACAATTCGTTGTTTTTGTTTTGTTTTTTTGTTTTCAATTTCATATGACATATATATGTATAATACAAATACTTTATATGAAATATTTATCTTCTTGTTTGAATTAATGCAAATTTATATCTTATATAAAGTTTTTATAACAAAGGCAGATACGCACCTTGTTCATAACATGTAATACATAATATAACACATCCCCCCTAAAATCAAATCTGGGTGTGCTACTGAACGAAGGGTTCCATAAAAAAAATATCTCAAAAAAAGGGTTCCGCGAGATGACAAAGGTTGAAGAACACTGGTTTAGACAAATGAAAGTTTTTAGTATAGGGAAAAGAAAATATATAATGACCAATATCGCCAAAGTAAGTGTAAATGCAATTAAATATGATTTAATATGGAAGTAATATAAGTAATTTAAAAAGAATCCATGGCCAATTAAAAAGTATATTAAGAATTTATTAAAAATTTGACGTTTATGGTCAATGATTGGAAGAAATGATTAAATTCTGGAGGGATCATGAGTACACAAGAGTACAGGGGGGGGGGGGAGATATTCATTTAGATAAGTTTGCCAAAGGTTAACGAACTTTTGCAAAATATTTTTAGGCATGAGTATGGGAAAGGAATTTTAACAAACACTCCAGTAGATACAACAATTTTGACATAATGATCAGCAGTATCATTTCCCAAATTATATGGATGAGCTTTGACATTTTTAATATTTTTGCATTTAACATTTTTAATATAATTGGATTTGAGATAGATTGCAGAGCAGAAATGGAGGAGAGACTGTCAGAATAAATATTGACATTTTGGTTAATTTCAGAAACCCAATCAACAGCATATGCAATGGCAGTAATTTCAGCCTGAAAAACTGTATTTTTTGCATCAAGTCTATAACAGGAAACCTCGTCCAATACTTCATGTTTAAATAAACATGAAATAAACATGTTTAAATAAACATGAAATAAACATGTTTAAATAAACATGAAAATTCAACATGTGCATCAATTTTAGAACCATCTGTATAGATTTTAGAATAAATATAATGAGGACAATTTGGAAATGGAACAATAAGGTTTGAAAGTAAAACATTACAGATAGGACTATTGAAATCAAATTGAGAAGGAGAAGGAAATTTTGAACAAGATGAGGATCCTATTCTTTGTTTCCTGAAAATATATTTTTATATAAAATTTTAAAAATGAAGTGTATAGGTGGAATACCAAGAATAGAGGAAAGCGAAATTCCAGAGTAAGTACGAAAGCTGGAAGAAATGTTTAGTACATTAATGCTGCAATGCATTTAATGCTCTCTGAACAAAAATCAGTTTTTTAACTTGAACAGAATTTAGATTTTCCCCCAAATATGCGAACCATATGTAATAAGTTTTTCAATAACAACCTGATACCAAAGTTTCAAAAACCTCTATTAACCCCCTTCTTTCTTTTGATCCAGACCATCTGACTTACCTGAAAGTTTACGGTATCTAATTAATGGCCGGGACAGTGCCACCCAATTTAAACTGGAACCCAGTTGGAACGGCATCCACAGGGACTATACCCTACCACCAACCTTTCGGAAGGACTTTCATACTCACATACTTAACATGCTCATACTCCACATGAACATAGAGACAATTTGGGCAGAGCCAGGAATCGAACTTGGGTCCTCTGACTGCAATCCTGGTACCTTAACCACTGGATTCAATTAATTCCTGCAATCTTCTCAAAATGATACATGGATTTTTATTATCTAGACCATCTGGCTCAGGGTGTAGAGCAGTTACAATGGAAGGACTGATTGAGCATCCATGGACTTAGTTTTGATAAATCTATGGATGCTTGTATCTGCAATGTGAGTGTCTTCTATATTTAAACGAATTTTATGCTGACTACATGAAAGAACTGAAATTATCAATTTTCATAGAGGCTAACAAAAATTGTGGCTTATAACATGTTTCTTGCTGCCATTACAGATATTGGCTATGGAACCTATATCCACACTGATGAGTACATAATAAGCATGAAATTGGTCCATGGATGTGTAGCCATTGAGCGTCGCCAGGCCCGAACCGGGGACCCTTTGGTTACAAGACCGACATTATAGTCACTGAGCAAAAGCTAGCTTCTCCTCTGTTCTTATAATTCGGTTACTGGCTCGTGTGGCATCTTTTGATCAGATGTCTTTGTGCTTGTATCTGCAATGGGAGTGTTTTCCATATTTTGGGGAATGCCCCTTAAAGGCAGGTTTTATATTTTATGAATAAAATAGATATTTTTTACCCTATTTGTAAATACAATTTATTCTACATATTGTTCAAAAAAGGATTTTTCTATAATAATAAATGTAGTTTCGACTTCTGAAAAATGTAAATTTGTCATTTTTGTCACTGTCCCCCAATGATGAGGTGAGTTTTCATCTCCTAGTCTTATCAATAAAAAACATGAATAACAGAGATAAATGGATGAGGCTAATGAAATTGCAATTTTATTTTGTAAAACCGCTGTTATTTATAAAAATTTTATTAATTTTTAAAATTCTTGATTCATGTGTCTTTGAAAATTGGTGACATTACAATGTTGTTTGAAAATATGTATCTTTTTAATCCACCAGATGGTGACAGCAGTAATTTTAAGTTAGTTGAAGAACAATATGTAGAGTTTTGTTCCTCATCTATTTGAATAGGAGCTTGCTATTAATAGATAAGATACTGACATGCATTTATTTATTATTAATATGAATGAACATTTAAAAGTAATGCCTCCTATTAGTGCATAAAAGTCAGGTATGCATAGTTCATATTTTGTTTCCCATTGTTGGTTTCAATTTCCATGTGGAATAAAAACAATACCATATGTCACAATAATTTCTGGTATAGAAATGTAATGAATATGCATTAAAATTCCATTAATCATGTTAAACAGCTCTGTCATCAATTAGAAATTTTAAAAGATATTTTCAAGAACTTATTCTAAGCAAAAGTTTAGAAAAACTATAAAAAAAATTTCTTTCAGTCTGAAAATTGATAATTATCAGATATTTAGCTATAACAGAAAGTAACACAGTTTACCAAGCTTGCAATTGTTATGTTTATATTTAAATTTTTTTATTATTTTATCTATTAGAAGTTTTAAGTAAATTAAATTTCCCTTTTGTGGCTCTTCTTCACTTTGACAAAAGTTTAAGGCTTTTTTTCTGATGGATAATTTTTACAGATTAAGTTAGTGCTCCCTAAATACATCCGTAGTACTGATTCAAATCAGTTTGGGTACATTAGTAGCATATTTTACAGATATTTAAAAAAATGAAAAATTTAGTTTTCTTCACTGGTAAAATTAAGTTATGCATGTTTAGCAACATGTTTGTCAGCCATTTTAGCCTAGAAAGCTGCAGTTCTTTGTACGATCATGTACTTAGAACAAAATTATATACTTCATTTATTTTTTTGGGGGGGAGGGGCAAAACTTTTAATTTTTCTGATGTCTGATTATGTTTTTAACTTAGTTTATCCTGGATATGAACTGTTTGAACATTGTGTATTGAAACAGAAAGCATCATGAAGAACAGTCAAGATAATAGGAAACAAGAAATTGGTGTGTGCCAAGAGACAAAAGCGATACAAGAGATTGGTGTGCGCCAAGACAGAGAAGCGATTTACTGCTTTCCGTTTGGCTCTCTCTAAATCCATGTCTTGGATATATAATCCACATGTATCTTCCTTTGCACCCATTCCTCTTTTGGACTTTGAGTTTGTCAGTTCTCTTGCATGGACGAAGGGGATCCAATGTATCCTCGAAACAGCTGTATACTGCTTTATTATTTTATTTGTACTTATACACATTGCTCAAGTTTTCTTTATCCTTTCACATTATGTGTTTTACTTATGAGTTTGCGAATGCTATAATTTGTCCAAAAAAGAGAACTGAAATGATGATTTTAACTGGAAAATTGCATAACTTTTCTTTATATGTATAGAAGAGAAAAATATTTTGGGAGCATATATATATATATATATTTGAAATGTAATAATAAGAATTATGTAAAAATAAAAAAAAAAATAAAAAAATAAAAATAAAAAATATATATATATATATATATATATTTCATTATCAAGTACACAGAACAAAATTAAATTATTTATTTTTTGGTTGAAGATTTTGTTTTTTATTGTGTTTCTAAGCTCAATTTGTTCCAAGAATAAACAGTTTAAACCAGCAATTCTTAAAGGGTTCTTCACAGCACATTATTGTGGTGTAAAATTAGGCGGTTCTGTTATGAGAAAAACAATCTATATATACTAATTGCCAAGTGTCCGTCTGTCTGTCTGTCTGTCACGCTTTTTTTAGGCACTTCCCGAATAGATAGAGACTTGCAATTTGGTACACGGCTCGGTCGTTCGATAAAACCCCCTGGAAAAATCGAATTTTTCAAAAACGTTCTATAGAGGGGGTGCCCCACACCAAAACGTTCGAAAAGTGAGATGATGGGAAAGCATGCTTTGCGATGAGATAGACTTCAAATTTGGTATACGGGTAAATCACTCGAAAGGAAGAAAGTGTGCAATTTCAGATTTTCAATGTTTTCTACTTAAGGGGGGTGCAGCACACCAAAACGTTCGAAAAGTGAAATGATAGGAAAGAATGCTCTGCGATGAGGTAGAGACTTCAAATTTGGTGTATGGGTAAATCGTTCGAAAGGAAGAAAGTGTGCAATTTCAGATTTCCAATATTTTCTACTTAAGGGGGTGCCGCACACTAAAACGTTCGAAAAGTGAAATGATAGGAAAGCATGCTTTGCGATGAGATAGAGACTTCAAATTTGGTGTATTGGTAAACCGTTCGAAAGGAAGAATGCGTGCAATTTCAGATTTCCAATATTTTCTACTTAAGGGGGTGCCGCACACCAAAATATTCGATTTGCAGAATAAATGAGAAAACGCTCCTTTAAAATTTGATAGAGGCTTGAAATTCGGTATATGGGGTAATCATTTGATGGAAATACCCAAGACAAATATAGTTTTTCAAAAATGTTTGTTTAAGGGGGGTGCTCCAGAGTAAAACGTTCGAAAAGTGAATTGATAAAAAACCATGCTTCGGATTGAGATAGAGATATCAAATTTGGAATAAGGGTAGATAGTTTGAAAGGAAGAAAGTGTAAAATTTCAGTTTACCAATACTTTCTACTTTAGGGGGTGCCGCACACCAAAATGTTCGATTTTTGGAATAAAGGAGAAACGCCCCTTTTAAAACGTGATAAAGGCTTGATATTTGATATATGGGAAAATAATATGACAGAAATCACAAAAAGAATAGAGTTTTTCAAAAATGTATAGTTAAGGGGGTGGGTACTCCGCACAAAAGCATTCGAAAGATGAAATGCTAGAAAAGTATGCTTCGCGATAAGATAGAGACTTCAAATTTAGTGTACGGGTAAAAAGTTGGAAAGGAAGAAAGTGTGCAATTTCAGTTTATCAAAATTTGTTATTGTAGGGGGTTCCGCTCACTAAAATGTTCGATTTACCGAACAAATGAAAAACGCCTCCTTTACAATGTGATAGAGACTTGAAATT
Source organism: Amaurobius ferox (assembly GCA_951213105.1). NCBI lineage: Eukaryota > Metazoa > Arthropoda > Arachnida > Araneae > Amaurobiidae > Amaurobius > Amaurobius ferox. The sequence goes on along the minus strand of OX578152.1, from coordinate 3,876,428 downwards.
TAATATATGGGCTAACCATTTGACAAAAAAAACCAAAGATGAATAGAGTTTGACAAAAATGTTCTTTAACGTGGTGCTACACAGAAAAACGTTTAAAGGTGAAGTGATAGAAAATTATGCTTCTCGATAGGATAGCGACTTCAAATTTGATGTACGGGTAGATAGTTTGAAATTTCAGATTTCCAATATTTGCTACTTTAAGGGGTGTACACACTAATATGTTCGAATTTCCTAATAAATGAGGCACGCTTCCTTTTAAATGTGATAGAGGCTTGATATTTGGTATTTGGGCCAATCATCTGATAAAAAACCCAAGACAAACAGAGTTTTTCAAAAATGTTCATTTATGGATGTGCTTCACAGAAAAAAGTTCCAAAGGAGAAATAATATCATAGGAGTGCCTCGGGATGAGATAGACTTAAATGTAGTGTAAGGGTAGATAATTCGAAAGGAAGAAACGCTCGAATTTAGTTTCCCAATATTTTATTCTTTAGAGGGTTCTGCACACCAAAATATTCGATTTGTCAAATAAATATGAAAGGCGAATTATTAAAAAATTTACATTATTCAGGGGTTGCTTATTGCGAGACCGTTGATTTTCAACGGGTATTCGGCTAGTAAATGTCTGTTATTAAAATGGGAAAATAAGAGGAAATACAAAAAAATGTTTATTAAATATTTTTAACAACTTTATTTATTAATACATGATGAGTGTTGACTGGTTTATATACCCTCTGCTATGGTTCGGGAATCTTTGAGACATTTTTCAGTCTACAATTCCCTTAATTGACTTAAATAGGGGTCCTAATGGATCTTACATTAGATCCATATTGCCACCTACTGTACAAATGACAGTATCCCATATGGTGAGATAATGTAGAACAAGTTAAAGAAATGTGAATATCAATGATTTAAACGAATTGTGCTGATGTATTTCTGTAATGTACCTCTTGTAACAAAATGGGATTGGAAAGGTTTAAACTTCATCATGAAAGAGAACTGAAATTGCGATTATAACTGGATAATTTCGATGATTAGTTAAATGTACACTGTGCAAAATAAAAGTTTTTGGAAGGGGGGAAACTTTTTTGCAATAAATATTAAGTACTTTTCCCCTTCTAATTCTTTTGCATTTTCATACCAAAGTAAGCATACTAAATCAATGATATAGAAACTTTGTAAATACAGCTTAAATAAATATTGTGTACACAAATTATGTTGTACTTAAGAAGTTTTTATTACACCAGCGTTTTGATAAGCATAGATAATATGGTAAGAGATATTCAATAATGGAGTCACATTTAGTGTAACCCAAATGAATCATGTTGAAACTGTACACTTAAAACATGAATTGTTGTACATATAGATGCCAAAATGCAAGGAAAGTTACAGGAATGGCAATCTACTTTACAACCACTTGCTTATTTTCAACTACTTTTTAATTATATATATAGTAATGGTTGTTAATCAATGTGCACACATTTGTGCATATTTAAGTTATGCTTTCTTTTAAATGTTTCCTGACATATCTCACATGTATATGATTTCTTACCAATATGTACACATTTATGAATATTTAAACTATTTTTATGTGCAAATGCTTTCTGACATATTTCACATATAAATGGTTTCTCATTAGTATGCACACGTTTATGAATATTTAAAATACCTTTGCGTGTAAATGCTTTCTGACACACTTCGCATATAAATGGTTTTTCATTAGTATGAATACGCTTATGAACAGTTAAGGTACTTTTATGTGCAAATGCTGTATTACATGTTTCACATATAAATGATTTTTCATTAGTATGAATACTCTTATGAATATTTAAGGTACTTTTATCTTCAAAAGCTGTATTACAAATTTCACATATGAATGTTTTTACATCAGTATGCAAACGGTAATGCATACGTAGATTCCTTTTATGTGCAAATGCTTTCTGACATATTTCACATACAAATGGTTTTTCAACAGTAGGTGCACATTTATGTGTATCTAAATTACACTTTTGTGTATATGCCTTCTGACATATTTCACAAGTAAATGGTCTTTCATTAGTATGTACACGCTTATGTACATTTAAATTACTCCTTTCTGTAAATGCTTTTTGACATATTTCACATATATATGGTCTTTCCTTACTATGCACACGTTTATGTCTTTCCAAAGAACACTTCACTGCGAATGCTTTTTGACATATCTCACATATAAATGGTTTTTCACGAGTATGTAAACGTATATGTTTATCTAATATACATTTTTGTGCAAATGCTCTTTGACACATTCCACAGACATATGGTTTTTCGCCAGTGTGCACACGTTTATGTGCAATTAATACATGCTTTAGTGTAAAACCTTTAAGACAGATTTCACATATAAATGGTTTTACGTCTGCATGCACACGTTCATGTTTTCTTAAACGACTTTTATCTGGATATACTTTTTGGCATGTTTCACATTTAAATGATTTTTCACCAATATGTGCACGTTTTTGTGGTTTTAAACATCTCTCATCCATATACAAACATTTATGTTTATTTAAATTACCCTTTTCTGTAAACATTTTTTGACATAATTTGCATACAAACAGTTTATCTGTGTGCACAAGTTCATGACTATTTAAATGACTTTCTTTGCAAGTGAGTTCTGACATATTTCATATACAATAATTTGTGCCCAGTGAGCACAAGACATAGGTGTATTTTAATTATTTTTAATATAAATGCTTTTTATTCATTTCACACACACATGCACACATATATATATATTTTAGCGAAGTATTTTCTGTTCACATATTTGACTTTTTCCAAAAAAGTTTATTAAAAAATATTAATACAAATGGATTATCTACAGATGTTTAAGTAATTGTTATCATACTAGATTTGAGAAAAGCAATGTTTGCTTAGCATTGTGCACTAATTTATAAAACACTCAGTATATTAAACAAACACACAGCATAAGTTAGCTCTTCATGACGAATTAGAAAATATTGCTTCAAACATTCTCAGAGGTAATGAATGATTCAGAAAGAAATATTTATCTCCAGTGTATTTTAGATGGTGTGTCAGATCAGATTACGTTTATTGAAATACTTTAAAATCTTTGGTTCTTTCAAGTTCCAATTACGTAAATCAAATTCTCGCTATCGTGACTAAGATCTTTGACATGAACGTTTCTTTCTGGTAAAATCGTGCTTAAATTTCCAATCTTGAGTGAATAAAGTCAGAGAACACTATGCTATGCATTAATCATACACTTCCATTACGGTGTATTCAAAACTAAAATTATATAAAACATTTATAAAATTACATATAATACATATAAGGCATTACGAAAATTATATTTGCTTAGCTGTGAACGATTTAGACAGAACACAAATTAAAGAATGACTCACAAGTTTGACGAAATGTAAAAAAGCAGCTCCGGAAAGGAAAGCTCTCAGATATTAATTTCCGAAACTAAGTAGGTGGCGCTGATGCTGTAGGGAATTTGAAGAATGGTCGGCTAGTTAGCAAAATACACAGCCGGGAAATTCAAAATAGTCCCCGCCCTTGTAGCAGGGCAAGGCTCTCTAAACCTTCGACCAGAGATATAGGTAGACTGCGCATTGCTATTCAGAAGAGATTGAAAAAGTGACCACTGCATGTATCACGTGACTTAGGGTCGAAGACTCGCAGACTTGGCGACTTATTGCCGCGCTTGGCGCTATAAAATAATTTTTTGTACAGGAGTAAAACAGTGCTGAATATGTCTGATGTATTTCAAAATACCTATTGTTTAGGTCCTAACTAATCAAGTTCCATTAATCACACTAACATGAAATTTGGCATGTCGTTGTCTTTTGTGATATATTTTAATTTTCTAGTTGGAAGGTCCAGATTTAGTATTTCGTTGTCTTTTACGGTATATATTGATTTCTTGTATTTTGAGCCTTATCGGGCTAGCCCACCCTGGGCTCGCCATAGATATTACTGGGCCCGCCATACTCATTATGCGGGAATAACTCGAGATCCGGTGTATCTAGAAAAATCATACCATATTTGGCATAGGGGCCAACGGCCGTACCGTGCTGAAAACACCGGTTCTCGTTAGATCACCGAAGTCAAGCAGCATCGGGCGCGGTTAGTACTTGGTGGGTGACCACCTCGGAACACCGCGTGCTGTTGGCCATCTCGGGTGCGGTATCCCCGTGGTTTGCGCGCTAGATTTGCACGCTACCACAAATGCCGCCGTGTTCATGCGGAGTACGATCACGTTAAACATGTGGGTCCGTATGTCCTTCCGAGAGGTTGGTGGTAGGGGAAGGAGGGTACGGTCCCTGTGGATGCCTCCCCCACTGGGTTCCGGTCTAAATTGGGTGGCACTTCCCGGCCGTCCATACAGTTACCTTACACCTTTCTGGTAGGTCGGACGGTCTGGGTCTCAACAACAACAACAACAACCATATTTGGCATGATTATCTTTCATGGTATATTTTAATTCATTGGATTTTGAACTTTACCATCCGAGCCCGTACAGGAACTGTTAAGAGTAATGCACTAAAGAATAACTCAATGTTATTCTAAGGAAAATCTCGGGAAAATATTCAGTCATTCAATCCCCCCATTCAGTCATTAGAAAATATACATTCAGTCATTAGAATTACCATACCTTTTAGTGTTTTAAAAGTGCCGCTAAAATTATTTTCTTACTTCAGTAAAACTTTATTTTTAATAAAACACTTTTATTTTTGTACAAACTGAAGTGCAAAATTGGCAGTGAGGCAATGCCAATTTTCAACTTTAGTAATATAGCTGAGCATTATACAATTGTATCTATTCAAAATCTTGTATATTATTCCCAGATTATGCAACAGTTACTTTATATTCCTTGACACCCCCCCCCCCCCAAAAAAAAATTGCTTTTAAAAATATTTGGACACAATGTTATTATAATAAATCAAAATGCTGCTTGTAAGGCATTAACTTGCAAAAGTTAATAACTTTAACTTTCTAATAAAATAGCTTTATTAATTCATATTTATCAATAGAACAACACCCTGTTAAATGCTGGGAAGGAGTGGTGAATGAATAAACATTTTAAACACAATTTTGAAACATTTTCACACTCAATTCCTCACTGATCAAAAATATTATTACTTTGACATAATTAAAAGGATCAAAGAACGAAGTTTCAGAGAGCTAAATAGAATCTATAGGACAATAATTTCTCCATTATTAAAATTATTTTTAATTTTTTAAATATGTGTTATGAAATTTCTTATATTTATGTTGTTGCATCCCAAAATTTAATATTTTCACAATTCTAATTTTTAACATAATGGAATGATATCTTCGCATTCTAATTTTTTAAAAAAAGTATTACTTTGAATCTTTTATGAATTTACGCGGCGACTCATTATATATGTTTTTTATTATTATTTAAAATATCATTATTTGCTTTACATATTCATCAGACAGTGAGACACTTTAGATTTCTTCATTTTTAAGATATGGAAAAAAACCAGAGTTGAAAACAAAAATCAGTTTTGTTCCCAAGTTTCTGTAAAATTCATCCTCATCCCCCCACCGACTGTTAAAAAAATTCCAACCTTTATAGAACACTAGGCATAACAAATAATTGTTTCAAATGACTAAACGTTAATTTTTTTTCATTTAGCCTATTTTGATGCAATTTAGTATATTTTGATGCAATTTAGCATATTTTGCACATATAGCGCAATTTAGCATATCTTAATGCTTAAAACTTTTCTCTTTTCAGTTCTGTTTCCCACATCTTTGGGAAAACTAATAAAAATAATAGAAATTAGCTAACATTTTAATAAAAGTTTTAAATGCACAAAAACTGAATTGAAAAATATTTTTGTATATTTTATTGCACTTATCATAGATAAATATTAGGAATTTTATATGGTTACTTTATACATTTCATAATCACAAAATATTTTCGAATCGCATTTTAATTGCTCAATTTCATTTGATACATTACATATACAGTTAAGGAATTTTTTGAAATGTTTAACGAGTATTTTTTAATGTACATACAAAGACAGTTAATACCAAAAGAAAGTGTAAAAAGTAATTGTTTCTGCTACAATTCTCAAGAAAAATTATATTTACGGCCATGCACTGTGTTTATTTTTATAAGTCTGGAAAATATATACTCAGCAAAAAATATCAATTTTAAATGTGTACTTACTGATATTTACATAAATTTCTTGGGAGTTATTAATCATTTCATAGTATTATATGGCATGAAAACATTGTCAGGGGAAAAGAGTATGAAAATGTAAACAATCCAAGTTGGCGTAAAAAAAATGTCGCCAAGAGAGGAAACTAGGCGTATTAAAAGTTTCACCTTTATTTTATTTTTCTCTTCTAATTTTAAGCATTTATAGAGGTACAGTTTATGAAAGTACACAAACATATATAAAACATTTTATTTTAAAAATAATTACAAGCCTATACATTATTTACAAAGCCAGAAAATCTACTTTTATTACAGGAAGGCATGGTCGTACATGCCAATTAACGGTTTATTTTATATAAAATGTCTTTTAAAATGAATGGAAACGGCTTACCTGTGAAACGTAGTGTCTCCACTTTTGATAAACTTTGACGTACATCCATATGCAGCGCAGGATATTACCATATTTTGCTTAAAAGTAAAAGCAAACGTGCGATGTGCCTTCTCGCTTTCGGAAACGTAATGCAATTGCAATGGAAGGAGAGATGCGCAAGAAAATATGCGCGTAGGAGTGCCTAAGTCATGTGACTTAGTTCGGTGGTCACGGAAAGGTTGCCATAAGTCTCTCTACCTGTATTTCACCTCGATGTCTAAAACAGATATTCTAGGTGGCCTAGGTACAACAGGTATTCTAGGTACTTATTCTAGGTGGCCTTGAGCAGGGTCATCTTGATTCACCGGGCCTGCTTGTAAGTTGCCATTGGAGGGGGCGAGTCATCCACAGAGTCCTTCGAAAATACTTCTTTCATCGTTAGGGCTATGATTTTTTGCTTATTATTTTATTTTATCGTTGCCTCGAAATTTTTATTATTCTCTTTCTCACATTATATTCATAACTGTCATAGGAAGGAGAGGCAACTTAAAAAAACATAGATTTAAGTTCAGATATTAAAAAAATTGTGGTGAGTATAGTATGCTATAAAAATCTGAATATTTTATAATATATCGTTTAAAATAAGTTTATTTGTATTTCTGTTTGTGTGTTATTGTTTTAAGTAGCCTTTGTATATAAAACAAACAAATTACATGGAGCGGTAATGCAAAATTTAACGAACATTCTTACACTCTAAAAAGTATATATACAATACTTCTAAAAAGGTGTAAACAGATACCGAATGACATCTCAAAATTTTCAAGTGAATGTTTTTTTTTTAACTTCAAAGTCTAAATAATATTATTTATTTACTTTTACAGAATTTCAAATTATTGTATAATAATGGTTTTACTTTTTCAGTGTAAAATTATTTAGATTGAGTGCTAATAATAAGACATTGATAAGCCATTCTAGTGTGATTTTCATTTGATATAGCAGCAATTTTTTCTATGCTCCCTAATGCATATGAAATTTTTGATATATTGCAATGACAATTTTGATTGTTCAAGTTAGATTATCTTAATGCCTTTTGTAACTAGTTTAAGCTACATGCATTCTTTTGATGAATATTTCTGTACATAAAATGAAGATGCCTGCAGATTAAATCCCTTATGAATTATAAAGGTTACCCTGGTGATCTGATACAATTGCTTTGCCTTGATCTATTTATTGGCTAAACATTGAGTCAGGTTTCCTGGAATACTTTGTCAAAAATCAAGATATATAAAAGGCATATGAAAAGTAAATAGTTGTCTTAACAATATTCACTTATTAGGTATTATTCTCAATTGCATTCCATGTGCTTAAAGTTTACGCTTTTTGCATGCACTAAAATATTTAAAACTGTTATCTGTACATATAACTAAAACACCAACATTCACTGTCATAATATAAGTTTGAGATGCACATATTATTAGTGCTATATTGCCAATGACAAGATATGACTAAAATGTAATATTGTTAAAAAGAAAATTATAAAGCGATTTGATCTAATTTTACATATAAATATTTCGAAGTGATTTGTTGAAAATTATTTCTGTTCCACGAGGAATTTTTTTCTGAGAACCTGTCCCATATATTAAATATAATGTGCACTTTTAAACTTGGTTCTTTTGTAAATATAAACTCTAATGCAGAATAGTTCTACTGCTATCCCAAGGAGGGAAATTGCTTAGATAACATTTTAAAAATTAACTAAAGAAAAAGTACTGAAATTAAATTAAAAATGAGCAAGGTGCCCATGGCAAGGGCGAACATAGAACTTTTTCCAAGGCGTGCATACTCAAGGATGAAACACGGCCTTGAACGTTCACAGGTAAGCACTTGCTCCCTTGCGCTCCCCTATGGGAGCCCATGGCAAGTGCGCCAATAGAACTTATTCCAGAAGGGACAAATTCAAAGACAAGACGCACAGTATTGACTAGTATGGTACCTATATTTGAGACTTTCAACGTCTTCTAAGGGCGCCAATGGCTATAAGTGTGCAAAGTTGCAGCCTTCACGGAGACTTTCGTAGGGTCTGGAAAACCCCCATTTTTCCACTCTTGGAGAAATCGAAACTTCGACTCCGTTAGGTTCTGTCCCGTGCTCAATAGTGTAAGCAGGGGCACTTGCAACGGGCGCCCATAGGGGAGGGCAAAGAGGCACTTCCGCTCCCTCGGACATCCAAGGTCCCAAATGAAGGTATCAAGCTAGTCGATATTGTACGTATCATTCTTGAGTTTGCCCTCTTAAAAAAGTGCTATGGGCGCCTATGTTATAGTATCGACAACAGAACAGAACCTAACGGAGGTGAATCTTTTCATTTCTCTCTTGACGGTGGACAAAATGGGTGGGGGCGTCAAAAAGTCTTTTCAGACTCGTATAGATGTCTCCTCGATATAGGAAGCTAACATTTTGTACACTTACTGCCATGGGCACTCTTACGAGAGGGCAAGGGGAGCACTTATCCGGTAGGCAAGGGGGGCATCATGGATATTCAATGTCACAAATGTAGGTATCAAGCTAGTCGATATTGTATGTATCATCCTTGAGTTTACACCTAGAAAAAGGGCTATGGACGCCATTGCTTCTAATTTCGACCATGGGACATAACCTTAATGGAGCTTTATTTTTTATTTCTCTCCCGATTGCGAACGAAATGGATAGGGGTGGTAAAAAGTCTTTCCGGACCCTCCAGAAACCCTGTAATATAGAAGATTGAAGCTGTGCACACCTATAGTATCGACCACTATGGGGAAACCTAAATTAGCCGGGTTTTTAGTCTCCGTATTTTACAGACTTAAATACTAGTTGAAAATAAAACGAACAATGTAAAAAAACGGAAATGCTTTCTAGGAAAATATTAACTATGGTGATATGGTAATGAGGACACTTCCATTGCAGAAAACAGCATCCATGGATCGGTTTTCGAGCTTATTAACTGCAATGGCAGCAAGAAAGCTATTTGCCGCAATCAGATTCACCGCTAAGACATGATTATTATTTTTTAAATCTAAACTTTTATAATTAAAATTTAATCTCAATAAACAGCTTCCTTCTTCAAAATGTTTGTTTAAAAATTTTTGTTACTGCAATTTTTATAAATTCTCAGATTTTTTTTAAATTTTCAGATTAAATTTGAATTTATATATGCAAATTGTTATAGTTTGATATTTTAAAAATTTTAAATTAATTTTAAACTCATTGTTATTTTTAGGTATTTTGTTTTCACACGCAAATAGTTGGCTAAATTCGTTTCTCTTTTATAAGGGTTCATCAGCATCAAGTATAATTTTACAGCCTCAGTGAAGTAAAGAAATAATTTCAAGGATTATTTTAATGGATTGTCTGATTAACTATTAACAAGGTTGACTTTTATTTGTGCTCAATTAGGTTGGTCCTTATACTATAACGGCCCTTCTACCATAACGGCCAAGCAAAACACCTTAAATCCTACTCCCCTGACTCCCTCTCTCCTTTTCTCTCTCTCTTTCTCCCTCTCAATCCCCTGCCTCTCTCATCAGTGGCCTAATCACGTTAATAACTTCATGTAACTTAAATTCCACTCCTTCCAAACAAGATACCCCCCGACTGATTGCAAAATATTCTACTCAATTCCAATTTGCATCTACATATACAACTTTATGGCTATACGTATTCTCCTCCTCTCTTTTTAAAATCTCTAATCATGGGCGCCCATACGGGAGGGCAAGGCGGACATTTTCTCTGCATTTTTCTGAACGTTCAAGGCTACAAATGTGAGTTTCAAAATAGTCAATAATGAACGTCTCAAATTTGAGTTTGCTCCCCTTGGAAAAAGTTATATGGGTGCCTATTGGAGAAGGCTATGGGTACACTTGTCCTCTCTGCACGTCCAAGGTCACAAATGAAGGCCTAAAGCAAGTCAATATTGTATTGTACATCTCATCCTTGAGTTTGCCCAACTGGAGAAAGGTTTATGACGTCCTTGTCATGGGCGCCATAGGGTAGCGCAAGAGGGAACTTGCCCTCCCGTGAACGATCAAGGTCACAAGTGTAGGTATCAAGATAGTCGATATTGTACGTATCATCATTTAGTTTGCACCCTTAGAAAAAGTTCAATGTGCGCCATTGCCATGGGAGCTAACAGGGAAGCACAAGGGAGGGCACATGTCCTATTTTGGATGTTTAAGGTCACAAATGTAAGTTATGCATTAAGCTAGTCAATATTTTACGTTTCATCCTCGAATTTGTTCCCCCATCCTGGAAAGTGTTCTATAGGCGCACATAAGAGAGGGCAAAAGGTGCACTTGTCCTCCCTTGGACGTTCAAGGTCCCAAATGTAGACATTTAGCTATTAGATTATTTATGTCTCATTCTTGAGATTTCCCCCTGAAAAAAGTTCTATGGGCACCCTTCCCACTTCAAACAATCGAAATTAATCAGTTTTCTTGAGAAAATATGAGTGTCTAAATATTTTTGAATATATGATATATTTCATGCTGGATAGCGAATTTACATTATAAGTACATTTTTTCTTATTAATAGAACTTACAAATCAGTGTCTTAACTCTTTGTAACATATAATAGCAATTAAAATACAAATATTTTAACAATGAATATTTAAAAAATACTTTTAACAATAAACATTTTTTTATATCTTTCTGTAATGCTCTTGGAAAATTCAGTTATTTATTACTATCAAACCTATTTACTGGATTAATTTCGGCATTTTCAATAAGTCGAAGTTACGATAACTCAAAAGTTTTTCATCGGTCTCGTCGAATTTGATTTATCGAAAATTCACTGTATATGAATTCATGTTTTTGTTACAATTAACCGTAATTAGGCAGATCTGTTTGAACTGATTTGTGTTCTTAAACTTTATACTGTTTAAATTTATAGCATATGTTGTGTTAATTTGGTTGTATTCTTAGCACATGCTATCAAAAATAAATATGGTATTGAAGAATTATGTCCACAATTGTAATTTGCTTGTAATTTTTCCTCATTAAGTGAAAAAACACATAAATTGTATAAATTGTTAATCTTTGCTATAGTAATCAAGGCACCCATAGTGTTTGTTTGAATGTCGGCACAAAATTATACTTACTAATAAACTAGTAATAATCACATATAAAAACTAGCACTCACTTGTTGCTAGGAGCAACGTGATGTCAATGAATACTCTCTACATTGTTGACTAGAGTTCCTAAACAGTATATAGGCGCCTTAGTGTTGATATATAGTTTAACCTTACTTCGCCTGCTTTCACTCATTTTTTTTTCTAAAATTTAAAAGCCAGATATTAACAGTAAGGGACATAAATGATTAGTAAAAAATTCAGTTTTTAGATTAATAATTGTTTTTTACAATGCTCTTATAGTTCTTAAAGAAGCGGCTTGTCAAGTTGAAGACGATTGAAAATTTACAGTTTTAAAGATTGTAACACTTATCTTAAAACTTAAAAGGCATAGCTATGAACATAAATATATAATTTGCTGCCCTTTGAAATATCTACAAGAATATAAATGAGATTGTGAATCAAGTTTTCAGATTTTTATCTATAGTGGTTATAATTTAGATATTTTAATATTTTATTTTTTCACCGGACCGGAAGCCGAGAGGTCTAAGACAAGCCTATTCTCGTATTTTTTCGACTGCCGGGTCATGGGTTCGAGTCCTACCAGAGGGCATGAATGCTGTGGCGTCTGTAAAAGGTGCAAAGTGCCCCCCTCAAGTAGTACAACGGGGCAACATCATGAGACTGCAAAATGGTTCAATTTCCGGACGATGTTTGTGCGAATGAATAATCAAGTGCCTGGCCGTTATTAACAAACAGACAATATTTTATCTTTTTGTTAAAAGTTCTGTTTGTTTTAAGTTCTCCAGTGGGAGGGACAGCTGTAGCATTTAAAATGTTACGAGTGTTGCAGCTCAATGCGTTTTCACTTTGGAAGCATATTGGTACATAAGAATGGGTTATTTTCTTTTGTTTCAAAGAATGTTTGTTCGAATGATCAGTTTATCAAGTCCCTGGCCAAACGATATTTTATCTGGGCGGAATTGCACTCGGAGGACTTGAGTTCGATTCTCAAACTCATCCCGTGTATACTGATATTTTATTTGCTGAAAACACAGAATGCATTACGCTGCAATAAAAGTTTTTAGAAAATTACAGAAACAAGAGAAGATTAATAGCATTATTATCAAAACACTTGTTGTTTGATTGCTGAGGCGAATGCTGATGCCGATATTGAACGCTTAGCATTAAACAAGGTCGGTCCCCTCCTGCAATTACAACACTATATTTTGACATTCTCTCTCTCATCCTAGTTATAATCACGTTAATTACAAAAGTACTACCTAATTCCATTTTTTTACAGAATGCATAACATATATAATTTCATGGCTATACGTACTCTCTCTCTCTTAAACTATCTAATTTAGAATTATTCGTATTTTAATTACCTGTTTCTAATTTTCTACAGAATGGTAGAATATTTTGAAATCAATGTGATTAAAGCACGGATTATTCAAAATTAGAGATTTTACAATAGAGAGAGAGAGAGTGCGTATAGCCATGAAATTCTATATGTGGATGCATTCTCTAAAAACTCAGAATTAGGTATGACATTTTATAATTAACGTGATTAGAACACGAATGAGAGAGAGTGTTGTAACTGCAGAAAGGGATAGACCTTGTTTCGAAGGAGTAGGATTCAAGGACGAACATAAAACTTTTTCCTGGGTTGACCAAACTCAAGGATGAGACGTAATTATGCACTAGATTGATACCTACATTTGTGACCTTAACATCTACGGGAGAGCAAGTGACCCCTCCCGCTGCTCTATGGGCGCCCATGGCAAGAGCACAAATAGAATTTTTCGCAATGGGCAATCTCAAGGATGAGACGTACAATATCGGCAAATTTGGTACCTACATTTGTGACCTTGAACGTGTACGGGAGAACAAGTACCCCTTTGTGCACCACTATGGGCGCTCAAGACAATGAAGCCCACAGAACTTATTCAAATAGGGTAAACTCAAGGACGAAACGTACAATAACGACTAGCTTGATACTTAAATTTGTGACTTCCAACTGACCGCTATGGACGTCCATAGACCTTTTCCCAAGGAAGGCATACTCAAGTATGAGATGTACTATATCTACTAGCTTAAAATCTAAATCTGCGACTTTAAAATCTGTAACGTAAGGGCAAGTGCCTCCTCGTGCTCCCCTATATGCGCCTACAGAACTATTTTCAAGGGAAAACTTAAGAAGGAGACGTTTTATATCAACTAGCTTGATACTTACTTTGGGACCTTGAACGTCCACGAGAGGGCAAGTGCCCCTTGCGCTCTCCTATGGGTGCCCATAGCAAACGTAACCATAGAACTTATTAAAGCGGGACAAACTCAAGTACGAGTCGTACAATATCGATTAGCTTGATACCTACGTTTGTGGCTTTCAAAATTTTTATGGGCTCCCATGGCAAGGGCGTCCATAGAGTTTCTTCCAAGCGCGTACACAAGGATTAGACGCACAATATGTACTAGCTTGACACCTACATTTGTGACCTCGAATGTTCACGGGAAGGCAAGTGCTCCCTTACGCTCCCCTATGGGCGCCCATAGCAAGGACGTCAATAGAACTTTTTCCAGCGGGGACAATCTCACGGACGAGACGTTAATTTCAGAAATTATTAATCAATATTAATTTTACTTATGTTAAATCAAAAATTCCAGGCAGGTTATAATACTTATGGTTTAATCCAAGTTCTTCTAAAATACATCTCTTTCTTAGAATCTTAAAAATTTTACTTACAAATCCTCTCGGTTAGTCTTCCTAAAGATGATGCTCAATAGCAGGAGATGGACAATCAATTTAATTTTGGACTTTAAATTTAGACATTATTTAAAATTTAGACCGGACGGCTCAGATCGAGAGCCCCCAAAACTCTCCCAACTTTACTTTTCCCAGGCGCCGAAAGAATCAAAAAAAAAAACTAATACATCTACACCCAACGGACTCTCTCAAGACGGAAGTGAAATCGCAAAAATGAAAGTTCATGCACCGTGCGGTTTCTTTCGCACTCAGAAGAATATTTAAAACAGAATATATTTTACACTTACACTCAGCGCAAAAATACATTTAAAACAGAAAAATTAAGAACTTATAAAATACCGATACTACAACTACCCATGAGGAAATCGAAACTTCGGCTCCACTAGGTTCTGTCCTGAGGGAAATAGTGTAAGCAAGTAGCATAAACAGGGAGCCCGTGCAATGGGCGTCCATAGAGGACTGCAAGGGATCACTTAAGCTCAACTGGATATTCAAGGTTACAAATGTAGGTTACAAGCTAACGATATTGAACGCTTCATCCTTGAGTTCCCTCCTGGAAAATGTTACATGGACGCCCATAGTGGAGGGAAAGAATGACACTTGCCGTCCCATAGACGTTCAAGCTTAGACATGTAAGTCTCAATCTAGTCGAAATTGAACGCCTCATCCTTGAGTTTGTCGCTGATGGAATTAGTTCTACTGGTGTCCTTGCCATGGGCGCCCATATGGGAACGCAAGGTGAAACTTGCCCTACCGTGTACATTTAAGGTTATAAATGTAGATTACAAGCAAGTCAATATGGAACGCCTCATCCTTGAGTTTGTAGCTCACAAATGTAAATATTAAGTTTGTCAATTTTTTACGTCTCATTCTCTAGTTTGACCACCCAGGAAAAAGTTTTTTACCGTCTTTGATTCAAGGTCGACTCCCTCCTGCAATTCCCATACTATGTTCTTGATAGTACAATATTTTTGACACTCTCTCATCCAATAAAAGCAGAAGTAACTCGTAATACTAGTAGTTTGATAGTCTTAAAAAGACTTTAAATCGAAAAAAAAATTAGAAAATAAATAAATAAATAATATAATAGGAAAAAGTAATAAAAATTATTAATGAAAAATAAAATTATAAAATTTAAATAGAATATATATATATATGTGTGTGTGCGTGTGTGTATTTTCTATATCAAAATCGCGCATAGACTAATTGAACTGTAAATTTCCGCATGAAGCAAATAAAGAACTCTAGTCGTGCCTGACGTAATTATCACGTGTTTTTCCGGGAGTTTATTGCAGAGACTAGCCATTGGGGATTTTCCCTCAAAATTTCTCTTTCCCTAAAATTCCTTAAAGCATCAGAGCCACCTACTTAGTTTCGAATTTAACATCTGGGTGCTTTCCTATCCCGAGCTGCTTTACGTTTTGCACAACAGTGAGTCATTCTTTAATTTGTGTCCAAATTCTTCGCGGCGAAGCGAATGTAATTTTCGCAATGTTTACCCCTTATGTAGTTTTTAATGTTTTCTCTTTTTTTATTTTTGAATACACCGTAATGAAATGTATATTTACGGCATAATGTTTTCTGATTTAATTCATTTAAGATTAGAAATTTGATCAAGATTTTACCAGAAAGAAACGTTCATGTCAAAGATCAAAGCGTGGATTAGATCAACATAATTGGACCTTGAAAAAATCATATGTTATAAAGTATTTCAATAAAAGTAATCTGAAACACCATCTAGAATACACTGGAGGAATTTGTTTTTTTTTTATCTAAATCATTCTTTACCTCAGAGACTGTTTGAAGACACATTTTCTAATTGGTAATGAAGAGCTAACTTATATTATGTGCTTGTTTAATATACTGAACGTTTTATAAATTTGTGCACAATGATAAGCAAACATTGCTTTTCTCAAATCTAATATAATAACAATTACTTAAACATTTGGAGAAAATTCATTTGTATAATATTTGTCAATAAACTTTTTCAGAAAAAGTCATATATGCGAACACAAAATACTTCGACACAAATCATTTATATGTGAAATATGTCAGAGCTTGTTTGCAAAAAAAGTTATTTAAATAGTCGGGAACTTATGCACACAGATAAACTGTTTGTATGCAAATCATGTCAAAAAATGTTTACTGAAAAATCTAATTTAAATAAACATAAATGTGTGCATATGGATGAAAAATCATTTGAAGGCCAAAATGCATATACATATGAGAGTTCTTTAAAAAAACAGAAACGTGCCCATACTGGTGAAAAATCGTTTAAATGTGAAACATGCCAAAAAGTATATCCAGATAAAAGTCGTTTAAGAAAACATGAACGTGTGCATGCAGATGTAAAACCATTTATATGTGAAATCTGTCATAAAGGTTTTACACTAAAGCATGTATTAATTGCACATAAACGTGTGCACACTGGTGAAAAACCATATGTCTGTGGAATGTGTCAAAGAGCATTTGCTCAAAAATGTCAATTAGATAAACATATACGTTTACATACTCATGAAAAACCATTTATTTGTGATGTGTGTCAAAAAGCATTTGCAGTGAAGTGTTCTTTGGAAAGACATAAACTTGTACATAGTAAGGAAAGACCATACATATGTGAAATATGTCAGAAAGCTTTTACACAAAGGAGTAATTTAAATGTACATAAACGTGTACATACTAATGAAAGACCATTTACTTGTAAAATATGTCAGAAAGCATATAAACAGAAATGTAATTTAGATACACACAAATGTGCACATACTTTTGAAAAACAATTTATATGTGAAATATGTCAGAAAGCATTTGCACATAAAAGGAGTCTACATATGCATTATCATGTGCATACTAATGAAAAAACATTTATATGTGAAACATGTAATACAGCATTTGCACATAAAAGTACCTTAACTGTTCATAAGCGTATTCATACTAATGAAAAACCATTTATATGCGAAGTGTGTCAGAAAGCATTTACACGCAAAGGTATTTTAAATATTCATAAACGTGTGCATACTAATGAGAAACCATTTATATGTGAAATATGTCAGAAAGCATTTGCACATAAAAATAGTTTAAATATTCATAAATGTGTACATATTGGTAAGAAATCATATACATGTGAGATATGTCAGGAAACATTTAAAAGAAAGCGTAACTTAAATATGCACAAATATGTGCACACTGATTAACAGCCATTACTATATATAACAAATTAAAAAGTAGTTGAAAATAAACAAGTGGTTGTAAAGTTAATTGCCATTCCTGTGACTTTCCTTGTATTTTGGCATATATATGTACAACAATTCATGTTTTAAATGTACAATTTAAACATGATGAATTTATGTTACACTACATCTAATTCCATTATTGAATATCTCTTATCAAATTTTTTTAGTATGCTTATCAAAAGATGGTGTAATAAAGCTTCTTAAATACAACATAATTTGTGTATACACAATATTTGTTTAGGCTATATTTACAAAGTTTCTATATTGTTGATTTAGTGTACTTAGTTTGGTAAGAATTGCAGAAATTAGAAGAGCAAAAGTATTTAATATTTATTGAAAAATTTTGCCTCTTCCAGAAAATTTATGATTTTTCACAGTGTACATCTGAACAATCATCGAAATTTTCCAGTTAAAATCACAATTTAAGTTCTCTTTCATGGCAAAGTTAAATCCTTTTCAATCCCATTTTGATAAAGAGGTGTACTACAGAAAGACATCAACACAATACATTTAAACCAACGATATTCAATGTTCTTTAACTTGTGCCACATTATTTTGCTACTGCGTGCTGTTGACGCATTTTGGGTGTGGTACCCCGGTGGTTTGCGCGCTGGATTTACATGCTGCCACAACTGCCGCCATGTTCATGCGGAGTACGATCATGTTAAACATGTGGGTCCATAAGTCCTTCCGAGAAGTTGGTGGTAGGGGAAGGAGGATACGGTCCCTGTGGATGTCTCCCCCACTGGGTTCCGGTCTAAATTGGGTGGAACTTCCCCGCCATCCAAACGGTTACCTTACACCTTTCTGGTAGGTCGGATGGTCTGGGTCTCAACAACAACAACAGTATCTTGCCATATAGGATATTATTATTTGTACAGCAGATGGCATTGTGGATCCAATACAGGATCCATTAGCACCCAATATAGGCCTAGCCCTATTTAGGTCAATTAAAGGAATCGTAGATTGATGAATGTCTCAAAAACTTTTGATCCCAAACCATACCAGAGAGTATATAAACCAGTCAACACTCATGTATTAATAGAGTTGTTAAAAATATTTAATATATATTTTATATTTCCTTTTATTTTTCTATTTTAATAAAAAAAAGTATATTGTTTTTCTTATAACAGAGCTATGCAATTTTACATCACGCTAATGTACCATGGAACACCCTTTAAGAATCACTAGTTTAATTTGTTTATTCTTGGAACAAATTGAGCTAAGAAGCACAATAAAAACCAAAATCTTCATCCAAAGAATAAAGAATTTAATTTTGTGTACTTGATAATGAAAAAAAAAATATGCTCCCACCCAAAAGATTTTTCTTTTTCATACATGTAAAAGAAAGCTTTGAAATTTTCCAGTTAAAATCGCCATTTCAATTATTTTTTATAAACCCATTTTGATATGCAAGATGTGCTACTGGAATACCCAGTAGCAGAATGTTTTTAACTGATCTGCGACAAAGATTGAGGGTTTTCAAAATTTATCTGTGGCTTAGGTTCTTTAGGTTCTTCATTGAGTGCTTCCAAAATTGTCTTTTTTTTTTTTTCTAATTAGATTTTTCAAGTTTTACATGTTTTTTATTATTATTTTAATGTCTTTAGTTAAATTGTATTTAATAAAATGAAAAGTAAATTAATATTTAAAGTTATTTATTAACATGTAAGTACAGATGCACATATATTGAATTTTAATTTATGCCCCCGAAATGACTATTTATAAGTACTTCTCATTATTTTAATTATGTTATTATAAGAATAAACCTTTATTTCAATTAATTATATGTTTGAGAAATAGCTTGAATCTCAGGGGGGGACACAAAATATAAAACAGAAATTCACAACAAAATATGAAACATATTTTACTCAAAATAATGTAAGAAAAAATTCTCAGAAATATTTTTATTTTTAGAGCAATATTAATATGCATTAATAATTGTTATCTTCTCATTTTCGGTATTTATTAAATTTTAAAAACTTATTTCTACTGTTTTTCTTAATTTTCTTGAAGTTTATCTTTAATCCATTGTCGGTTCCTTTCCTTTTTTAACACTTTACAACAAAGTTGAAAAGTGTTTATGACTTTGTTCATTCTGTCTGTCTGTCTGTCTGTCCGTTAGCACGATAACTGCCGTAAAAATGACTTAATCAAAATGAAATTTTAGTATGTTGTTCAGGCGGTCTATAGGACCTATGGGAATATAAATGAATAATATCACCCAATTAGTTTTGGATTGAACCAGGGTTGAAAAAATGGAATACATTGAGCCCTATGGGACCTAATTTTTCAAGCATTTTTTAAGCGGATTTAAAATTCACAAATTGCTTCGAAAATTTTAGGCAATATTCAAATTGTTCCATAAAATATATACAAAAAAAATTCAGCGAAATATATTCAGTTGCTTTTTAAATAAAAATTAAAATAATAATAACACCTCTTATATGAAGCGATCACGTGTCCATGATATGAAACGATCACATGACCCACTTCAAAATGATATATGGCATCCATCTTGTGTCAAAATCGCGATTTTTAAAGTTCTTTTTTTAATTCATATTGAGTGTTGTATCCGTCCTAAAACTACTTTATTTTTGCCTAAATTCTGTGCATCTACATACTGAAACAACGCAATGACAATATATTTCAGTTTAAATGCTCATCTAAATTTGATTATTTCTACAACTAAGAATATTTTTCACCTATGTAATATGTAAACAGCAAAATATGTAGAATGAGTTGTATTAGAATCGCTGTAATTCTTTAATACAAAATCATTTAGTCCATGGAGTCTGCTTAGCTGATATGAATGAAATATTCATTGATTTTAGAAAGAGACGGACGATATTTTTCGATGAAGTTTTACGCATACAGTTTACTTACTTGTAACTCAATGGTCTTAATTTTTAAATAAAATAAATTATTATAGTATTGTGATGAATGACATGAATGGGGGAATTATTTATGAATGAAATGTTGCTTTTATAGAGAGAGCCAGGCGTGTTATTTTTTTATGACGTCATTTGAATGAATTTCAGTTGTTTTCGATGAAGTTTTCAAATATAATAAATTATCATAGTATTATGATAATTCTCAAATTATTACCGAGGAATGTATCACATTTTAGAGATGTTTAAACCAGGCAATTTATACTTTAATGCCGTCATTTGAATGAAGTTAATTTTTTTCGATGAAGGTTTAAGGTTTCAAATATAATAAATTAATGTAGTATTGTGATAAGTTTTAAAATATTACCGAGGAATGTATTGCATTTTAGACATGTTTAAATAAAATTGCATTGAAGTTGGAAAGTGTTTCATAATCAATGCTTTGAGCATGATTGATCTTTCTTGTTTCCATTTCTTAAAAGATTTCCCAAATTTACAGATTTTTTCTTAACATTTTAAACATTTATAATCACTAATTATTTTCCAACCTTGTTTAAAATTTTACTAATATTTTTCATTATAGGACATTTTCAGATTACATTTTTTCAATATTACTGATTATTTCCAATATTGTTTGGCCATTGTCCCCCCCCCCCCCCCTCTGTTTTTAATTTTTCATGCATTGAACTTTTTATTCTTTACTTTCCCAACTACAAGACATTTGCAATTGGGATTGCTTTTCTTTTCATAGCTAAGGAGGCCAAACATAAATTTCTATTAAAATTAATATTTATTGATAATAATTCGCAACAATTTTTTATCAATGTTTATTCCTGTTTTCATCTTTAAATCTCTTATTTCATAATTTTTTCAATCATCAAGATTGCAATATTTCGATTATATTTTCGTCCTTTCATTGTACATTATAAATATATAGTTTTGTAAGTTATTGTCTTTCTGGCAGCAGTTTTACTTATAATTTTAAACAGAGCTGCCCATAGAAATTAAGGGCTCCCCTCATATTTGATTTCCTTTTTTGTGAATTTTTATGTCTTCTCCAAACTCAAAAAGTTAATATTGGCGGTTCGGGCCCCAGCCCCAATCTAGTGGTGGCTGTCCCCCCCTTTTGAGAAGCCCTGTTTTAGCTAACGTCATCATATTTTCCGTATAATCATGTATTTTTCATATGATCTTTTATAGATATAAGTGTACATGTAAGTCAAAGTGGAAGAATGCATGTAAGTCATAGTATAACATTTCTTGAAAATGTCTTTTAAAATTTCTAATTAATGACAAAGCTGTTTAACATGATTAATTTAATTTTAATGCATATTCATTACAATCCTATGTCAGAAATGATTGTGACAGGAATAACATATGAGATTGTTTTTATTCCACATGGAAATTGAAACTAGCATTGGGAAACATAGTATGCACTATGCATAACTCGCTTTTATGCTCTAATAAGAGACATCATTTTAAAAATTTCATTCATATTAATAATAATTAAATGCTTATCAATATCTTACCAGTTCATAGCAAAGCTCCTACTTTACAGTCATACAGAAGAAGAACAAAACTCTAAAGATTGTTCTGCAACTGACTTAAAGCCCCTTTATACTAAGAGTCTGGTTGTCTGTGGGACTGATTTTGATTGGTTCTTCCATTTTGTGCCTAAATAGTGTCTGATGTCCTATCTTTTAACATTAGGCACCGATTTCAAATGCTGTTTTCTCAGACATAAAATCCCTTGAAATTATTTTTTTATATAAAACTATGATGCCTTGTCTTTCATTTGGCACCTGTCATTTGTTGGTAAAATAATTAGAAGTAATTTTAATTAATTAATTTTGAAATATATCACCAAGTTCCTGCACCAAACCAGTTTTAAGCATTTGTAGGTAACTGCATTTTGCCAGTGTATCAATTTTTGTGCTCTTTTCTGTTTCATTTTAAAATTAAATTTTTAGAACCGCAAGGCAGATAGATGTTAATATCACAAGTGATTGTTGTTCACATTCGATCAGGCTTTTGTGGTCATTCATTCAATGATCCCCAAGGTGTGGGGAAGGATATTTTCCACCTTCTCGCATTGATACTAGTATTGTAAGTTAGAGTCTAAACTATTGGCACTTTCCTTGTATTTATGATTCTCGGAGACCCTGTCATGCTGCTCAGAGAAGTCATATACCTTTCATAAAAGTATAAAAGATATATGAAAGAAGTCAATTAGAGGAATATGGGCAAAACATTCAATGCAAGTACCATAAATGCATAATGTTATTTTACATTTCTCTTAAGAATTCAATTTTGAAATCACATTTCTTTGCATTTTTACTCTCGACAAATTATAGTCATTATGGCTTTTTTAGTCAGTATCATGCTGATGATTTTCAAAATTGGTGACAGGAATTTCGTAATATATGTTTTTACTGAAATTAATTTTAAACATCTATTTTTCTGAATCTGATAATAATAGGATTTATTCTGTATGACTTGACAGATGTGTATTCAGCATTAAATTCTGAAGGAGGTAGGGTGGTTCACTAAAGATTTTCATTTTCTGGCTCATTTTTTTTTCTTTTTACTTGAAACATTTATTTTTCAAGATTGGCTATAGATAGAATTTAAATAATAACTGATATGGATTCAACATGAAATTCCGAAGGAGTTGGGGGTTCACTAAGAATTTCCACTTAGAATTCTGGAGCTGTCACTTTGCTTTTTTCGAAAATTGGTATGACTATATGAAAAACAGTGTACAAAATAATATAGAAATGCTTAACAGTTCCGTCAAAAATGAAGTGCACATACTGCTTTTCACTATATAGGAGCTTTTCCCTTCACAAATTTCTTATTTTTTTTAATGTTTTTATTATACTGATTAAATTGTTATTAAATAAAAGTGGGAATTATTGTTAAACTAATTTTAATACATTTGATTTTTGAGGTCTTTTAAAGTAAAGATACTAGGGTAAATGTTCCGTGAAATGTTCTGATAATTACCCTCTATACTGGGCATGACTACTGGAGTGAAATTAATTTTTCTTGTCTATGTGGGGAACTGTGCATGTCACTAACACAAATTAATGATTTATATGTTTAAAAAAAGTGTAACCCTTCCCCTGTTGAAAATAAAGCTGAAAAGATTTTCATGTACTTATGTGGCAGTGGAAAAGTAAAAAAAAATATTGTAAAAATAAAATTATTGATTTGAATATATTATAAGGACTTAACATAAACTGAATGTCGTACATTTACTACACTCTGCTTAATATAAACTTTATTCTGCATGTATATTAACTAGTAATATATTCAATGGATGTTTGTAAAATAATGTATATTAAAAATTGAGAACAAATTACTTCATAAATGTTATGTCTCCCGCCTAAAAATTTGATTTTGAAATCAAGCTACTTTTCATTTTTACTTTAATGACAAATTATAGTCATCAATTTTAGTCAGTATCATGCTAATGATTTTAATATTTGGTGGAAATAATTTTGCTTTTACTGAATATGTTTTAGCTGATTTTATTTTTTATTTATGTATATATTTTTTGAAACAGTTATTTCTCTGGATATGTTATAAATTGAGCTCAGATAATGACTGATTTCCACTTCTATTTTCATTTCAGTTTAAAAAAAATTCATTTTCCTTATGATTAACAGTTCCTTCAAAATAAAGTGTGCACACCACTTTCCACTATATGTGTAGGCTTCTTCATAAATTTCTTGTTTCTTAATATTTCTATTACAATGTATAAATTGTTATTAAATAAAAGAGAGATTTATTGTTAGAATGATTTTAATATGTAGTAGATTTTGGGGGGGTGGGGGTCCCTAAAGTAGCGTCCCAAGGTTTTCAAAGGCCCCTAGCATGCTTTATTAAAAGGCCTCATCCGAACAATAAATGCAGTAAAACGTCACTAATCCAAAAATTGGTAATCTGAAAAATAGATTATCCAATTATTTATTTATGTAAATGTTAGATTGGGAAGAACTAAATAAGAAAAATGACATTCAAAAAAAGCTTGATAAAAAATGTGCAAAATTTGGGGCCCTCTGCAAACATGAGGCCCTAAGCGAGTGCTTGGGCTATGCTTAGCCCATATGCTTGCCCATTGATTTCCTGGTCCCTAAAAGTGTGAGGCTTAGTATAAATGACTCATGTGTCATTCCAGTAATTACCCTGTACTGGGCACGAATACTCAAGTGAAATTATTAATTCTTATCCTTGTCGGGGATTATTCTTCATATCACATAGTACAAACTGATGATATATATCTTACAAAACAAATATTATTTATTTATTTAACCAATGTTAAAATTTAAATCAAGTTTTATAACATTTTAGGGGTGTACCTATTGTCTCTTTAATGCTGTTGATTTCTCTAAACGATATTAATTTCTTTTTTTAAAAAGTGCTTTCTGACTTTTAATATCTTGTCCACAGTTGGGTGCAAGGCTCTATCTATAAAGGGACTCTAACTTAAAATCGCTGCTATCACCATCTGGTGGATGAAAAATACAGATATTTGGACAACATTATAACATTACCAATTCTCTGACACAAACGCGTATCAACAATTTTGAAAATTAATCAGCACTAGAGTATCCCACAGGTAATTTATCTACTAAATGTTGTGAAATTTGGTTAATTAGTTTTTCAGCTAGAGCAGATGCACACTTTTTTACACGCCCTTTTACAAAAAAAAAGAAAGAAAAGGCATGTTCTTTTTTTTCCGAATCGTATCAATCAGCACAAGGATAACCAACAAGTGACCTATCTGCCAAATTTTGTGAAATTTGGTCAATTACTTTTTAAGCTATGAGTGAATACATTGTATACACAGGCAGAAACACTCATGTTATTCTAAATGAAGTATTTTTGAGTTCTAGAGTGCTCGTAACGTGTTGATCCGTTGAAAACTCGAGTTGCGATTTTCAACATGATTCCAATACTTTCCCTATATATTATCATGTATTGTGAAGTAAATTTAGAATGACGATATTCATTTTGAAGACAGCCCCCTATTTCTGATAAGAAACAAACTTTGCTTTAGCTGTGAGGAGATTTGAAAAGTGGCGTCAGATTTTGTATGGCTTAATTCTTCTTTTTACTTGTGGTTAATTTTGCAATTGAGTTTTTAGCTCTAGGGGGGATATAAAAAGCTATTTTCTAATTTTTAAACGACACTTGAGTAATAAATTCATTTGAAAAAATTCTGCTCTCGATTAATATAAAACAAATGGTTCCGGAGTTATGAACTTATTCTCTATTTCTGAAACACTCCATATAAAAAATGACCGATTTCTATTTTATTTTGGGGACAAAAACATTATTTTAAAAGTTACCCTATCTTAATTTTTATTCGATGTACTTCATGATGTTCTACAGTTTCTTTCTACTAGTTTCTTTCACTCTTCAATCTTCATTACATGGTAATGTATATAGGGAAAGTATTGGAATCGTGTCGAAAATCGGAACTTGAGTTTTTGACTGATCTACACGTTTCATTTACTTTATAACTCGAAAAAACTATTTTTAGATTGACGGCTGTGTGTGTATCTGTCTGGCTGTTCGATGTATGTTTCCACTCTAGCTGGAAAACTAATTGACCAAACTTCACAACACTTGGAAGATAAGATATTTGTGGGATGCTCTGGTGCGGAATAGATTTCGGTACTATTCGAAAAGAAAAACCTGCCTTTTTTGCAAAATAGCCCTCAAAATTCATCAAAATCTAAAATAAAGGACTGCGTATGCTAAAATGTATCAATTAAAAGCTTGTTTTCTATTAACGACTATTTGCGATATTTTCTATTAACGATGAAAAGAATAAGACGAACTCCATAACACTAGGACTAACCGTTCTCAAGATATTCTAGAATTTTTTCTTTGGTTTGTTTTTTGCCACGTCGCCTATTTGAAAATGCGTCCAATCGCCAAATGCAAAGAGAAATTGAATGAAACTGCGAATTCAGTGCAATTTCAAATAATTATTCATGTTATTGGGGGGAATTAAACTCGCTTTAATGGATTATGAAAGAGAAAATAAATTTGATTCTGTAGGGGAAGTCATGTGCTGCCCACATCAGATATTTTACATTGTAGCAATTGAAAACATGATTTACAAAAGAGTTTTGTTTTGTTCCATGTGCGTATCATTACTTCCCAAGAACACCATACCCACGCCCCATAAAGAGTGGAATATGACGCATTTGACATAGTTATAAAATGCATTTTTTACAGAAAATATACAAGATTTTTTTTATGAAATTGCAATGCAAATTAAATTTATTGGGCATTTTGAGGATGAACTGTGAAGTTATATGGTCGAATAGTACGTACTGTAATTTTCTGCATGTAATCCACCGATTATCTATTAAAAAACTCCAAATTATGAAGGTTGTAAAAAGCCTTGCTTTCTGAACCTTGAATCAAACCACGGAACTTTGTATTGGCCAGGCGACACTCTACCGTTGAGTACTGGCAGGGACGTCGAAAGGGGTAGAATTAATGGGGTAGAAAAGCAGTAAGCGTCACTGTTGTATGAGAGCACGTTGGAGCTCTTGGGTAGTGTTTGGAAGGTTTTGTCGGAAAGATACAGCACTCCCGAGAGCATTCCATACATGCTCTATTGGGTTTAGCTCTAGATAATACTCCGGTCACGCCATTCGATGGATTCCCTCTGTCATCAGGTAATCTCTTACGATACGAGCTCTATGTAGCCGGGCATTATCGTCCATAAAAACAATCTCCGAACCTATTGCGCCCGCATAAGAGCGAACATAGGGATCAAGGATTTCGTCGTGACATCTTTGACCAGTCACAGTACCGTTGAGGAAGAAATGACGGTCAGTACGTCCGCCGAAGGATATCCTAGCTCATACAAGGATACCCCCACTAGGAAATGAATGGCGCTGGACGATGTTAATCGCTTGATACCGCGTACCAACCTCTCTCTACATAAAAATCCGTCGATCGTCCGACTGCAAATCTGGACTCATCAATGAATAGGACATTGCTTCAATCGTCTATGGTCCAACTGGCGTGTTCCTGACACCATTGGAGACTGTGCTTCTCAGACAATGGAACACAAATGATTGCCTCCACGCATAAAAGGCATGTGTGTGCAATCTCCTTCTCGCAGTTGTAATGGATACAGGCATACCTGTAGCAGCAGCGAGGTTAGAATGTAAAGCAGGTGCTGTTGCTTGCCTGTTGCGTCTGACCAATAATGCTAAGCTGTTATCGGAAGATGTAACTTAAAAGCGACCCTAGCCTGGCTTTCTGTTTATTGTTCAGTTGTTTTGGAATTGGGTCCATCCATAAGTGTGAAATCACAGAATGGTAGATTCTGAAGAATTTGGCAATTGCTCCAATAGATCGCTGACCATCATCTAAACGCCTTCTTTGGGACATATTGAATGAAACGGCTATTTCGGATTTTCACCCTAACGCCCGTAGTAAAAGTTACATTACGCACAGAAAGAAACGCATGCTTTTACCAAGACGCCGATTGACATATTTGGCACGGTATACCAATTACTATTATGCACATGTTTCTATATTTGCATATGGTACTCGATGTATACAACGAGTTTCGTCCAATAAAAATCATTCTTTCGCTCGTGATCTGAAAATTTGCATTTCGTGCTTACTTTTTGGGAGTATATAAAGTGCGTCTCAAAAGTTTATGCACTTTAGTATATGCAGAGTTGTCCCGAAAGGATACGCGCTGTATGCGCCGCGTACTCTCCAAAAATTTTGAAAAATACCGAGTACGCGCCGCGTACTCTCAAGGTCTCAAGAAAGTTTTTGTATTTCCTGGTTTTGGGGCAACTTTCAACACAGTTTAACCTTTTGTTTTTGCTTGTCATTTACAAATTTGAATGGAAACAAAATGAGGAAATGAGGAAAACCCCTGAACCCCCCAAGCCTGAAAATAATATTCTGCGTACGACCAGGCAAGGAATGAAAAACTGATGAAAATGGCAACTGTCACCTTAGGTTTGGATAAACCATTGATGAGTAATCAAATGCCAGTCAGCGCGACGCGGTAACGTCACCAAGTCCAATAACCCCGTTTTTCGGGAGAAAGTGGTGAAAGACAAAGCAAGTTCAAATTTGAGAAAGGAGTGACCAGGCTCTTTGTATTCTTTAGCCATGTATGCTGTACGTGGAAGACCCAGACCGTCCGACTCATTCGAGGACATAGAGCAGCAAGATAGACAGCCAGATGTGTATGCTGTATGTGTATTTTTCTACCTTAAATCTCGGAAATTTATTTTACCGTGGCAACTTTTTAAATCAATTGGTTACTTTTCAAGATTTGTTTGACTATTTTATTTTATGTTGTCGTTCAGCCATAGCGGATATTAGAAATTTCTTCAAGAAATTCAGAAAGGATACCTTAGAAGACGGCGAAAAAAATGGATATTTTTCTGGTAAGTTTTTGTTTATGTAAGTTTTTTAACAAGCAAATCCTTTTTTATTTTAGGGGTCGTTGAATGTTTATTTATGCAATTTGTCAGCATATTTGCTAAGAACGCTAAGAGTTCTTATGTACTTTCTTCTTCTTTTTTTGTTGATCTCCGAATTATCTATTGTTAAAACGAATTAAATATACTTTACTAATAACAATTAATGCGCTTCTTATCCATAAGTCGATCGCGTGCATTAGTTTATTAAATTGGAATATTAACACATTTAAAATATTTGTAAAGCGTTGGGCATTCATGAAATGATCAATAAATTTTCAAGCTTAAAAAAAGTTAAATTTGAACTGTGATAAATAATTTTTATCCAATGTTTGTGTAATAAAGCATGTGAGCTGTAGGTCTTTACTCATAGGTGCACCGTTACTCATAGGCATAAGTAGTGTATGGGGCAGACTCTGGGACACCCAGAGTCTGCCCCATACACTACAACTTCCATTCATTTTTTATAAATCAGGACAACCTCTTAAGACCAAAAATGTATAAAATCATACAAAAATGCATAAAATCATACAAAAATGCGTATTTTTTAAAAAATCAAAAAATCAAGAGAGTGTAACTTTTGAAAATTAATGGGAGGACTATTTCCTTAACGCAGTCTTATTTCCTATCTTACTTTCAACATTTTTGCAAATTACATTGCCCACTTATCTCCAACAGTTAAAAAATTAAAGCGCGTTTCAATCTTTTTGGACACCCTGTATACGTGCATAGTATAATTTATAGGGAAAGTATTGTGATGGGGTCAAAAATTTGAATTCGAGTTTTCGATGGAAGAGCGCGTTTCTAGCTTCTCTGAACTCGAATCGAACGTTTCTGAAGTGATGTCTGTCTGTGTGTGTGTGAGTGCGTCAGTCTGTAATGCTATATCTCACAAACGAATGGAACGTTTCGAACGAAATTTAGTACAAATATTACAATCGATGAATCCTGGAACCTTATTGATTTTAGATGCAATTGAGTGTTCGGTATCGGAAGTCCCCCAACTTATCGAATGAAATTTTTAAAAAAGTCATTAAACATTCCGAACCTTCAATAATGTCACGTAAATGATCATTTTTCAAGTAATTTTTCATTAGAAAACGAATGACACAAACTTTAGAACGTTATCATGAACCGTTCTCGAGATGTTGCATGTTTTTCAAATAAATTTATCAAAAAATTATATGAAAAAAGTATTAACAAAAGTATTAACTGTTGTGAAATATGTTCACTTTTCATATATAATACTATACAATACATTTGTTAGCATCATTCTCGTGGATCTACTTCTTTCTATTCACGAGAGGAGATATTTTGGATAAAAGTTTTGTATTTTGACAACTAATATTTGACAATTGTCATTTATAGGAAAAGCCCTTCTCTCCATTTGTCTGTAATACTTCGCGATCAATTTGGCAAACTAGGACCATTTAGCTAAAGCCCCAGATTGACGAAAATAGGGTCAAAATTGCAAAAATGACTCTAAATTAACAAAAATGATACCAAACTGATAAATTCATGAATTGTAAAATAATTTTAATATATATGCTATCAATATTGATAATTATCAACTTAGAATTGCGCTAAATATAAGTTCATTGGACTTCGAAATAATTTTACATGTTGCCATCCAAAAAACGTAAAAAGTAGGGGAGATTCGGGTATGTTAACGAAGCGGGTAAGATGACGAAAACCAGATTTCTCTGAAACCCTGCAAATGGCAGCATTCATCAACAAATAAGAGCTGCAGAATATCCCCCAAAGTGTCCATCGTGAATGTGAGAAAAATCGGCCGAATTGTTTTGATGACACGAAACAAAGAAGCTACAGGTACGTTTAGCTATAATTTTTCACGTATTTAAAATAGGTTTTAAACAGGCATTAAAATTAATGTTCTGCAAATTGAATTGCTTTATCAATAAGTTCAAATTCTTGGTAAATCATGGTAAAATAGCTTTTTTTTTTGATAAATTTATTGATGCTTTTATTTGCAGTCATCTGACGGAGTAATCTTTTGGGTAAGATGACGAATACATAGTGCTGGCAAGATGGCGAATTCGTCATCTTACCCGAAATTTAGAAAACATTTTTTACTTTAAAATAAGTAGGCTAATAGACAAATTATGAATACTTTTTGTTCATTTCAGAGATGGTAAAACCGTACAACAGAAAGACTGACGGACAAAATTGGTGTGAAGATGCTACAAAAGAGGCGATGAAGCAAGTTCGAAGTGGAGTTTCCATGAATGCTACAGCCAAACAATTCGGTATTCCTGAGGCGACTCTAAGACGATACGTCAAAAAATATCAAGAAAATGCAAGCAGGCCTACCTATATTTATTTTGAAGGAACACAGAGAACATCAGGTTTGCCTCCTTTGCCTCATGCAACCCCACAGCAGCAGAAACTAAGAAAAAAAATCCCCTTCTTTCCACAAATTCTCCTGTTAAAAAAGCTCTAGAAGATAGAAAAACAGAAAACGGGAAAAAAAGACAAAGAAAAAATGCAAAAAGTAAGGAATATATTAATAAGTAAAAAAAATCAGGCATTAAACGTAAATTCTCAATGAGCAAGAAATCTAAAAAACTTTCAAAAAAGATCTAGATGAAACATCATCCGACTCATCAATTCACATTGATTATTAAGAAAATGACGACAGTCTCGTTAAATAAGAGAGAGAATTTATTATTTGTTCTTGGTAAATATGAACTATGGTTTTGGTGCTCTCTCTGCAGAGAATAGGCACATGCCAATGCTCCCTTTCTGGTAGGTCGGACGGTGTGGGTCTCAACAACAACAACATGCCCAATGCTCTGATACTATCCTTAAGAAGCTAAGCTTAAGCGTTATATATGTGATTTTTGTATGGCCTGAATTACCTGAAAAAAAATCCTTAAATTAACTTCCATTTTTGTACAATTTAAGTGTTCGTCATCTTACCCTACCTTAAAAGTCGTCTTACCCGCCAGTGAGGGTAAGATGACGAAACTGTCCCTCATGCAATAAAGTTTATTTGTTCATTTTTCTTGTTGTTTAAAAATAATCTAATAATTCGTGGTTAAAGCTAACTAATAGTGTGCTAAATACAGAAAAAACTGCAGCTCTAATTGCAATTGCAAGCTGTAACAACTTAAACGTAAGTATTGCTTAAGTTCGTCAACTTACCCGAACTTCCCCTACAATTCAGAGTAAAAACACTGTACGGTAGATCTCAAATATCATTTTTCACACTTTACAACATAGTTGAAAAGTGTTTATGACTTTGTTCATTCTGTCTGTCTGTCCGTTCGCACGATAACTGCCGTAAAAATGACTTTATCAAAATGAAATTTTAGTATGTTGTTCAGACGGTCTGTGGGACCTATGGGAATATAAATGATTAATATCACCCAATTAGTTTTGGATTGAACCTGGGTTGAAAAAATGAAATACATTGAACCCTATGGGACCTAATTTTTCAAAAAATTTTTAAGCGAATTTAAAATTCACAAATTGCTTAGAAAGTTTTAGGAAATATTCAAATTATCCCATACAAAAATATAAAAAAAAATTCAGTAAAATATATTCAGTAGTTTTTTAAATAAAAATTAAAATACTAATTACACCCATATTGTATGAAAAGATCACGTGACCCACTTCAAAATAAAATATGTCATCCATCTTGTGTCAGAATCGTGATTTTTAATGTTCTTTCTAATTTATATTTAGTGTTGTATCCGTCCTAAAACAGCTTTATTTTTGCGTAATTTCTGTGCATCTATATTATGAAACAACGCAATTACAATATTTTTGAGCTTAAATGATCATCAAACATTGATTATTTCCACAAAAAAGCATAATTTTCACGTATAGAGAATGTAAACACATCAAGCTGCAAGATGAGTTGTATAAGAATTGCTAAATTTCTTTAACTCAAAATTATTTAGCTCTGGAGTCTGCAATTTAGCTGATATGAATGAAACGCTCATTGATTTTACATAGAGAAGAAGACGATTCTATAATATTGCTTTTTCGATGAAGTTTTAAGCATGGAGTTAGAAAGTACTATTGCCTCCATGGTTTTAAGTTTTTAAGTAAAATAAATTATTATTGTAGCATTGTGATAATTTTAAAAATATCGCCGCTGAATGAAATAGAGATGCAGTTTTTTCTGTATTTAGCACACTATTAGTTAGCTTTAACCACGAATTATTAGATTATTTTTAAACAACAAGAAAAATGAACAAATAAACTTTATTGCATGAGGGGCAGTTTCGTCATCTTACCCTCACTGGCGGGTAAGACGACTTTTAAGGTAGGGTAAGATGACGAACACTTAAATTGTGCAAAAATGGAAGTTAATTTAGGAAAAAGTGAATGGAAAAAAGTTTATGAAAGAAATATTCACTGCTTTTATATAGAGAGCCAGGCGATTTATATTTCGATGACGTTATTTGAATAAAATTCATTTGTTTTCAATGAAGTATTCAAATATAATTAAATATTGTAGTATTGTGGTAATTTTAAAAATATCATCACTAAATGTATTGCATTTTAGAGATGTTTAAATAAAATTGCATTTCAGTTAAAAAGCGTTTCATAATCAATGCTTTATACATTATTGATCTTCCTTGTTTCACTGTGAAAGAAGTAAATTCATTGCATTATATAGAGAAAGTTATGTTTTGGCCACATCAGATTTCTGATTTTTCTTCTGAACAAAATAGAGGGGGAAGGGGTCAAGTTTCTCATAGATCCCCCTCTGAAGACATTACCATGGACATAAAAGGCTGAAGTTCAACCATGAGTCAAAACCGAATGGAATCAATTTTCAACACTAAGCACATCATACACTATTAAACAAAATATAATTTAAAAGTTGCAGCATAAACTTTTTAAAATATTAGTTTCCATGTCTTTGACATGCTTAAATAAATATTTATTATACCCATTTTTTCTGTCTTTTATGCAAGTTTATCAAATGAAAGTTATAATTTTCCTTAATAAACGTGTAATATATGGTTCACACAAGTCGTATTACACTCACAATAAATACATACCAACTTTCAAAATTAGTACAATTTTTACCTCCCCATGACACCTCTTCAGAAAGTTGATATAAAATTCACGACACTATAAAGTGATATTTGTACATATTAAATGAATCATTTTATTTAAATTGTAATAAAATGCTTCATTTAGAATTTTTTAACATGCAGTAGCGTACAATATGTACAGTGCAAGAAGAATGTATACAGTACACAAGTATTGTGTAATGTGGAAAAACGGTTTGTATTAATTTTTTTTTTTCAGCACTGCTGTTGGGTGAGCAGATATATTTTTATATACAATTAAATTTGTTTATTCTAGTGCCCCCCCCCCATAAATATTTTATTAAAAGTAAAGAATTTGGGTTGAAATACTTCTTGTAAGTTATTCCCTTTTATTTAGTGAAAAGGGCGCAATACATTTTGTGTGTTTGAATCAATATTTCATTTTCAAAAGAAAAGGGAAAACAGTGACAAAAACACATATTTTACGTTTTCCTCATTCTAATTTTTATGCATGGTTTAGATAATACTAACAATATTTTCTTGAAGAATGCCAGCATATGTCAGTTAAGTAACTACAATTGTTTCTAGGGCTTTATAAACCTCCTTCCTCGGGCCAAATAAAAAACAGTATTCACCCCTAACAAACGCTAAGAACGAACTGCTGTTAAGAATAAACCGAGGCAGTTCTTTCTTAGCAGTTGTTAAGGGCGAATAATCTTTTCTTGGCCCAAGAAAGGGGGCTTATAACGTTCTTGAAACAATTTTAGTCACCTAAAGGACATGTGCTTGCTTTTTTCAAGGAAGTTTTGTGAGTTATTTTCTTGGTTAAAAGCAACATATAAAGTTGAATAAAAGTATCAACCAGTTTTGAAATCACAGTACCAATAAAGCAGGGCTCTAAATAAATTGCCTTGAGCTACATCAAAATTGCCTCGACAATCAATGTTTCTCACGACAGAATTCGCTATGAGTATTTATTACCCGAACATTCTCATCATTTCTGTTTCCAATACTCAGGCACTTTTCTCTTAATGCAGGGTGTCCCAAAAAGATTGAAACGCGCTTTAATTCTTTACCTGTTGGAGGTAAGTGGGCAATGTCTCAAGGTCTCAAGGACGGGGTTAGTGGAGTACCCAGGAGAGGAAATGCTTCCTCCCTTTAAACTCCAGAAGAAAAGGAAAAAAGAAATGAAAAGGAAGTAGTAACGTGTCATTTAAACAACTAAAAGGTAGCTGAGAACTAAGAGATGCTTGGGGGGGGGGGGGGCAGGACCTAAGTCCTGCCCTTCCCCAAGTCTTCAGAAGACTGAATGTTGGGGCCCAAGCGAGCGCCCAACAGAGTAGAATAAAGAGGGGGATAGACTGGGTGCGCCCCGAGGGGCGCAGGGCCTTGAGCTTGAGAAGTGCCTAGTAGCGACGAAGGGGGAAGGCTTGCCAACAAAACGCGCAGTCCCAAAAGCTAGGGAGAAGTACAGCTGCTAGAGTCTGCAACTAACAAAAGGAGAGCTAATAAAACTATGATGGACGGAACCGCTTTTTAAGTGGGCAATGTAAATTGCAAAAATGTTGAAAGTAAGATAGGAAATAAGACTACGTTCATGAAATAGTTCTCCCATTAATTTTTAAAAAGTTACACTTTTTAAATTTTATACGACCCCTTTAGACAAATTTGGTCAATCAGAAATTTTTTATTTTTAAGCAACAAGATCATGAAATAAAACCGCATATCTGTATTTTTAAAATCAACTGAATTATGATAAAGGAAAAAATCTGACTTATGTCACTTTTCCGTACCATGTGAAAGGCTGTTTCATGAGTAGAAGACCCAAACCGTCCGACTCGTCCAGGGGACTAAGAGCACCTATTTGGACGGCCGGGGCTGTTTCATGAGTGAAAATAGGGATCATAAACAAATTGACGATGGAAATTGTTTAGATCAAAAATACGTTAATATGTGTCAACATTTTTTTATCACAAATGCATCTAAATAAAGTTACACAGACAGAGATCATATAAAGCAGTGGTACTAATTACGCGGTTGGATCTCAAATGTGAAAAATGCAGACCACACGACAGACCCGAAGGCTTACTGTAGCTAAATGTGTGGCCGGTGGGTTTCTAATTTGATATATGGTCCCCATTCACAATGTTCAATTTTCAATTAAATATAACTCGCTCAATTTTAAAGATACAGATATGCGGGGTTTTTTTTTAATGATCTTGTTGCATTAAAAATAAAAATTTTCTAATTGACCCAATGTGTCTAAGGGGATCGTATAAAAATTTAAAAAGTGTAACTTTTTGAAAAATGAATGGGAGAACTATTTCATTAACGTAGTCTTATTTCCTACCTTACTTTCAACGTTTTTGCATTTTACATTGCCCACTTATCTTCAACAGGTAAGGAATTAAAGGGCGTTTCAATCTTTTTGGAACACCCTGTATACATAGTATAATGTATAAGGAAAGTATTGTGACGGGGTCGAAAATTCGAATTTGAGTTTTCGACGGGAGAGCACGTTTCAAGCATCCCTGAACACGAATCAGACGTTTTTGAGATGATGTCTGTGTGTGTGAGTGTGTGTGTGTCAGTGAGTCTGTGGAGACGATATCTCACGAACGAATGAAACGATCCGAATGAAATTTGGTATAAAAATTACAATCCGTAAATACTGGAAGACTACTTTTAAACACAATCGAATGTTCAGAACCCCCTAAATTTTCGAGTGAAATTTTGAAAAAATCATCAAAAAATCAAAACCTTTAATAAAGTTACGCAAGTAGACATTTTTCATGTAATTATTCCTTAGAAAACGATTGACATAAACTTTAGAAAGCTAGCATGAACCGTTCTCGAGATATTGAACATTTTTCAAATAATTTTATCAAAAAATCCCATAACTTAAAAAAAAAAAACTATTGAGAAACATGTTCACTTTTCATATAATTTAAATAATATCATGCGATAAATTTAGTGACATCATTTTCGTGAATATAGCTCGTTCTATTCATGAGAAAAGATACTTTGAGTAATACATTTGTATTTGAATGCCAATAGTCATTTATCTGCTATAAGAATAACTTATTTCTCCGTTCATAACTCTTGGTGAGATTTCGGCGACGAATTTGGCGGAATGTCGCCAACTTGGCGACTTTTTAAATGTTGACAAATTAACGAAAGTCTTGCCAAATGGATAAAAATGACGCTTAATCAATGAAAATGACGACTAATTGATGAAAATCTTAGAAAGAATATAAGTATCTACTATAAGAATAATCTTTTTTTTTTTTTTTAATGCTGTAAAAGTAATAAATTCATTGTATTATATAAGGAATGTCATGTGCTGCCCACATCAGATTTTTTTAAGCAGGATAATTTAAACCTGGCATTTCTTGCTAATCCTTTAGTAGTTCAAAAGGTCACTCGAACCAAACTTACTTCTGGTGAGCCAGGTAAAGTAGCAGTAACAAAGCAACACATTGGTGTGAAATGAATCGAAAAAAGATTAAGAAATTTAACAAAAAATGGTGTTCTGAAATGTGGAAGCATTTTTTTATCCTGCCGGTGATGAGGATAATAATGGTTTTAAGTGAACTACTTGAGGAAGTTTTACAATGTAATAAACGGGTTACAAAAATTTTTCAAAAGCAATGGCAGAATGTAAAACATTAACATTATGTCAAAAAATATCACCCTACCACTTCATTTATGAATTTGTATGAAATTAACTGAGTGTGGTTACACTCGGCTTTTTCATACCAAAATCCATTTATCTCTTTTTTTTTTTTTTTTTTACAAGAAAAAGGTTGAAAATTTTGTATTGTCGGTCCAGTTTTAGTCATGTGCTGCTCACATCAGATTTTTGTTTTTATTTGGTAATTGGACATTTTTCCAAAAGCGGCGTAACAAAGATGCGAAAAATCTCAACTCTCTCTCTCTCGAGAACGGTTGGTCCTAGAGTAATAGAGTTGTTCTTATTCTTTTCCTCGTCAAAAATTACGTGTAAAACAAGCATTTAGTTGATACACCTGAGCATACGTAGGCTTTTTATTTCAGATTTTGGCGATTTTTATGGGCCATTTCGTAAAAAAAGGCAGGTTGTTCTTTTCCGAATCGTACCAAAATCTAATCAGCACCGGAATATCCCACACGTGTCTTACCTACCAAATTTTGCGAAATTTAGTAAATTAGTATTTCATCTAGAATGGATACATGAGATTCTTGTAGGCCATTTCGCGAAAAAGGCGGGTTCTTTTTTTCAGAATCATTCCAAAAATTAGTCAGCACCAGGGTCACACCCAAGTAACTTACCAAATTTTATGAAATTCGGTCCATTAGTTTTTAAGTTAGATTGGATACATACTTTGCACAAACAGACAGACACACACACACACAGCGAGAGAGAGTGACGTCACGCTAAAAATAGTTTTTTCGTATTTCAGAGGTCCTAAAACGTGTAGATCCGTCGAAAACTCCAGTTGCGATTTTCGGCATGATTCCAATACTTTCCCTATACATTATCATGTATTGCAGGGAAAGTAATAAAAAAATAGGAAACAAAAAAATATGAACATGGGATACAAACAAGAACAATAAATAAATAAATAAATAAAAATTAAAAGCAGGGAATATGAACACAAAGAAGCAAAAAAATTAGATATAGCCAGGCCATACCTCGGAGACATCTAGAGTCATTGATAAAGCCTTAACTAGATTGCTGGAGTTTTCATTAATATAAAAGATATAAAAAAATCCAAATAAAAAAATTGAAGAGCACGTTTAAATAATGGAGGCAGAAGAAAAAATCAAACTACTGACTAGTCATCCAACAATGATTAGTGATAGAAAATTTATTAATTTCTTGTTTTTTTTTTACACAATCTTGATCTCCTTGACTTATGTACAATAGTCCACATTGACAAGGAATTTGATAAATGTCCTAATTATTGAACTTTTCAATAGGATCCTTAAGCAAAGAAAATTTTATTTTATTGATAGAGGAGAGTATTACTTTGAAGTTAAACTTATTGAGAATTCTAGCAATTTTATGTCTAATTTTAATCTAAGGTAACAGCTTTTAAATAATTCAGATAAGTCAAAAGTTGAGCATAATTTAATAGCATGGTAGACATAAGTAATGATTAATGAATGCAACAATCTTTTGATTAGGTGGATGGCAAGAATTATTATGAGGGGGGTAATGTAATGGTAAGAGGCTTTCTGTAAACATTGGTTACATCCTCCTAATTTAAAAGATTGCTGCATTCAATACTTACGTCTACTGTGCTCTTAAATTATACTGTAGTTCTGATTTATTAAAGTCTGAGCAGAATTATTTAAAAGTTATAGCCTTAGATCCTGGATTCGCACTGAATATTGTTGATCCTGCTTTTTCTAAATATTATAAGCTTCCCGAGAGCAAGGAAGTTCCAATTAACACTTTTAGCAATATTGAATGCCTTCATTTATATCCTAAAATTAATCGTAAAATTGCTAGAATTCTAAATAAATTTAACTTCAAAGTGATATTCTCCCCTAGCAATAAAATTAAATTTTCTTCACTTAAGAATCCTATTGAAAAGTTCAATAATTAGAACACTTATCAAATTCCTTGTCAATGTAGACTATCGTACATAGGTCAACCTAAACATGCCATAAAGTATCATTAAAAGAACATCAGAATTGTTTAAAAAACCAAGAAATTAATAAATCTTCTACTGCTAATAACTGTTGGATGACTAGTCACTGGTTTGACTTTTTTTTTTGCCTCCATTATCTATTACTCTTCAATTTTCGATTTGGATT
Source organism: Amaurobius ferox (assembly GCA_951213105.1). NCBI lineage: Eukaryota > Metazoa > Arthropoda > Arachnida > Araneae > Amaurobiidae > Amaurobius > Amaurobius ferox. The sequence goes on along the minus strand of OX578152.1, from coordinate 3,836,552 downwards.
TCCTTGAATCTTTTCATATTAATAAAAACTCCAGTAATTTAGTTAATGTTTTGTCAATGACTCCATATTTCTCTGAGGTATGGCTTGACTAAATCTAATTTTTTGTTTCTTCTTGTTCATATTTTCTGCCTTTTATTTCATTTTATTTTTGTTCTTGTTTATGTTGCATGTTCATATTTTCTTGCATCCTATTTTTATTATTTCATTTTATTTTCATACCACAAGGTGGCGCCACTATATTATGATGTTGTTTAGCCATTTCATTTTGGTCTACCTTGTCCTGTGCATATTTGGACATTTAGGCTCAGATTTTTTGCCCTGATGAAGAAAATACTTAATTTTTTAGACATATGTATGCTTATTTATCCTGCATATTACGTTGCAAACCAGTTTATAATTGATTTTAAGCACATGCTTTACTTATAAATCTGATCAGGGTTCTCATTGGCTTTTAACTAACTTTAGCAATTTAGCTAATCAACAGAAAAAACTGTAGCCAAAGGAAAAAAAAAAGGTTAGCAAACAGATTCGCCATTAAACACAGATTCCCAGATCATTATTTAAATTTAAAAATAGAAAAAACAGGAGTTGTGAAAAAAAAGTCACATTATAAGTTACTTCTAAAAAATTCTTCAGGTTTTCTCAATTTTGATCGTATATACTATTTACTGTTGTTTCAATTGTGATAGAGGTCAGTCAGAGTTAACTTCTGATAGACATTTTAGAAAATTGCAGGGATCACACTCACACTAGTCGCATTCATATCAGGTAAAACTAAGATCCATATTAGCTCTGCAGCAAACCAATACATAATTTGCATCATTTACAAATTCATTCAAAGGCTGATTATTTTAATACCAGATTTACATATATACAATTTCTGCACTTTATTTTAACTTTTCAATGAGTATAATAAACATATTAATTATTTAAGATAAAATACTTGTTAAATGACAATAACTTCTGAAATATAATCTATGATACATATATCAGGGTAGACATTGGGAACAGAGATGTGGGTCAGAAAATTTTCCACTATGTTTTAGGGGAAAATTTTCGCTCTTTTATTTGTATCGAATATAAATACTCTTTCTAAACTTCTTTTTCTTTTTTTGAAAATCAAGTAGCTTTACAAGAAGTCTTTGGTAATTGAGTTTTCAAATTTCAAGGAGAAAAATGGAGGAGATGGGTGCATTGTGTGTATACTTTATTTTCAAGAAAAAGAATGAAGGATAACAACCAGAATGGTACCATCCATTGCAGAATGGTACCAGTACATTCTAGAATAGTCCAGTCCAGTCCAACCAGAATAGTGCCAGTGACATTTTACTCATTCTCAGATAAAAGTATTTTAAAGTTTTAATAAGCCTATTCTTGTAGTCTGAGGTACTCTAAAATTTATAAAAAATATTATGGAACGTTTTGGCAAGTTCTTCCACTGAAGAAAAATGTGTTAATAGTACTAAATACATGATTATTCAATATTTAATATTTATTTTTAAAAAGTGCATAATTATAAGCATTTTCTTTTATTTATTTTTGTCTTGAATTATTTTATAATTTATTTTTCATACACATAACTATAAAATGTACCTAGCATTACCTGGGATATAAGATAAGCAGTCGTGACATAGTTCTGTGTGTGCCCATGCAGCAGTTATTTATTAGCATTTATTTATTTTTTTATTATAAGTGGGGATATTGATAAAGTGTTCTTTGGTTTTAAGAATTCACTATAAGTCCTGGTGAACGAAAATTAAAGAACGCTCTAATAATATGTCAGCTTATAATCACCACAACAAAAATCTTGCTGAGGTACAACGTCCTGGGTCCTGAAGTACCTGTGTACCAAATTTCATGGTTGCATGACACTTAGATTTTCCAATACAGACTCCATACACATACAGACACACATCTTCTTTTATTATGAAAGATATATAAGAGATATTATGTCTCTTCAACACACAAAAAGCATATATGCTTTTAAAAATTTACTAAATTTCATATATTAATCATATGGATTCCATTTAAAGTTTGTTTGAAAGAGAATTTTTCTATCTTTCTGATGGTGTTAAGATATAAACTCTGCATTATTTTCAGTCACTAAGGAACCAATTACTGTGAAAATTAATTAAAATCATTCTAAAACATAAAATAACTAAAATATTAATACAAATTTTTAAAACATCTCACCGAGGTGCACATTCCTGGATCTGTAGGTATTTTAAAAAGTGCAATATAATATTTAATAATGTATTATTTAATTGTAATAAGATTTTAATTTTTTTTTATAATATTATATTTAATAATTTACTTTTTATATATATAATAAAATAAACCAGTACATTATTTATGATTTTGAATAGGTTTAACAATTTAAAAAAAAAAAAATTATACTATTCTTTTTGTGCAATGTTCTAAATTTGTAATTTCGATAGAAAAATGTTGTTATAGATAAAATATAATTTTTTTATCATTTAACAAAAGGGTGTGTATTTAAGTAAAATATTAAATTGTAACTACCTGCTTCTTATTCAGGTATAAGAAATTTACATGCATAGAATGTTTTATATATTTCTAAATTTAAAGCTTCCTATATATGATTGATTGTATTTACAATATAAGAATAAATATTTTTTAAAGTCACTGGACATAAATAGTCAAGTCACATTATTATGACTGCCAGATAATACCCAGAATAACCAACTCTGGCAGAACGGACGGCAGCCAGATGCCATGGGAGTGACTCATTAAGGTGTTGAATGGTTAGTAGAGATATTTGGAACCATGCAGACTGCAGTGTGTACGATATTTGCCAACAGGTGCATGATGGTGGATCTAGTCATCGAACATGTCAATTGAGATGATACCAAATATGCTCAATCAGATTAAGATTTAGGGAATTTGGAGGCCGGGGAAGTAACGGGAAATCTTGGTCATGCTCTTCAAACCACTAGCAAACAATTTTGGCAGTAGACAGGTTCCATTGTCCTGCTGAAGGATCCTATAGGCTGTAGAGAAGACCTTCAGCATAAACGAGTGTACTTGATTGGCAATGATGGAGAGATACTCAAATCTATCAAAAGTGCCTCTACAGAAATCAAGGGACCCAGAGCAGACTAAGAAATTATTTCTCAGACTATACTGCTGCCACTACAAGCTTGTTTATGTCCAACAATGGTTGCTGGGTGCTTGCTTTCACTGGTTTCACACCTAGCAGGCACGTCAATGTTCACCTGTGCATTGGAGCTGGAAATGTGACTCATCAGAGAATACACCCCTTTGCCAGTCAGTCTAATTTCAATACTCCTGTGTAAATTTCGGTCCTTGTTTGAGATGAACCTTCCTGAGCATGGGTGTAGTCACCAGTCACCTGCTCGCAGCCCCATTTGCAACAGAGTTTACAGCACAGTTGTTCTGAGGCGCGGTAGCCCATTGGTTAGCGCGCTGGAGTTGCACTCGGTAGGCCCGGGTTCGATTCCAGACACTGCCAAAACTGCCGCCGTGTTCATGCGGAGTACGATCATGTTAAACATGTGGGTCCGAAAGTCCTTCCGAGAGGTTGGTGGTAGGGGAAGGAGGGTACGGTCCCTGTGGATGCCTCCCCCACTGGGTTCCGGTCTAAATTGGGTGGCACTTCCCGACCGTCCAAACAGTTACCTTACACCTTTCTGGTAGGTCGGACAGTCTGGGTTTCAACAACAACAACAACAGCACAGTTGTTCTGGACACATATCTGGAAGTCCCCTGGTTTGTTTGTATAGTGAGTAACTCCACAGTAGTGTGCATCAACCTGCACAGGCGATGTTAACCTCTCAAATCGATGGCTCATGGTGCTCCACAGTTACCATGTCCAGTCTTTGAAATTGTTCAATTCTTCTACTCATGGTATACGTTAACCATATTAATCCATGAACAGTTCACAAACTCACCCATTTACAAAGTGCTGCTGCCCTTGGCCCGGTGACAAATGATCATGCCTTTTTCCATATTTATTACATCATGTCGTTTACCTATGACAGCCATGGTTGTTATCCTGGCAAGTTGCCAACATGCCACTTTATATAACCATGAAGTTGTAACAGGAAGTGGTCATAATGTGACTCATCTCTTTATTATTCTAACTGAAATGTAATACTGAAAATAATTTCAAAATTTTTCAGGAAATTCACATCTCTAATAGGGTAAAAAAAATTCTGGATCCCAGGAACTTAAAACTGAGTGCAATAAAGGAAAAATTAGGTCCCCATACCTACTAATCTTAGAAGAAAAACCGTAGATTTGAATGGTATTATTTTTAAGAGGTAAAAGAAACAGTAGAATTTTTTCTTTAACTGCAGTTATCAAAATATAATAACCTTTTCTGTACATGAATAAATAAATGCTCACAACATTTTTATTAATTTATTTTTATTTATTAAAATACATTATCAATTTAAATATATACTTTAGAATAACAAATTTTAGCATAATAAATACAAACTTCCGATTTAAAAAAAAAAAAGGCTTTAGGTTTAAAGCACTGCATGAGAATATTAACTGCAATAATCATTGTACTCAACATTTGGTTAATTTCGTAAAATATTTCTTTTAAATTAACCAGAACATAAAAATAAGCAAGTTTGTCTGTCTATTGTGCAATAATTAGAGGATGAAGATGGATGGATAAAGATGGTTGTGGATGCTCAGAAATACACAGCAATAAAAATTAACTGTGCAATCGCATGCTAGGTGGAAAATTATTTTGCAACAAATTTGAGTTTATATAGAAAGTCATGAACTGGCCACATCAGCTTTTTTGTGAAACAAATACTTCTTCAATCAAAGTTAAATTTATATTTCTGAATCCATGTTTTATTGATTCCTACACGCTTACAGCAAAATTAAACTCGATAAAAAGGGATCACAATCGAAAGATTAATGTTTAAACGATATTAGGCAAATGTTTAAAATTAAACATTGAATTTGATAAATATTTATACACTAGAAGGTATGCCCGTCATATGACAGAATTCAAAATTTGTAAAATATTACCTCTTATTTGGTATCATTTTTATCAATTTGGCGATATTTGCAACATCCTACCAAATTGTTTGCCAAAAGTCATGGATGGACGAATAGAAAAATGGTTTTTTCTTATAATTATTTCCAAGATATTGAATTTTCACTGATTTGGTGAACAGAAAAATGGTTTTTTCTTATAATTATTTCCAAGATATTGAATTTTCACTGATTTGGTGACATTTTCATTCATTTTTGCGATATTTTGTTCAATTTTGAGACACTTTAAAAAATTTACCAAAATTGTTGCCAAATGGAACAGTTGGACTGACAGACAAATGCTGCTGAAGCATCATTACAATACTATCTCCTTTCAAAATCCAATTAATTTATTGATTTGGCACCATTTTTATCGATTTGCCAACATTATCATTAATTTGGCAACATTTTAAAATTTCACCAAATTTGTCGCCAAATGGAATGGTTGCACGGACAGGCAAATGCTACAGAAATATCATTACAATACTATCCCCTTTCAAAACCCAATTAATCTCATCAATTTTGCTTCATATTTATTAATTTGGCAAAATTTTTATCGATTTGTTGACATTTTCGTCCATTTGGCGATATTTTAATAAATGTGGCGACATTTAAAAACTCGCCAAATTTGTTGCCAAGTTTGATGGTTGGACTGGCAAATAAATGATTCCGAAGCATAACTATAATACTATTCCCTTTCAAAACAGAATTAATTTCATTGATTTAGCATCATATTTATCAATTTGGTGACATTTTATCGATTTGCTGACAAGCAGCTGTTTGGATGGCCGGAACAAGCCAAGGTGTTGAAGACCCAGACCGTCCGACTCGTCCAGAGGACTAAGAGCAGCTATTTGGACGGCCGGACAAGCCAAGGTGTGTTAAAGTCAAGGGAAACTTGATACAAAGTACATATTCATGTGAAACAGTTTGAAAAATGTAATAACAAATTGATTGATCCATATCAGAGCATGGTACATTCAATAGGGCAAATCTAATAACATGCACATTGTTTCTTTCCACTATTTACTTTTCTATATACATTAAATAATAGCGATTCTAATTCAATATTTAAATAAATAATTATTTATAATGTTTGCAAGTTTTTATTATTTAAACGGCTTTATCTACAGCTGCTTATTTCACATATAAATGTTTTTTAACCAGTATTAATACATTAATTATACTGTAAATATTTTGACATATTTTATATGAAAATATTTTCTAACATACTTCGCATATAAATGGCTTTTCATCACTATGCATACGTTTATGTCTATCTAAATTACACTTTTGCGCAAATGCTTTCTCACATATTTTACATACAAATGGTTTTTCATCTGTATGCACACGTTTATGTGTATCTAAAGTACCCTTTCGTGTAAATGCTTTCTGACATATTTCACATATAAATAGTTTTTCCCCAGTATGCATTAAATTATGACTCATTAAACTACTTTTGCGTGCAAATGCCTTCTGACACATATCACATACAAACGGCTTTTCATCAGTATGTACACGCATATGTATTTTTAAACTACCATTTTGTGCAAATGTTTTCTTACATATTTCACATATAAATAGTTTTTCACCAGTATGCAAACGCTTATGTGCATCTAAAGTATGCTGATGTGCATACGCTTTCTGACATATTTCACATATAAATGATCTTTCACCAGTATGAACAAACTTATGACTATTTAAACCACTTTTTTGTGCAAATGCTTTTTGACATATTTCACAAATAAATAGCTTTTCACACTTATGCAAACGTTTATGTGCTTCTAAATTACCCTTTTGTGTAAATGCATTCTGACATATTTCACATACAAATGGTTTACTATCAGTATGTACACGTTTATGAATATTTAAAATACATTTTCGTGCAAATGCTTTTTTACATATTTCACATAAAAATGGTTTTTCACCAGTGTGCACAATTATATGTGTAATTAAACTATCCTTTCGTGTAAAGGCTTTTTGACATATTTCACATATAAATGGTTTTTCAACAGTCTGCACATGCTTGCGATTATTTAAATTACTTATATTGCAAATGGTTTCTGACATATTTAAAATATAATTGATTTGTCACCAGTGTGAACACACCTATATATATTTCTATTACATTTTATTGTAATTTCCCGTATGAATGGTTTTCAACAATATATTAAATGTTTATTTATTTAAATGACATTTTCCTGCAAAAGCACTTTAATATATTATATGCAACTGGGTTATCTCCAGTCTGTTTTAATTTAAATATGAGAAAATTAATTTTTAGAAAAACTTTGGTTACTTTCCTTTTTACATGCACAAGTTTCTACTTATTTTTATTCATTTGCGTGACTGAAGTTTATATTCACTTAAATGGCTTTCTCATGTAACTATTTTCCCCACTACACAAAACCAAGTTTATAGTGTTTATACTGAACTCTAATAAGTGAAAAAAACATGAGGATTTAGGAAAAAGCTCATTTAAAATGAGAGGTGAGAAAGGTAAATGCTATTATAATACTGTTGTTCCAAAAGACTGTATTATCAAACATAGTGCATTAAAGCAAAAATAGGCACATACTGTCAGGCATAGATATAGAACTTTATCCAAGGGGAGAGGAGCATACCACTGACATCAATGGGGTAAACTCAAGAATAAGCTGTACTACAATATCAACTAGCTTAATGCTTATCTTCATAACCTTAAATATCAAGGAGGGGGCAAACACCCCCTCTTTCTCTCTCTTATGGGCACCCATGGACACAGATATTGTTCAAATTGTGGTACATAAATGTGATCAAAGTATACTGAAAATGTGAAAATATTAAAAAATTTCAATTTTTATGAAGGGACATTGAAATTTACCCCGAAAAACTATTTTCCTATAACACAAGCAAACATTAAACCAAATAAAGGTCAAGAGCAAATAATGTCTGGCATTTATCATATACAATTAATTTTTCACTGGTATGCGCAAATTCATACATATTTAAATCAGTTTGAGACAAATTTTTGTCACATCTTTCATATCCCGGCCGTCCAAACTGTTACCTTACACTTTTCTGGTAGGTCGGACGGTCTGGGTCTCAACAACAACATCATTCATATACAAGGATTCTCCAGTATGTATAAGTAATTGTTGATCAAAATAACATTATGGATAAGAAAACATTCAGTCAAATCTTTTCCTTGTGTTAATGGATGATTCAGATCAAAAGCAATTATTTCCTGGGTATACCAGATTGCATCTTATATACTTCTAATACACTTTTCTACACAGTCCGTCAAGTTGATCTAAACGACCATTTTTGAACTGCAATTTTTAGGATGAGAGATATGCATATTTTCTTTGGTAGAATTAACCTATATTAAATTTAAAATCCTGAGTAAATTATATCAGATTGAAAAATGAGCACAGTGCAATAACCACAAATTTCAATGGTGTAGACACAACATTTTAATTATCGTTCATATTTACAAAAAATATGTATAAAGTTTAAAGACGAATGAGTAAATGCTGTAAAAGATAAAACGAACCAACGTCCTTAAACAAAAAACGCAAGTTTCTGTCTGAGTTGAAAAGATTCAATTACAAATCGTTCTTGAATGTTTGATTCACGAGTAATCGTCCAGTGTCACAAGCGTTTGCCAAACCCGCGAATTCAAAGATCCAATCAGGATTCTCCATTTCCAATATTCAATAGATGAGTTGCACCGACGTCACATTCCCCCTAGCAACGGTTGCTATCGCCATACTCTTTGTAGACGCCGTCCGCCATTACCATTCCTGTCAATGTAGCGATTTTTTTTATCTTGACACTGTCAATATTTCAGTGTGAAATTAAGCCTCACACCACAACTTTGCTTCTAAGAAGTCAATAAAAGTACCGAGAAAAATTACTTTATACGAATTTGTCTGATGAACCGTATAATATTCGTCACTTCTGAATCGCGTGTACTGATACAACAAAACCAATATATACTATCGGCATGTATTGCTTCTACTCCAAGTACAGATACAATACAAGAAGTCAAGGTACATTTCATATCTATTTATTTACTTTATTTTAATGCAATAATTTGTTTTAAAAAAAATTTGGGAAATATAAGTACCTCTGAACAAGAGAAATTATGTGATTTCACTCGAGTTATTAAATTGATTTAAACTTCATTTCATTTTCCAGATCTAGATGGTATCTCACTTAGACAGACATGATTTTTAATATGCTGCCTATGTTTCGATATTATTTAAAGTTGCACGAACAAAAATAGACTTATTTTTTAGCTTTTGTTTGTTTTCTTTGCAATATATAGAATACAATATATATATAGTATATATGTTACACATATACGGGGTATGTTTGATGCTGTTTTCCATTAATCTTCCTTTGAAATGTCGATATGTTTGTGAAACTTGAGTATCATTGCATATAGATAAATGCTTTACAGTATACCGTTCCCGAAAAAATTATTAAATATATGCAGTCAGTTTCATTTCAACGCATGCTGTGTAAATAAAGTTTATTCAAGCTTATTTAGATGTTTTGATTTTACTTGAGGGGAGGAAATCTCAGAGTATGCGTAAATAAAGTTTATTGAAGCTTATTTAGATGTTCTGATGTTACTTGGGGAGGGGTGGGAATCCCAGATATGCTCGTCCAAAGGAAAATGCAGTGAAACTCGATATGTTTGTAAAACTTGAGTATCATTGCACATAGGTAAATGCTTTGCAGTATACCGCTCCCGAAAAAATTATTAAATATACACAGTAAGTTTCATTTCAACGCATGCTGTGTAAATAAAGTTTATTCAAGCTTATTTAGATACTTTGATTTTACTTTGGGGGGGGAATCCCAGAGTATGGGAAAATAAAAATTATTGAAGCTTATTTAGATATTTTGATGTTACTTGGGGGGGGGGGAATCCCAGATATGCTCGTCCAAAGGAAAATGCAGTGAAACTCGATATGTTTGTAAAACTTGAGTTGAAGACCCAGACCGTCCGGCTCGCCCTGGGGGCTTGAGCAACCATTTGGACGGCCGGACATGTAAAACTTGAGTATCATTGCACATAGGTAAATGCTTTACTGTATACCGTTCCCGAAAAAATTATTAAATACATGCAGTACATTTCATTTCAACGCATGCTGTGTAAATAAAGTTTATTCAAGCTTATTTAAATGTTTTGATTTTACTTGGGGGGGGGGGGATCCCAGAGTATGTGTAAATAAAGTTAATTGAAGCTTATTTAGATGTTTTGATGTTACTTAGATGTTACTTACTGTTCTGATGTTAGGGGAGCGGGGATCCAAGAGTATGTGAAGTATGCCCTTCCAAAGGAAAGTGCAGTGAAACTTGATATGTTTGTAAAACTTGTGTACTATTGCACATAGGTAAGTGCTTTACAGTATACCGTACCTGAAAAAATTATTAATTATATGTAGTAAGTTTCATTTCAACGCATGCTGTGTAAATAAAGTTTGTTAAAGCTTATTTAAATATTTTGATTTTATTTTCAACTGCTGACACATAGCCTACTACCCGGAATAGCTTTGGCTTGAAATAGTCAGTCAGCAATATGTTAAAACTTATTTTTGATCTCTACAAGATCTCGTTTAATAAGCTCTGTAAAAATACAAACCATATAACATGTGGTAAGCCACAGACGATAGATGTGCTGAATGCATTTTTATTTCATTCAATCGTGAATTGCTTATGTATAAATTTTTTGCAATATTTCGCCTCAAATTAGAATCATCTGTCGAGATTTTTAAAACAGAACAATAGTGTTATGAAATATAGTGTTATGAACATCAAGATTCCTTGATATGATCTTATTACTTCTTGAAAACGTAAGAACATACCTACTTGCTTTTTACTTTTATACCACTGCATGTTACTGATAACTTTCTAGAAGAAACTCCTGTGTATACTAATGCTGTCATGATTTTTTTTTAAAGAAGCGTTATTGAATAGATCATTTCTCGGCATGTGTGTATAAAGTAACAATCCCATTTATTTATTCTTTTACCTGCACATTGCTATATTTAATGAAAAACTAAGTTGTATTCACAATGCCTCCTCAAGAAATATAAGAAAATTCTAAAATAAAACACGAATGCTTATACTACACAAGAGTTTAGAAAAACTTATATTGTTGTGTATTAAATGTAGAAAAGAGGAAAGCTCAAAAGAAACTTTTTAAAATTTACTTCTTTTCAGAGAATTTTTTTGTATTTAAATTATAATTAGTAAACATTAACATGATTATAACATATAAGACTAAGAGTTCACACATTCATAGCTTTGAATAATAAATTTTAGCATGATTTTGAGGTACATTTATTTCAGATATGCAAACAATAGATTATGAAGATTAAAATAAAAAAAAGAAATTAAAATTTATCGATAACTCTCTGGATGATGTATAATGAACATAGAAGTAAATATATTTAAAACTGTATTAATAAAATTTATTTGAATTATTATGAGATGATATGATAGTCTATTATATATATATATATAAAGCTACAGTTTTTAATTTTCTGATTCATGATGAAAGCGAGACAACCACACGTCTTTATGCTTTCTAGCTAGTTCTAGCTAGGCATACATCAATATATATTGATGTACACCTAGGTTCTAAATAAAACAGCTTTCTATTAAAATAAAAACCCACCAAAATACTTGAAGAAATTGTATCTTCTGTTATAAACCTAATGTACGTCCAGTACAAATAAAACAATCTCATGATGTCACATGAATCCTCTCTACAGTTAAAAACAGGATCCCTATTAACGACAGCTTTTATTTGTCTGAAACCCCCAGGGATAATAATAGAGGGTGAAGGGGCACAAGGTTGAATTGTACATAAATGCCTGACAATATAATAAGGGCAAAACTGGTCCATGGATGCTGATATCTGTAATGGGAGTGTCTTCCAGATGTTATGTATAGTTCAGTGATGCTAAAAGTGTGTAAATGAGAAGAAAAGTATTCAAATATTTGATTCCAGTAACAATACTTTCCTTATGTGTTAAACTCAAAGCTCAAACTTTTACATCCTTTGTACGACATCACATATATTTAGATATGAAGAAATGCTTGTATAAACAATTTTGCACAACAATTTTTTAAAATTTCCATATTACCTAATTTTTTTTTAAATACTAAATGTGTATTCATCAGAAAATATATATGCTTTTCGATTTTAATATATCGATTTAAAAATATAGAAAAAGTCCGAGGATTATAAATGAACTTGACCGACTACACTTTGCGATACAAAATGCTCACTACAAGCAAGTTTTTTCACTTTCCCTAATTTCATAATCTATATGCAGGGCAAGAAATTTCACTTCAGAGTTTACTTGCGAAAAGAGCTTTTCACTCACCAGTTTAATATAAATAACATTGCATAATCTGTTTGTCATTTCTAATCGAAGACAAAATCGCATTAAATAAAGCTGAATATGCAGACATTTTACAAGTTATTGTGTGATTTGGTTTATTGCAATTTGGAGAAGCATTATAAGAACAAATTTAAACAATTTTCAGCCTACGATTGCAAGATTTATGTAGTATATCAATAACTATAAGAATATTAATAGAGAAATTCAATGGAAATATGTACCCAAGAAAAAAACATATAGATCACTTCTACAGAGTTAACTTATTTTATACATAATTATGCCTGTTTTCTCTTGCATATCTTCAATAATAACTAATACAGCAACAGAACAACCGACCTTTTTTATATATAAATGAGCCAGCTGCTATATTACTGTTCAAGTTTACAACTCAATATATATTACTAATAAGACTTGCAACATGGGTGTTTTAAGTGCATGAAATAAAAATAGCTCAATTAAATAAACAAATTTTGATGGCACAGATATGATTACATAATGCAAGGGTAGATGTCAACAAAGTAATTTTAAATGTAACTTACCCAATTCCTTTAGTAAACTTCCAAAATCAAATATTGTGCATATATGCTTGTAGGAGCAATATGAAGTTTATGTCATCAAAACATATCTTTTTATGAATATTTGTGATAAATAAACCCAAGAGAAGATAAATCTTGATATATCCTACTGAAATTATGCACTAAATGATTGTAAATTTCTAAAAATCATCTGCAATATACGGATAGACCAATGTTACAAAGAACGTGGCCGCTGTGCAGTGGAATCGCGAAAGTGACATCACATGAAACTCATCTATTAAAAAACAGGCTTCTTCTATTGGTTCCATTTACAACAGAATTAACTCTCCCGACCCTTCCCCCTCTCCCTACTAATGTTAACTGGAAAAATTTTGTTAAACTTCTAAACGAGTCCCCCATCCTCTTCCCAACCATCACTTCCACCGAAGATGTTGATTGAGCGATAAAAACACTAACCCAAACATTTAGCTCAGCACTCTCCGACAGCACCTCCACCTACATTCCACAACTCTACCAAAAACTCCCATATTCTATCACTAGCCAAATTAAACTCAGAAACCGCGCTCGCCAACACTGGCAACACACAAGAAATCCTGTCCACAGAACTAGATACAATCACCTGGCGGCACAAATAAAACTTTTAATTTCTAACTATAAATAGACCAAATGGAAGCAATACGTCGAATCTCTCTCCCCTACTGATCATTCATTTTGGGACTTCGTAAAACGTATTCGTAAAAAGCACAAAAATATTCCCTTACTCACTCACAATACCACTGCTTACACAGAACAAGACAAAACTAATCTACTCGCTGATGTATATGAAAAACAATTCACACAACACGAAGATATTTTCTGCCCAAATTTCATGGAGAAAGCCAAAGATACCGTGAGGCAGTTTCTTAGTGCTCCAAATACTCCCGCCCTTCCCCACATTTCCCCCACTGACATAGTTAACTACATAAACACTCTCAAAAGCAAGAAAAGCCCCGGCCCTGACAATATTTCAAACAAAGCTCTTAAATCCTGCACTATTAATTTAATCTTTTACATCACTGTTTTAATCAATTCCATTTTCGATCTCAATTACTTCCCCCGCGACTGGAAGCACGCCGCCATTGTTTCAATCCTTAAACCAAATGAAAATTTAAACTCCCCAAAAAGTTATCGCCTCATAAGCCTGCTGTCCTCTCTTGGCAAACTGGCTGAACATTTCATCGCCATCCAAATCAACAATTTCCTTGCAAATAACAACATTCTCATTCCAGAGCAATTTGGTTTTAGACAGCTTCACTCTACAACACACCAACTGCTCCGCGTGGTGGAGTTCATCTCTGATGGACTCCAAAACCTGTCAGCAGTTGGAGGTATACTTATTGACGTAGCTAAGGCCTTTGATAGGGTGTGGTTCATCGGACTCATATGCAAACTCATTCAGCTTCGCATGCCACACTGTCTTACACATATTTTATACTCCTACCTCAACGACAGAACCTTTCATGTCCGTCTGACCCAGACACACTCACACACCAAACATATCCTGTCTGGAGTCCCTCAGGGCAGTAAACTTGGTCCCATTCTTTTTAACATTTACATAAACGACATCTCTAGAATCAACAACACTATACTTTGTTTGTATGCGGACGACACTGCCATTCTTGCCACACACCACAACACCAACTACCTACACCGATACTTACAACATCACATCGACACTCTCGAACCCTGGTTAGAAAAATACCGCATCAAAATAAACCCTAATAAATGTCAAACTGTATTTTTCTCACATATCATGAAAATGCGGCTGACAATTTCATGATATGCAAATTTTACTTAACAGTATTGAATTGTATTTAAGCACGTTGGCATCTGTTTCTAATTGTATCGCCACTGAGGATGAATATGGAAGATGTTCGAAAGCTCTTTGGCTGTATTTACGTCTGTGGGACTGTAGGATGATTGTATCATAAAATGACTTTTGGATCTGTTTGAGATCTGTCATTTGTTAATTTAGTGTTTTGAAATTGTGACGTGTTGCCACTCCTGGTATGTTCTCAAGATTTTAGCTTAATTGAAAAAAATAAACTAAACTCACTATTATTAAATGAATGAATATTTTGTACATATAGTTTTAACCTGAAATTAATGGACACAATTCTTCATTATTCACAAATTATCAAGAGCTGTTCTCGAGATACAATGAAACTTATATATTTTTTTACAATTAGCCCTATATCTCTGAAATAAAAAGTAAGTAGAATAAAAATTTGTGTGATTTTTTGAAGTAATAAATGTCAGTTCCTAAGCGATTATCGGAGAACCAACGGCATCAAACTACAGATATGTTTTCAATATTTCGAACATTCATTTTAGATAAAAAAAAACTACTATAAAAATATAATTAATTATGTTACACTTTATTAAAAAAATTATTTTATGTGTATTTTTTAGTTTAAAAGTGAATGCAACATAACTTTCAAAACGATATTTTCAGATATTGCATGTTTTTGCTCTAAAATATTATTTATGTTTATTAGTTATGTTTATTATGTTAATCAGTAACAACAATAAGCCTACTGATTTCCAGTGAGACCTATAATTAATAACATAATATGTACTATTGTTTTCCCACCAATTCAAAATTTGGGAATCTACAGAATAATACAGATTTATAAAATAATAATTGATTCTACATTGTTTTAAAGCTTCTACAGCAATATAAGCAGAGGCATATTTTAAAATTCAATTTTTGGAGGGATTCAGTTCTAAATCAAGTTCATATCAATCTCAAGGGTCAAAGTTAGGGGTGAATCCTTTATGGGCTCTGGCTTGGCCCGTGAGTTTAGGCCCAGTGTTTTTTTCAGGCATACATCTGAGAGGGGCATTTTATATAAACCTAGTTTCTATTTATGTGACAACATTTAGATTTATTTATATAAGACAAATAGAAAACTAGCCTTTCCCTTAAATTTCATCCCCCCCCCGGTCAAAAAATCTTGAAAGAAACTCCCTTAAATATGTCCCTGAATATAAGCAAAATTACCAATGCTGTTAACTAAAGTATTTTTGCCTGTAACAGAGTGGGGCATTATTGTGAAAATTAAGTTAAGTATTCAAATTTTTCATCTGTAAAAGTTTGTTTTACTGCTGTTAAAAACTTATCATTATATTTTGAAAGAGGAAAAAATGTAGCTTCTCTGAATATTATACAGGGTGTCCCAAAATATTGAAACTCACATTAATTCTTTACCTGTTGGAGATAAGTGGGCAATGTAAATTGCAAAAATGTTGAAAGTAAGGTAGGAAATATGACTACGTTAATGAAATAGTCCTCCCATTCATTTTCAAAAAGTTACACTTTTTAAATTTTTATATGACCCCCTTAGACACATTTGGAAACAGATATTCTTAAACTTCTTTTTAGGACCATCAATTTAAATATTGTAATAGAATGAATAACAATGTCATTTAGATTACTTTAGGAATTTGCACGTGATTGTGAATTTTAAGTTTTTTTTATAATATGCATTCCATATGAAGAACAAGTATACTGTTAGTACACAATAAAATTGGAAGTGCAATTCATTAAATGAAGAGTTTAATTTCAAATGGGCATAAATCACTTTCGCTTGGGTATCATGTTGTGGTAGCTACGTTACAACTCCTAGTAAGTGACTTTAGATAGGTAACAGTAAATGGCAATATTGCACTATATCATACGAGACAAATGAGTGAAAGTGATTTATGTTCTTTCGGAATTAAACTCTTCAAATGTTCAATGGCCTTGTAATATGATAGAATTTTCGTAATGTGATACGAGAAAATGAAAGAAGTTAAACTCTGTTACAAATGAATGTGCAAAATTTTCAGATTATGTTATTGTTTAGGTATTAGTGCAGCAGTTGAAATAATGTTTAATACCAAAGTCAATGTTTATTCAACAATTTTGTCAAAAGCGGATTGAATGATAATGAAGAAAAAATAAATCCCTATCAAGTGTATACATCGAACATAACAAAATGTTTACATTATTTGAATGGCAGCATATATCGAATATATATATTTGGATACATAAATTGGATGCACATTGTTTTTTCATGTGCAATTGTCCATCCGGTTGTTTTGAGAGCAGATATAAATTACCATTTGTAAACAAACGTTTAAAATTTTAAATATTTTTAAATACATTTTAAGTTTCAACATTTAAATTTTTTAAAAGCATACAAAAATATCAAAATAAGAAAGAATAGGTGGCCTCATTTATAAGAAGAAAAGGGCAAGATGAATATACACAAAATTCATTATCAAGTAAGCTGTGACAGTAAATAAGTAAAGTACCTCTGCTTTAGAGTGGGAAGAAATTTTGTTAACCATTACACATTAAAATTTGTTATTAAAATACATCTTAAGCTGATGTTCAGATTTTCAATATATCATATCAAAAGAAAATTTAATATGTTATTTCATAAAAATATTAAAATATGTAAGTGCATATTTTAATTAGAATTCATTTGTGTTTGCAATCCTTGATTTAAATCTATAAAGGGTTCAAAATTAGTGGTTGTTAAATTTTCTACCTATATATTTTATTACTTTGATGGAGATTTTAGATACCTAACTATTCTGCCTTTCTTCGCATGTACGATGCAAATTCCATTTGATCCATTTATTCTTCCTTCTAACAATCTAATTTATATCATGGATTACATGCACCCATATAGCACAGCAGGTCAAAAGCAGGTCTGCTAATAAAAGATGATTTATTTTGTGAGTTGAATAATGAAAATAAAATAAATAATTTGGAAATTGCACCCAAATAAGACATTTTGATAACTGGAGAAAATTGGTTAGAAGCGCGTTGCGTGACTTTATGCTCCTGCTTTCTAACCCTGCATTTATTTACGTTATGTTGATAAGGGCTTATTTACCATTTCTCAAATGATAACAAGTGTAACCAAGTAAAGAAAAACTCTTACTCCATCCTATCAAAAGTATCCATGGAGTTAGATAGGTAGTCCTTTTGCCTCCATAATGATATCTCAAACACTAATTATTTTATTCAAGTTTTGGTTCAACAATGAAATTATATATTATTTGATCTAAAGTTAATTTAATTTAAATAAATATATGGTTTATATTTGATTAGAGGGTCGTATGACAATGAATCCACATATGTATGGTGATGTTAAAAATGCAAGAGCGATACTGATTGTGAGACAAACAAAAGTAAATACTAGGGAATATTAATGTTTAAAATTCACTCAAGCTCCACAGATTGTATAGTAAGTTACTAACAGATAGTGAGCATTAAAAGACACTAAAGCGTAGATGCTCTGCATGGATACATCTGGTGTATAAAATTTTCCAACAGCTGTTCAAAACATTGTCTTTTTATGCTACAACAAAAACCGGTAGTAATTGAAGTTTCAATTTTACAATTATGCACTGAACAACATGGTCACTTGGAACTTTCCATGTTGATATATTTCAGCAATTACTTTTCTTAACAGAAAAGTTGTCCTCTACGAGCAAGAGATTTCAATATAAAACTCTATACAGAGAATAACTTAGCTAGCCAGTATGCAGTTTACAAATATGAAAAGGAGTACACTTCAAGTACAACTATAATGTTGATAAAAAGAGAATTGTTGATAAAACTTCATAACTTAATATTTACAAATTAACCTAGCATTTACAAATTTAACCTAATATTTAATATAAATATTAACATAATATTTACAAATCTAAGCATAATTTAAAATCTAACAATATGTCATTAAATTTCAAGCATTGAACATATTAAAAGGTAGCAAAATTATCTTCTATGCCAAAGATTTCAATTATGATCTCTGGACAAAGAAGAAACTCAGCTGGCAAGTATATGTAAATTATTTTACAGTATGAACAAATTTTAAAAAGTAATCATTTCAGTAAAAAACTAATATGTAAAAATAAAATGATAAATATATTAAATTAGCAATGCATCTATCCTACGTCTAACTATTAAGAAATTTTGAAAACCTTATTCCAAAAGAAAAAATTAACGTATATATAGATAATAACGAAAAAATTTTGTTAGAATAATTAGTAATATTTTATGTAATGTTATTTGTTCTTCATAAATATTGAAAAAGTTATTCCAAACATTTCTTCATTTCTAGCACACCGACATATACACAATGTAAACAGAACGATTAAAATTAAAAAATTAGACTTCGTACTCACTTTATACAAATTAAAATTAATCGGATTTAGTAGCAAAATGAACTACAAAAAGCACTATTTGGCTTGATTTGTTTCGCAGAAGAAAAAAAGTGGTAATGGTAAATTCGACTGGTAAGGGTGGCAACTGCAACGGTATCAGTGAGCATTAGCGCATTATTGGGACCAACTCCCAACCTCTGCACTCTAGGAGAGTGTGTTAGTTAGTTAGTTAATTATTGGGATCGAAAAAAGATGTTTTTCCGGTGGCTTGCGCTGTCCCTTGGGGAATTTCTTTAGCTGTGTCTTTCAGGGTGTCGTTTTTTGCATTTGCTTCCTGTTCGGTGAGCATGTTCCGAAAACGTACCCGCTAAACCCCCTGCTGTGAGGCCGATTCTTCACTATTGGCTAAGTTAAATGACGTCATGGGCGGAGCCTAGTATCTTCGAGATTATACGTGTTTACATTTTCCTTATATACATCTCGTCAAGTATTTTACTTCATACACACATATTTATTTGCTTTTGATATGATTTTAAACTAAAGAATTAAATAAAATATATTATTATTATTATGGTTGATTACTACTTGATCTATGATGAAAATGCTTCATTTACGGGAAAAAAAGTATATACAGCATACAGTTTAAAATGCTTGTGTTATATGTATTATGTTTATTAAAGGCACCTTATGACCATTTTATGTTGTATTCCGTACGTGTATCGCAACTTTTTTAATCCTATTTTCATTGATGACTTATAGCACTTGAGGCAATTTGTTTTATTTTATTAATGTTTTAACTACAAAAAAACAAGTTAGCTATCCAAAACAAAATATATAACCGTTTAAATGTGGGTTACCATAACCTTTTTTGAAGTCTGTTTCAAATATTTATGCAAGTTTGTAAACAAAACTATGTGTTTGATTTAAAAGAAAATGCCATACAATGGAATATTTTGGACAAAAAATGTGGAATTTTTTTTTTAAAATTAATCTAAAATTAATAAAAATGCAGGCTTACAATGTAATCCTGGGTAAAATATTTAGTGTAGAGGGTGGGTAATCCATCCCACTCTATATACCCAGTGATGTGCTAATAATTTTCTATGCTAAAAATTTTTATTAATTGATATGCTTCGAAAATTATATATATATCAGTTGTTTGCTGTTCCCATTAAATTCTAAACAAATAGATATGCATATTGGTTTCTTTACCATTTGAATAGGTGTGAGTAATGCTATGCCACTGTCACTAACCGAAAGAAAACAAAGTGGCAAAACCAAAAGAATGGCATACCTATATTTTTATAGAACTGCGTCAATGGATTTACAATTAAAGTACTTCAATACACCTTCTTCTGGATTTTGAGGAAATGTTTACACACATTAACAATTACAATATGATTTGTGTCTTGATTTAATGTAATTAAAAAAAAAATTCGAATAAATATTTTCCTGTAGTTGGGAGGAGGGGGGGGGGAGTATCTTTAACCAGGTAAGTCCATCAGTCACAACCAGTGCATACTTTTAAATATATAAGTTAATTTCTTGGCATTCTCTATTAAACTTTTATTTACTTTAAACATTTTCAATGTAACAACTGATACTTGAACATTGAAAATTTTGACAATCGGTATGTACATACTGACTCTAGTTCTCCTTTAATGCTTGCTCCTTGTTTCTATGTGAATAAAAGATACCAATAGATCAAAATAATTAAACTACTGCTTTTGAGAATATAAATTTGTAATACTTTCTTAAAGAATCTGATTTGTCACCTAATTTTTTTATGCCTGGTTTCTTTACAGAAGTATTAAAAAGTTATATACCAATAGAATAGATGGTATGGATTTGAATTGATATCACCAGAAATAAACAAGTTGGTTGAGATTTGCACTCTAACTTAGTGTGTTACCTGAAGAATTTGACTTTCAGAGGAATAGCTTTTTTTTACATTAATTCAAATTTCATGTTAACTACTTTATATGTAACAAATAAATGTATAATAGAATATATAATACGCACTAATAGTGCCTAGCCTGCAGTTCGTTCTAACTGATATTTCACATAAAGTGGTTTCAACTTTTCTTAGACAGCAAAACCCTCATATAATTCCATATTTTAGTATCGGAACATTCTAAATTGATATTTTGTCTCTATGATAACCATCTACGTAATATATGTACACGTAATAGGTGAATGGAAACAAATATGAGTAAACAGATACAGCTTTCCGAGTACATTCAAGTTAAATGCCTGAAATATAGCTAAAATACTTGTTCATCAAAGACGTCATGTGAAATATATTAGCTGCAGCCCCAATTTCAACTTCAAAATATATATGCTATTTATCTTGCTCATATTTGTTTCTTCAGTCATAATATTTTTTGTGAAAATAACTTGATAAAACTGTTTTGCTCTTACAGTTTTGCAACATTCTAATATATCAATTTGTGAATAGGATGTAATGGAGAAGACACTCCTATTGCAGATACTAGCATCTATGAACTAGTTTCTCACTTATTATATGCTCGTCATCATGAAATAATCAAAATTTGCAGTGGTAGCATGAAAGTTAGCATGCACCACAATTTTTTAGAACTTCTATGGGAACTAACAATTTCAGTTCTTCCACGTGGCCGGCTCAAAATTCATATACAATTTAGCTCAGGCCACATGAAGTTGCAAAGGCAAAGTTTATAAACACAAAGCCCATCTATAAGAGGCATTCTAAAAATATGGGTGATATTCCTATTACAGATACCAGCATGAGCATTCTTGGACTGGTTTCATGCTTATTATGCATTCGTCCATATAGAATATCTGATATCTATAATGGTAACAAGAAACTTAATGTAGATCCAGGTATGGGTCATTGTGGCAATTACCCTCCCCCCCCCCTTTTTTTTCAGATATGTCATTTCTTGTGATTCTATAGATTCACTTATAAAAGTTTATTGCAATGTCATAAATCGCAAAATGACATAAAATTCATTTTATCTGGCTAGTTTGCTTCATTTTATGATTAATAAAAAAAAATTTATCAGTTTAACTATTTACTGATATACTACAAAAACGAATGTTCAATAAAAGAAACATGTCGAAGTAAATCCAGGGATGTATCTACAGTGGTCGGGGTTTCCACCACACACTCAGAATTTCCGACCACTACTCAATTTCCGACCACCATTCATCCAAAAAAATATACATATTATAATTACATTTAAAAAACATTATATTCAATTTTATCAAATGTTTTCGTTAATATATAAGTATATAATACTAATACTGTTTGTGTGTGCGAATTAACGTGAAGCTCGTTTCGAAATTTTATATTCTCAATTATAATTGTTCTGGAAAATCAACCACCACTCACATTTCTCTAGATACATCCCTGTAAATCCCTTTTTATTTCTGCCTGAATCTGCCCTTGAAATGTACTAACTGTAAACTTTGCAGCTACCTTTTAAATTTGGTTAACTGTACTCATGACTCATTGAATGATTATCAATTTACAAGGACCTAATTAACCTTCAGCTTTCTATAAGAAATCCGAATTGGTTAGACATGGATTAACATAAACACTATCATAAACACTATGTAATAAAAATTATGTTTTAAATTTGATTAAGTAGGTACTAGTCAATCATGTTCAGTTGATTAAATATTTATGATTTTTCAAGATATTGTTCACCGGATGAACTAAAATATGTTTTTTAAGTAATGCATATGGTTATCTTATTTGTACTGATTTTTTCCCATCAGTAGTACAAATAATAGAATTTTGATGCATAAAAGTAAATTCCTGCCTTAGAGTAAAGGTAAAAATAAATTTCAAAAGTAAATAAAAATATCCCATTTAATAAACTAATATCTATATATTGCAATTGTAACTGTAGACGAAGAAATTGAAAAGCAGATTTAATTTTAGCTAGAATCATTGTACTATTAAAAAGAAATTGTATATATAGCTTGATTCAGTACTATCTTACTATAGTGGCTCCCACATATCCGATTGAGCCAAGGTTTTCGTTAACGAAAAAGCAATATGACAATAATATAAACACGTGCTGTTTCTTTAGGACTGCAAATGTTTGGTGAGATTTTACAACCTACTTTGGCCATAAATCTCGGACGCTTGGTGATTCATCCTCGGGGGCCACTATAATAAGGAAGTACCCTTGATTCTTTAAAATTATAGAAATATATTTAAGAAATATTTTTTGTCTCTAAACACCAATAGCATTACCAAGTAGGGAAATCATATTCCCTAGAAACCCATTTAAGTTCAGAGAAATGATATTTAGCGAAATGGGAAGCAAACTGTTTGGTTACCAATTCACCCGCCTCCCCTTCCTCAAAAAAAGAATTGCCTGGGGACGCTACGCTACTGTTACACACATAATACTAACGTTAAAGGAAAATATTGTAATAGGATCAAATATTTGAACTATCAATGAATTTACATGTTTTTGTTTTAAATATTCTTATTTTCGAATTGAATGCTTTTGAGATAAGCATGTGTACGTTTGTAATCACTGATATCTCGCAAATGATTCAAAAGTTAGTACTAATTTTCTACGTACTCAATTGAATGTATCTTCAGGTAATGAAATATGGATAGTTATATTAAATTTCAATATTTGTATAAAATTCATAATTTGTTGTCAAATCAAAACAAATTTTAATTTTATTTACATAAAAATGTTTCAAATATTTTGTTAAATCTTATATAGTCTAATTTCCCATTCTAATCAGTGAATATTAAATTTCAAATATTTGAAATACAGTACATACATCATTTATATGCATTTCTACATAGCTCGTCAAACATTCCTATCCAGTGACATTAATTTCAGTTATATATTTTCACAGGTATACGCTTTACTTCACTGGTCCCTAGAGTAGTGATAGTGCTTTACTATAGTTAAAAATATGCATTTTCTATTTAACAGTACAATCTGTTTGAACAACTTTAACTGCATAATAAATGTTGCATGAAATTACCTAATTTCAATTTATAACATGTTTATAAAAAGAAGGAGTTTATCCAACAGATATTTTAAATCAACTTACTGAATGCTGTTTTTGAAAATAATAGACAGTAGTTACTAATTTAATTTTATATGAAGATGGATTTGATGTCTTAGGATGCATGAATAGATGCAAAATGACTTACCTAGTTAATACTGATGTTATCTGATTTATCCTGATGTAATGAGATATAATGAAGCTGAAAATACATGTACCAGTTAAAAGTTTGACTAATTATCACTGCGTCCAACCGATGCTAAAGTATTTCGTTAACATTAGATAGTAATATATTATCTAAATCGAATTATAGTTGTTGAAGTAATAAAGATATTGAAATTAATATTTGTTTCAAATAAATAATTTTGGGTTTAGAAATTAATAGTATTTTGACTAAATGTTTCAAACTGAAATTATTCAAGAGATTGAAAAATAAAACTTCAGGTTTTATATTTTAGATGTGTTATACAGAATAGCAAGTGTAAAGAGGTTTTTAACTGAATTAACGTTGAGTTAAATTCAAAATGTTCTGAAAAATTTGAATGATGTATCAATACATGCCTTTTAAATGTGAATATCAAAATTTTGTATATTAATATTCAAAATTCAAAGTGTAGGATAATACACATGTAATTGTTATTAAACATTTCCAAAGTTTAAATATTGGTTGTTAAATTTTAAACATAAACAACAAGCACACAACTATAATAGAAGGTCTTTATTTCACTTCTTTAAGACGTACAAAACTTAAAAAGGCCAGAGTGCTTTCGAGCGTTCACGCTCTCCATCAGTGGCTGCATGGAAATAGGAATGATCGTTCATATATAGACCAGAAAAGGTGGCAAATTTGCATAAATACAATTATCAATAAACTTACGTTTATCTAAGGAGAATCCAAAAATACAAAACATTTTGAACAGATTAAAAAAATCGAGCATAAATCACGAAAAGAACAGTAAAAATTTACAAATTTATTACAGAATTTTCAAATTCAAAAAATTTTAAAAAATGGGGGCAGTCAAGCCCAATCCCCGAGAGGATGACGTCAAAGATAACTATGAAGAGACTTGAATTGCGTGGAGTCGAGACTGAGTCGCCAAGCATAATTTAAAATCTGAACAAGGTCAAAATTACAAATCGACTCGCGGTAAACATAAATAAAGAGGGACTTAAAAAGGAGAATATTATGAGGGTTATTACAATGCATAAGAAGGAAAGTTCTTTCAAAAAAGGGGCCGGAAATTTTCTTTAACAACAAAATGAGCAAGGGCCGTAGAAAGTTTACCACCTTTGACATCCCTAGCATGTTCTGCCAAACGGATATCAATAGTATATTTTGTACTGCCAATATAAAATTTAAAGTTACCATCGATGGACAACAGGGGAACCACATATACCCCAGCAAAGCTTTTAAAGTCATCCTTATCACCCAGCTTATCAGACAGAATCCAGTTAAATAAAGAAGAAACATTAGAGTGAACAGGTCTGAAACCAAATTCAGAGCAGTGATGACGAGCGTATTTACGCTCGAAAGCGCTCTGGCCTTTTTAAGTTTTGTACATCTTAAAGAAGTGAAATAAAGACCTTCTATTATAGTTGTGTGCTTGTTGTTTCTGCTCGTTGAAATCAGACGTGATGCCAATTTTATTTATTTTAAACATAATTTGAAATAAATATGTTTAAGAGTTAAAATATCCATCGAAATCAGGAGGTCATAAGAAACAACAACAGCGTTAAAATATAAATAATTTTAACTCGAACACCAAATGAATTCTAAATGCACAATAAATGTATATTATGTTAGTGTGAACTGCGAAGAATGATAGCATTTGAAACCATAATCTTGCATAATAGCTTACTCGCTGTTAAAAATTTGGCAACTCACTACTGGGTACAGATCAAACTTCAAAGTATTTCATAAACATTAGATAATGGCTATTAGTGTTTGCTTTCTTCAGAATGTTACTTAATATCTATAAAATCTTAAAATCAACACCCATACAATTGAAATCAAACTTCATATATATGCTATTTAAATTACAACTTGGTATATACATATATATTAATTTTATTAGTAATTTCATTAATTTGTATAACATCTTTACACTCTTATACTATAATACACTACTGTGATAAACAAAGTAACTATGAATCAGATTAAAAAATATATTGCTGTCTTCTACATAAATTTAATTAGCCTAGAAGGAAATAAATCAAAGTTTCTCCTTTAATTTAACTGATACAACAATAAAAACATCTGACCACTTAAGTTATTTAAACAGGCCAGGTGAAATATTGCAGTACAAGTTTTGATATATTCATATTTGGTTGGCGATCTTCTATCTAAAATTAGGTACTATAAAAAATAAGTTAGAAAATCATTCAATCGGATTATTACAGATGTATAAGGTAGAACGTTTCCAGTGTCAGCATTTTACTCGCAAAAATTGTAATAAATATATCATATACTACTTACCTAAATTTAAGACATTTTTGTTGTTTTACGAACGTGTATATATCTCCGAATATTGTCACACAACGTTATATCTTTGCACTACTTCTTTCTATCATAATTTTCTTCCCGATTTAATAACAAACATTTTTTTCCCATGTATAATCTCGAAGACGACAGATATTGTGTGAAACTGTCAAACTTCAAAGTGTATACTAGGCTCCGCCCATGACGTCATTTAACTTAGCCAATAGCGAAGAAACGGCCTCACAGCAGGGGGTATAGCGGGTACGTTTTCAGAACATGCGTTCGGTGAGACTCAGGTAGCATTTTTCTGGTTTGGGTTGATACTCTGTCTTTCCGGCGGTAAATGTGTTTTCCTTTTCTCTTCCCGGTCGGTGTCCTGTGTTGGTGTTGCTATGGTGCGTAGTTTGATTTGAAAATACCGAGAATCTCCCCCCCCTTTGGGGTGGAATGATTCTCTTTTTGCTTTGGATTTGCTTGACCTGATAGATTATACTGGTGACGTGGGATGCGGTTTCTTTACATTTTTCTTGATTCCCTCGTCCCCTTTGCGGGCGGGTAATCCTTTTGTACTCCGGAAGAATATTCTTAGTAACCTTTCTACCCCCTCTGAGGCCTCCTTTCCTTGCAAAACTTGAGCAGGAAATATTGTCCTTACAGCTCAGACTAAGAAAACAGCCCAGGAAATTATGGAAATAAAAGCAATTCAAGATACTCCAGTAACAGTGAAATTAAGTTACGATAATATCCTATCGGACTTTGCCATCAGCAACATTGACACAGATATTACCCTGGAGGAAATAGTGCAAGATCTTAGAGATCAAAATATTGTAGTATTTGAAATTTGTAGATTTAAAAAAAAGATAGAAAAGGAAATAATATCTCTAAAAACCATAAAGTTTCGCACTCCAACTCCAAGACAAAATATACCAGAAAAAGTACATATACATTACATAAAAGATTTTGAGGAAAAACCCAGACAGTGCAAAAAATGTTGGATGTTCGGACACGGAAATAACAACTGTAGGTCACAACTCATATGTAAAAGATGTGCGGGAAATCATGAAGAAAGAGAATGCCCTAACCCAACTGGATTAAAATGTCGTAACTGTAAACTGGATCATTTAGCAGACTTTGAGAATTGTGAAACTAGACAAAAGGAAATAAATATTCTAAAACTAAAAAAAGAGGGGGAAATGTCGTACAGAGAGGCAAAAGACAAAATGAACTCATCGTATGCAGAGAAAGTTAAAATTAGATCAAGACAAGTAGAAAACATTACACCTAATGAATTGACCCACTTAGAAATCCCGATAGAAAGTATAGCTAACGTCGTGATAAGGATGATACAACCCATGATAGAAGAGATGCAGAAATTAATAAAAACTCAAACAGATATAATACAACAACATATAAAAGGGCAGGATATACAGACAGCAACCACGGAAAAGGAGATAATAAGCCATAGCCAAGAGAGAGAAGAATACATAGAACAACAAAATATTAGATATGAACAAATAATAGAGGCCAAGACTGAAATAGATAACAAGAAACAAAAAAAAAGTCAGCTAAACAATAAACAAACTAATGATGAATCGTCTATAAAGAATAATAACAGTAAAAAAAATACGACAAAAATGATCAAGAGAACAGATATAAAAATCATGTAGAAAAAATGGATATATAATGAGGCTACAGAACTCTGTTGCTTGGTGTGTTTTTGCACCTCTTTCTGTTTTCCTTCTCAGATCTTTATATCATTCAATGGAATATTTGTGGCGCTAAAAAGCTCCGACCGGATCTCTTTTCCCTGACCTTCCGCCAGGCTGACATTTTAATCATTCAGGAAACCTTCCTAAAATCTAATCATCCTTTTTCGCTCAAAGGCAAGAAAATGTTTAGATTCGACCGTCCGAATCACTGGAGAGGAGGTGGTCTACTAATTGCAATAAAGAAAAACATGAGTGCGAGAATAATTAATCAAAAGATGCTCCCTGATATCGAACTACAAGAAATGGAAATCCACAATCAGAATCAAAAATTTAACATTATTAACGTATACTGTAGGAGAGGTATCCGGAACACCAACATTCTCAAGGAAATTATGATTGATAACAACACAAACTACTTAATTGCAGGAGATTTCAATGCTTCACATAACAACTGGGGGTTTTTCTACTAACTACAGTGGGGAAAGACTACTAAATTGGATGCAAAACCATCAGTTACTTCTTTTAAATCACAAAACTGGGACTCGGATAGATGGGAGGAGTTCCATGTCGGCCCTGGACCTGACTTTGTGCTCTCCGGACCTTGCTGCGGACATCTCTTGGAATGTACTACCTGACAATCTGGGTAGTGATCATTTTCCAATCAAAATAATATTTAATCGCTCCTCAGGAAGAGAAACTTACTGCAGAGTAAATTTTAATTGGGGAATTTTTCATGAAGAAACCAAAAAATATGAGGAAGAATTAAAAGAACCTGAGAACTTTTGCAAGATCTTGAAAAGAGCAATTAGCAGTAGCAAATCCCTCCAAGAGTTGCCGAAACCGAGGGTCCCTTGGTGGAATATGAAATGCAGTTTCTTTCGTGCAAAAATGAGGAAACATCTTAATAAAGCAAAAAAACACACTAGCTGTGAAAATTGGAACGAATACAAAAAATATAAAAACAAGCTTAAAAACCTACTAAAGCTGCTTAAATCATTAGGCAAGCACATGCAAAAAAACTGCAGAAAATAATAACATCTACAAAATTATCAGGCAGCTTAAAACTTGCTCCAGCTCTTCATACCGTAGCATAAACCAAATCAATAGACACAATATAATGGTAACTTCTGCAAAAGATCAAGCTAATCTTTTCAGTCAACAATACAATAAAAATCCAGAGCACCCGAATATACCGATCAGTTTTGTAGACACCTCGCATTCTTCTCTAAACAAAGACTTTGCATGGTTAGAATTTAAATTTGCTATAAAAAGTATCCAACAATCAACGCCAGGACATGATGGAATTACGATCAAAATGATTAAAAATCTTCCGGAAGCATGTTTGATTTCTCTATGGAACATTTCGAATATCAGTTTTAGCACGGGCAGAATCGCAACTGACTGGACTCACACGATTATCATCCCGATTCTGAAGCCCCACAAAAACCCCAACGACATCAACGCGTACAGACCGATCGCCCTCACCCCTACCATAGCCAAAATAATAGAAAGAATGATTCTTCAAAGATTAATAAATGATGCATACTATAAAAGAAAGCTTTTTCATAAAAATAATTACGGATTTTTGCCCCACAAGAGTTGTATTACATTACTTGTGAAAGCGCAACATGATATCCTCTTAGCAAGAAAAAATAAAATTTACTTTTTTTGTGTATCTATTGATCTTAAGGCGGCGTACGACTCAATTTGGATTGATGGATCACTTAAAAAGGCAGCGGGTAAGGGCATCCAAGGAAAAATTGGCCTGTGGATTCATAATTTCCTAAACCAAAGAACAAATCAAGTTAAATGGAGAAACACTTTTTCAAACTTGGCATCAAGTAACCAGGGACTTCCTCAAGGTTGCATTATCAGTCCTTTTCTATTTATGTTATATATGAATGATCTTTTCCGACATATTCCTGATGAGGTAACATGTCTAGTTTATGCCGATGATATCATTATGTACACTGATTATAAAGATAGAAAGGAAGCGAAAAGAAATCTTCAAAACGCTGTAAATATTTGTAACAATTGGTGTAAAAAATGGAAGCTTTCAATTAATCCGGAAAAAAGCCAAATGATCAATTTTACCAATAAAAAAAAGAAGATTCCATGTGAGATAAAAATAGATAACGTCCCGATACCGGAAGTTAGCAAGATAAAAATCCTAGGAATTATATTTGATAAAAACCTTACCTGGAAGGAACATTTTAATTATTTAAAACAAATAAGTGCTTAAATATATCTCCTCCAAAAAATGAGGCGCAAACACAACTCATCTACTGAGAATTGGGAATGCAACAATTAGAAGTCAATGGGATTATGGATGCCCTATTTTCAGTGCAGCAAGTAAGACACACTACAAAAAATAAATCCTATATATAATAACATGCTGCGTATAGCTACGGGACTTCCGAAATGCACTCCTCTCAATATCCTTTTTGCAGAAACCAATTTTACTCCTCTTCAAGAGCGACACGTGACACTTACAAAATTATTTTTTATCAGAAATGTTTACTTGAGAAGCTGGTCCCCATTGCATGAGATCATTTGGAATCCGCCATCCCAAATTTATGAAAACTGGAAGATAGAGAAAGCACCTATTACAGTCAAAATGAAAAATATTTTTGAAGAATTGGGGCTGTACAAAACAGACCTCCTGATGTGGATCCCTCCTATTGGAAATAATAAATACAAGATATTAACAAATGAACTGGCTTTTCAGAACAAAAACCTACCAGATCTAATGATACAAGTATTTTTTAAGAAGTTCGTCGAAAACCAATATTCATATACCTTTATAGGAACGGATGGATCGAAAACTGACCAAGGAAGCTCTATTGGAATTGTAATCCCAAGCCTTTTCATCAACAGAAGTTATTCGGCCTCAAACCACAATTCTATTTTTGCAATAGAAGCACTCGCCATTTTAAAAGTGACGGAGGAATGGATCAACAATGGGAAAAAGTATATCATCTGCACAGATAGTCTCAGCACTCTCAAAAGCCTTAAAAATATTAAGAAAGACTCCCCTTGCATCATACTACAGATTCACAGGGAACTTATGAAAAAGCAAACGAAGAGAACATAATTCTTATCTGGACACCTGGCCATAAAGGCATCCCCATCAACGAACTAGCAGACGCGGTGGCAAAACAAGCACAGTTTCATAACACTATACCTGGAATAACGGGAGAAGATATTATAAAGGGCATATACAGCAAAGAAAAGGAAAATAATAGCAAAGACTGGTTCAAATACCGAAAGCACAACCTTTTCCCACATATTAACCCCAAGAAGCTGTGGTTTAGAAACGGAATTCTTAGTGGAAAGAACGAAGTACTCATACAAAATGTTCGCGCCAATACTCTGTTCCTGAACCCCGCCCTTCATAAGATGAATATAGTGGATACTCCGAATTGCCTGCGTTGCAAGAGTGTGGAATCTATGGATCATTTTCTCTTCGTTTGTCCGACTTATCGCGAAGCTCGTAAAAATATTTTGGTGTTTTTGTCCCATCATAACATTGGTAGTTCGTATACTGATCTCATGAAGCATTTTTCGATTGACTTTTGTTATGAACTGGCTTACTTCTTTTCTAAGATAAACGGATTTTAATTCCTCCTTTTATACCCTTTTTTGTGGTTGTATTTCTTTTCCCCTTTGGACAGAAGGCAGGCGCCAAGTCCCACCTCTACACTCCAGGAGAGTGTTTTTGAATTGATTTGATTATTGGGATTTTCGCCAAGCACCGATGTCAGCGTCACCTGGCGACCATCCTGGGTTCTGTACGCACCAACGATTCTTTCTACGCATCCGGTCCGTACACTTCATGTTTAAAACAGTAACTTCTGTTTAAAAATTGGCAACAAAGACGTTATTTACATTTAAACCGCATGTACACGAACAATAAAATTACGACTATTTTATGTTTCAGTTTGAGTACAATTTTTTTTTTAAAATTAAGAATGAAGTTAATATCTACATGTGAACTGCAGTTTGTGTCAAACTGTATTATTAAAAAACAAAAACGTATTGATGGAAGGCAGTTATTAGAGGGCCGAAAGCTTGAAATAGCTTTTGGGAAAGAAAGAGGATGTTGCATGGTTCTTCAGGGAAACACTAGAATGTTAGCTCATGTATCCTGCGATGTCACCGAACCCAAAGCCTCTACACCTACTGAAGGAATACTTCATGTAAATTTGGAACTGTCACCTATGGCGTCTCCTGACGCGAAATCCCAGTTAAGATCATCTGAAGAAGCTGTTGTAGCTCAGAGATCTCTTGAACGATGTATTAGAGATAGTAAATGTATCGATTTAGAATCACTGTGTATTGTAACAGGATCTAAAGTGTGGACTATTCGGGTGGATATTCATGCCCTTAATGATGATGGAAATTTGACAGAGTGTGCCAGTATTGCAGCAATAGCTGCACTAGCACATTTTAGACGTCCAGATGTAACAGTTGTTGGGATTGATGTAACAGTTCATTCCCTTGAAGATCGGGAACCCGTTGCTTTAAATCTGCATCATATGCCATTAAGTGTAAATCTTGCACTGTTTGATCAAGGTAAGCATATTCTTGTAGACCCAACAGATCTAGAGGAAAAAATTTCAGATGGCTGTTATATAATTGGTATGAACGCTCATCAAGAGATATGTTTTAGTACTCGCCGTGGCATTTTGCTTCTAAAATTAGATGATATACAAAGATGTCAAGATATTGCTGTTAAACGTGCACAGGAAATTACACAAATTATAAGAACAGCTCTTGATGATGATTCATATAAGAGACTTACAAGTGCTCCTATTGGATTTGCTCATCTTATACAATCGGAAACAATTCTTGGAGCAAAACGTCAGTTAGGCGAGACGCATTTTGATTATATAAAAGCTTTAGAAGATAATAAGGAGCCAGATGTTGTAGAATTATCTGAAAACAATGCCGTGTCTTTTCAAACCTCTGATGATGTTGATAAAACATCTCAAATTAAATCATCTGCTGCGAGGGAACGAGCTATGCAAATTTTGCAAAATCCAGAAACTTCAATATTTGAAGGAGGGCCTAATAAGTGGGGCATAGAGTCAAATAATGAATCTTCATCTGAAGAAGAAATGGCAGAAGAACTTAAGCCAAATGTATCTTCTGTTAAAGAAGAAATTAATGTAGATAGTGAAGAAGAAACCGTGTATGTTGATGAAGATCAAATGGACATGAAAACACAGAAAACAAGAGGATGGTATTCGAAAGATCCTTTTATGTAAAAATGTTTTTAGGGAATATTTTTAAATAAATTTGTGTATAATATGATGTGCTATTTTTTACATAATATCTGCAATATTTTTATCTTAAGATGTAAAAATGTAAAATGCATGAAAGATTTGCATCAGGGTTGGCAAGTTTTTGACATGCGATAATTTTATCTATGGTTTAAACTACAGTGCCTAGAATACCTAGTGTTGCATTTGTAAGAGAGACTTGTTCAAAAACGGGTTCCAATAATTCAGGACACATAGGGTCAAAATAGAGAGCAGGAGAGTGTAGCGCCATCTGTTGTCAATTTAAGTTATTGATTTGACTGCGCTTTTAGTTAAATTTTACTAGATCATAATTGATTAATCATTTATTCAATAAATCTATTTAATTTTATTAAAAACTTACAAATTAAATAATTTATTGCATAGAGTACAAATTTACATGTTTCTCTATAAATTTATTTCACACAGATAGTATAAGTGACTTATTTGACACTTTGTCAAACTCTACATTAAGCTTTATAGGATGCGAAAGCCACAAAGTCGAACTGACAAAAATATTGAGATTTTATTTGATAACCAGACTTCATTTTTATATTAAAGGTATCATTTGAATCATGTATTTGAATAAATTAAATGCATATAAAATATTTAAATAATGCATTTGAATAAATGAAATGCATATAAAGTATTAAAGCTACTTGGTTGATTCTTAGAATAGACCCCCACTCATTTTTCAAAGTACGATGCAGCGCCAAGTTGGAGTGATTCTTCAGGTTACAATTTTATTCCGTATACTTCGCCAATCTGGTAGCCCACGACTTCTAGTAACCAATGGACATCCAATCAGCACGAATCTGTTCGCTACTTTTGGAGAATCTGCATTTTAATAGGCGGGAAGTGTTTCAGTAGTCTTCTGTGTATTTCATCAGACCTTCTTCGATCGAACTCTTGTTTTTACAGATCTTTTTTGATCATTTTTGCAAAGATTTGTTTCTACAACTTTTTGGAATAAATATTCAAAACATTCCTCATAATTCATTTACATTAACATTTTACGCAAATTTTCAGTAGATTTGCAGATTTTTATAGATTTAATTGGATTGGTGTGTGAAACGTGTTCCGGTGTTGAATGTACGTGTATGTTCAAGAAAACGTGTTTCGGTGTGGATGTAATTAAAAATATGGATATATCAGTCAATGGATATATGGTCAATATTTTTGGATTGCAGTGTGAAACGTGTTCCGTTACATAAAGGTTAGTTCTTTTATTTATTCGTCCCATGTTTTGAAATTGTCTTTTGTATTTTCCTGTGTTTTTAGAATGGTTCTCCTAAGTATTGATTTTTCAAGTTCTGTTTTTTCTTAATTTTAGTTAAAGTACAATCTTTTTTCTAAGTACAGTTTTTTCTTAAATTTAGTTAAAGTACAATTTTTTTTTCTTAAATTATCGTAATTACTTAAGTATAATTTTTTCTTAAATCTTGTTATAAATCGAAAATTAAAAAAAAAAGACAATAAGTTTTTGATATTGATTTAAATTCAAAAGATATTTTAAATATAGAGTGTTTCAATATGTTTTCTAAAATTTTATTATTCTGCCATTACGCAATATTTTTAAAATGTACAAAAATCGTATTTTGTAATCTTTTTATGAGTATTATTCACTTTTATTTATATTCAATTGCAATATCATTTATCAAAATTCCAGTTCATAAAACTGTAGAATACGATGCCACTTCAGTTGGGAGGAGTCAATTTCAAAAGACTGAGAAACGTGCCAACTTGGTGCAATTTTGTACTTAGAAAAAAGAGTGGGCGTCTATTCTAAGAAAGAGTTTTGTTATTAAAGTGTTTTCAATTTTTAAATTTAGTTTTTGTGTCCTTTAAAGTAGATAATATCCTTTAAACATTTATTTTTCTGTAAGGATGTATATATTATACTGTTGTTTTTTTATTTGACATTGTATAATATTAAACCCATTATGTAATATAAAGTAAGAAATGATACCTTATCTGTAAATATTTTGTTCAATTTATACATATTTTTTTCAAGTGATGCAAATTTATTGCTGAAATCATAAAATTAATTCAATGAAGTTTGAATTCTAACATAAAGAGTACATTTATTTAAAAGTTCTCAATATGATGCCTGGTGCAAAATTGATTTAATAAATGCATATGGTTATGATAGGCAGAATAATATGGCTGATGCAGTGTGTAAATTGCTATAAAGTAACTTATAACAATGATGTATTTCCTTTGAATTTAAAAACTACACCCCACCCTAAAAACATGTGCCCTTCATCAACCTAAGCATATGCACTAAGCTTTTTAATGGATAGAAGATGCACTAAGCTTTTTAATGGATAAGAAGCTGCGAATTCTGCAGCCTGAATGCACCTTTCCCATATGCTTTGAGGTTACTCATAAAAAAATTAATCTTCCCACTTGCTGACAGCCGCAAGAAATTATGTACGACTATTCCATCTGCATTCAGCACCAGTTCTAGGCTGTTGTTGAGACCCAGACCGTCCGACCTACCAGAAAGGTGTAAGGTAACTGTTTGGACGGCCGGGAAGTGCACCCAATTTAGACCGGAACCCAGTGGGGGAGGCATCCACAGGGACCGTACCCTCCTTCCCCTACCACCAACCTCTCGGAAGGACTTACGGACCCACATGTTTAACGTGATCGTACTCCGCATGAATACGGCGGCAGTTGTGGCAGCATGCAAATCCAGCGTGCAAACCACCGGGCTACTGCACCTGAAATGTGCCAACAGCACGCAGTGTTCCCAGGTGGTCACCCACCCAAGTACTAACCGCGCCAGGCTGTAAAGTTGTTCAAATGTGATAAATAAAAATATTTTTAAAATAAATCATAGCGGGTGCTGTAGTTCTGTAGCACTTATACTGGTCTGAGTATACATTAATGCTGTTTTATACAAGCATCTGGGGAGAGGAATCTATCCACATTGTTAACGGACTTGGGAATATTCCTTTGAATCTCCAAAGTAGAGTGTGCATGCGCGTAGGGATAGAACAGAGGAAAGTTAAACAAGTATGGTTTAAGAAAGCACTCTAGACATATCTAATCAATCTTTTTTTTTCTAAAATTAGCTAAAATAATCATTTTCTAGTGTACATATGGAACGGAGAGGAGATTTATTAGATGGAAACACTGCAAAGCAAAATGAAAATATGTGTATGTAAAATTCCATTATAAAAAGATTCTACCTTGATGATTTTGGTGTTGCCATCTAGTGTTTTTCTATCAAAGTTATATAAAAAGCTCCTGGTTTCTTTCTTTTTACATTTTACTTTCTTCACAAAAATTATATCGTAATTAAACAAAGTTCCAATAGCATTATTTGCCTAGTAGTATTTTAAGAAATAAGATCTCCTAAAAGCAGATATTTGTTTTGTCAGTAATTGAGAAATTTTATATAATGCAGCTTAAGTATTAAGGAAAATTTTGTTCGAATTCCAGAACTATGCATTGGAGTAGCAAGATGGGAGCCCAGAATTGGGTTAAAATTTAATAAAATCTTTTTCCAAAAGAAGGGCAAAAAAATAAAGTTTTTCTCTGTAAAAATGGGTAAAAAAATAAATCTTTGCTAAAATCAAGGAACAAAACAATTAAATTTTTTAATACATGTTATTAACCAAGATTTTACTTTTCAGCTTTTTTCATACTTTTGCTTTGTTGTTGGATAATCGTACCTGATTGTTAACTGTAAATGTTGTCAGATGGATGGTTCAAATTTAAAAATGTTGTAATCCTTTGTCACCAGTGCCATGAACACAATTTTTTGCCCCACTACATCATATTTTATATTATATTTAACTTTCTCTTACACTATATGGACCAAGCCCGTATGCCATGCATCCTTTTGCCACCTCCCACTGTCAGTTATCCTGGGGGTTACAGGTGTACAAAAACCATCATCACTAGGGGGGGAGGGGTCTAGTTCTGACTATAGAACACATAGATTTATCTTGTGCTTTGCTTCATTATTATTTTTCTTAATTATCTCTCGACTTGCATGTGAGGAATTAAATTGTTACAAGTAATGAGAAAAAATAGTATATATCCGAATTTCATAAATTACACTAACTATTGTTATTATTTTACTGGACATGATTTTCTACATGCAAGTGTATTGGGGGGAGGGGGGGTGTCGCCAATTTTACACCTTGTCTCCGGTCGCTATTTACTATAGCTACTCATCTTAAATTATGAATTTAATCAGACAGGGAAAATGAAAATTATGCTGTAAATTTTAACAATATTTACTTGAATTTTCAAGTTACAATAAACAAACCAGTTTCGAACTTCCCCTACTTTTCCAAATAAATTTTCATATATTTCACAGCAATACTTACAGTAAACTCACGTTATAATATTAAAACTTATATTGGCAAAGCAAGTAAAAAAATTCATAAAAAATAAATAAATTTGGGCTTGTAGTTGCACATATGCATAGCAGGTCAAATGAAGAATCTATCATATTCTACTTATGTGAAAACACAATAAACATCGGGTTCTGGGCATATTTTAAATTAAATTGCTAAAAATAATGTAAGCATTCACTAACACCTCCTTCCCCCCAAATGATTAAAATATATATATTTTTTATATTTACTTAAATAAGAGGGCAGCTACTTAGTAATTCAACATACAAAAATTAATTTGAATTTAATGTTAGAAACTATCTAATAATACTAAGCACTTATTGAATAAAAAAAACTAATAAATTCAACATTTATTAAACACAATTCAGTTACCCTGATCTTTCGTTAATTTTATCGCCATAATTTTCCCTACACACATGAGAGAAAAATTTTCGAAGTCCCATAACATGTGGATAGATTCCTCTCCCTAGACGCTAGTCTGTTTTATATGGAGGATTTAGTCTATTCTCTAGTTTTCAGAGGTTTTTTTTTTTGTTTCAGCTTTTTCTGTCCAACAAACACATCTTTATACTAATTTAGCAAATCCCTACAACTTTGTAATTGAATTTTTCTCTATCTCTAAAAGGGAGCAAGATAGCCCCCTGCTTCCCCCAAAAAAGGGGATCAGCCTCCCGAATGCTGTTCAATAGTTGAGCGCTATATGGGTTTTCTATGCAACCAGTGTGGCTCAACTGGATTTTCTCATACATTAATCCATTTTTAAATAGCTTGTGAGTTTTTGTTTTTTTCAAATTTTACAAGAAATTTTTTGAAAAATCATATGGGTTTATGAAAAATCATATGCTATATGGGTTTCTATGCAACCAGTGTGGCTCAACTGGATTTTCTCATACATTAATCCATTTTTAAATAGCTTGTGAGTTTTTTTTTTTTCAAATTTTACAAGAAATTTTTTGAAAAATCAATATTATTGGTCCAAATGATTACAATTATAGTATATTACTCTTCATTTTAAAGGATTTGAAATTTTTTTGCAATTGATACCATACGTGAAAATACACCCCTGGGGGGTAACTTGCCCCCTTGAGGGGGCTAATAACGTCATAAACACAAAAATTGTATCACAGCATTTTTTCACAACAATGATTGAAACTGAAATCTCAAGATCATTGAACTACAACACATTTTATGCATGAGGGCGCGGTAGCCCATTGGTTAGCGCGCTGGAGTTGCACTCGGTAGGCTTGGGTTCGATTCCAGCCACTGCCGCCGTGTTCACGCGGAGTACGATCATGTTAAACATGTGGGTCCGTAAGTCCTTCCGAGAGGTTGGTGGTAGGGGAAGGAGGGTACGGTCCCTGTGGATGCCTCCCCCACTGGGTTCCGGTCTAAATTGGGTGGCACTTCCCGGCTGTCCAAACAGTTACCTTACACCTTTCTGGTAGGTCGAACGGTCTGGGTCTCAACATTTTATGCATGATTATGTGAAATTTTATCGTGTGCTGCCATGTTAAAAAAATATAAAATTTCAAAGTTTTCATTCAAAAAAAAAAAACTATCTAGTTCTAGATTTTTCGATAACAAATCCTGATATAAAGCTTCGTAAAATCTATTAATATTTGTGGCAGCGCTCGTGTACACAAGAAATTGTTCACAGACAGATATCACTCTAAAAATAGTCAAAATGTGTTCATGAGGTCCTAAAACATATACTGGCATCAAAATCTCGAATTCAAAAATTTTCATGAAAACAATACTTTCTCTATATTATAAGATTACATTGCATAAGAAAAAGAAACTAAGGATAACTCCATTTTCAAGAAATTTCCCGATACTGTCTTTCCCAGACAAACTGTATAATATTCTTTCAAAAGTTTAAATTGAATTCTAAATTTGAAAGGAAATATAATGTTAATTTATCTTTTTTTTTATTTTTTAGTCTACTTCTTAAATTAGAACATTTTTAATTTTTAAAGTCTTTATCATTGTTCATTCATCAATTATAGTGTGTATTATACCTTAAATTATAATTTTCTCATGTACTAGCTGTTGGTTCGAATTTTAGTCAAGTTATGAAATTTTCACAACATCAGGATAAGCAGAGTATAGTGTAGTGGGTATGTCACAAAGTGACTCAATGCAAGCAACAGTGAGTAAAATCAAATCAAACTTTTATTACTCATGAAATCATATAATAACAGCATGCATCTTTAATTTTAATGCAGCTCACAAAAGGTTACACCAGAAGAAAACATCGCTCTGAATACCAAGCATAGCCATAACATTTTGGCTATTCACAGAACATAACATAACACCTGCTATAAGTTTAAGAATTTTCAAGAGCTTCTACAACAAGCTCAGTCGAGCCAACGGCCCTACCGTGCTGAAAACACCGGTTCTTGTTAGATGACCGAAGTCAAGCAGCATCAGGCGCGGTTAGTACTTGAGTGGGTGACCACCTGGGAACACCGTGTGCTGTTGGCACATTTTGGGTGCGGTAGGCCGGTGGTTTGCACGCTGCCACAACTGCCGCAGTGTTCATGCGAAGTACGATCACATTAAACACGTGGGTCCGTAAGTCCTTCCGAGAGGTTGGTGGTAGGGGAAGGAGGGTACGGTCCCTGTGGATGCCTCCCCCACTGGGTTCCAGTCTAAATTGGGTGGCACTTCCCGGCCGTCCAAACGGTTACCTTACACCTTTCTGGTAGGTCGGACTGTCTGGGTCTCAATAACAACAAGCTCAGTCGTGCTTTGTAGGCCCAAATCTGGCCTTTGAATTTCCCCGACCTTTTCTGGAAAATTCTCCCCACCAGCCCTCCCACACAAAGAAGGAATTATTGAGTAGTTGGTTCGTGGATGTAATGGTCAACAGATTTTTTTCTTTAGACACTATTCCTTTATCATTTTGTTTGTTTAATTTCTTATTTCTATGGTTTAATATGGATTTTGCATACCTTATTACTTTTATCCTGATACAGTGGATATATAAGTATGATGTTCCTTAGAAGTAAGTGCTTACAATTTTTTGCTTCTTCTCATGTCATCACTTAATATTTTAAATATATGCCATTCAAAATATTTAAATTATATTATTCCTTCTTGTCTAAATTTCTTTCCAATTAAAGCTAACTGGATTCTAAATTGTTTTGTTGCTAATTATAACATCAACAAATTTTTTAGTTTTTTTGGCAGGTTTTAAAATTTTATTGTTGTCACATTAATTAAGAGAACTACAGACGTGCCAACTTTCCAAACAGAAAAAGCAGGAGGCTATTTTGTCGCAAATATATTGTTTACTTATGACACTTAATATTTGCTTAAAACATTAAAATACTGTACTATATAAGTACATTATGCTTTGAACTTATCCGGAAAAAAAAATTCATGAACTATCTTTCTAATTAAAATAGTGTTAGTAACAAATTATAAAAAAAAATAACTTGATAATAGTATTAACATTTCAGGACAATAAATTAAACAAAAAAATATATAAAGGTTTTATCCAGTGAAAATTACTTTATAATGAAAACAAATATTTATGTTTGGTAAAACACAGGTTTTCACTAAAGAGTAACAAATATTGATCTTTAATAAAGAAATAAAAAATATATAGTATTGAATTATATTCCTGCCAAAATGGTTTCCTTTTTATTTGCCAAAATCATTGCTTTAATACCACTTTTTGGAAATATCCCTTCACAGAGTTCATACCCATTTTTCAAAATAGAAAAATTTGTATTATGCAAATATAATTAAAAAATTAACCTTAATAATTAGCCATAATATGAAAATAAGCTAGTTTAGTCTATGTAATATGCAACATTTAAATGATGGAGATGGATGGAAAAAGATACTAATATACTCTAGGCAATGGACAATTCTCATTTTTTTTTAAAAGATCTTAACCAATTGATATTTATAGAGAATGTTTTTCTGATTTCAAATATTGAAGCGAAAATTTCTTAAAATAATTATTTATTTAAATATCAAGAAATGAAAAAGCGCAAAATTTACTCAAACACAAAACGGCCCGTGATTGGCTGTGACTTCACATGGCCTGTGATGCAACATTCTACTATGTGCTGTTTCTACCGAGATATTTGCAAGTAGTTGGCGGGTGTTACAATTTTGTTTAGAATTTGCTTATAATTATTTTACCCATTTGTTTTTGGACTGCTTGAGTTTAAATTATTTGTTCCTTATTTTATTGTAAACATGGATTTTGGTTTTGTTAAAGGGCAATCGGACAATTTGCCCAAGATCGATTTTGCTGTGATGGCGCTCTCTGTCAGAAATAAATATTTTGTGACAGCTGAATCTCGAGATGTAAACTTGATACCCTTTTCTTGAAGGTTTATAATAATAATTATTATGTGAATTACATTTACGTTTAAGGTATCTGATGGAAATCGGAGCATTAGGAAAAATGCAAATACTTTGGATGCCAATTTCTCCAAACGTGATAGATAAAAATGTACATATTTTTTTGTTGGTCCAGATTATGAATATAGGAAATAATTTTAATACTTTGGACCTTTTTTAGAAAACAATTAAAGCGTCTATCCGAGCAAGTGTTTTTTTAATTTTTCCTACTATCACTCAAACTTCAAAAAATAAATATAAATAGTAAGCGACAAAAATATGTATTAGTAAATTTAGTTTCTGGATCTACTTTTTGAGAAAAAAGCTAATACATTGAACCTTACTGACTTAGTTTCCGAGTAATCGTCTTGACAAGTTGAAGATTGAAAATTTTTCATTTTACAAGTTTGTAATGCTTATATCTCAAAAACCAAAAGTGCTAGCTATGAACAATAAGCAAGAATTTGTAGCTCTTTTAAAGTCTTGCAAGTGTATATAATTGGGTTTTGGATAGTGGTTCTAATTTTGATAGCTTAGTTTTCAACCTGGATTTTCCAATAGCTGGGAAAGTTGCAATATTTAAAATATCACGAATGCTGCAGCTCAGTGTCTTTACTTGCTCCTTTGTGAAATATGGATGCACAAGGACGAGATATTTTATTTTGTTTAAAAAAATTATAAGGTTAAATAAACTTGGGGATTCAAAAGATGTTTAATGATTGGTGAGGTTTGAACATAATAGATGGAAATATACATAATCAAGTAATTATGTGCCGTCAGACAAGTTTATAAAATAATTTGAATGTAAAATCTCGTCAGATATATTGTTAAGTTTAATATTTATACCTCAAAACAAGTTAAAAAAAATTTCATATTTTGAGAAAATTGCATATCTAGAGTCAGAGTATCCAGATGAAATCGGGACGAAAACTAAAAGTGCTAGCTAGCTATAAGCAGTTAGTAATTTGTAGCACTTTGAAAGCTTGTAAACGAAACAAATGAGTGAAAAAAAAGCGAACAAATTAAATCTTTATTTTACAAAATAGTATTTACGTAAAACCATTTTGGCTCCATCAGACTGGACGACCCACCACTGAATTTTTTCTTTTTCTGTTATGTGCTCTGTAATTTTTTGAGTGCAAATAGCCTTTTATAGTTAAGTTTGTTATACAGTAAATTTAAACAGAAAGTTTAGATTGAGCGGTGTATTTTTCCTGGGAATTAAAAATAATATTCATGTATTTATGTTTATATATATATTTTTTATTATATTTATGATTTGTGAGGATTCTAAATATAATATCTAATAATTTATTTTTAAATTAAAAGCAGTTTTAAATTGTTTCTTATATTTTTAAAAACCTATAATAAACAGTACATTTATGATTCTGAATAGGTGAAGGAATTTTAAATTATTTTATATTTAATTTCTATTCCTTTTGTGCAATGTTTCAAAT
Source organism: Amaurobius ferox (assembly GCA_951213105.1). Taxonomy (NCBI): domain Eukaryota; kingdom Metazoa; phylum Arthropoda; class Arachnida; order Araneae; family Amaurobiidae; genus Amaurobius; species Amaurobius ferox. The sequence continues at coordinate 3,792,649 of OX578152.1, read as the reverse complement.
TTGTGATTTATTTTTTTAGATAAAATCTATTTTATAATTTTTCAAAAGCACATGTACTTAATGAAAATACTAAATGGCAACTGCTCACTGCAGTATATACAGATATAAAAAAAATGTATGCACAGAATTTTTTATGTTCATTAAACTAACTGCGAACATCACACACTAAACCGGGTACAAAGTCAATAATTCACTTTGAATCTGGCTTTTAATTCATTTGTAATAGCAAAACTAAAAATAGAGTGCCGAACCAGTAGTGGATTTTTAAAGTTTATTAAATCGAATAAGAAATAACTTCTTATAAAATGGCTTTGAAAAGTGTATTATACAGTCACTGATTTATTATCATAACATACGTAATGAACACTCTTTAATGACAGTGGTGAATTTTGTTTACAATCTGGCTTCCTGCGCTTCACATAATTTTTCACAAATAACATTTTCTGGCAGATATAAATATTTTATCTGATGATGTAGTACTAGTAGTCGGGCACATTGGAGCAATACAATACTTCGTAAGTTTGGGATGGAAGAAACAATTATAATTATCGGAACTTTCCGAATGTAACCAAACTTATGCACAAACTCTCAAAGACTGGAGCCGCGGACGAACCTTGTGACGCCACATTCCGTGCACGTCAAAATGGACGGTTTTCCCGCCATAGTCAGAAAGGCGAACTTTGACTGCTAATAAAACATGAAATACAATCCGAGAATAAAAATTTTAGTACTTTTCACACGAAGTAACTGAATTGCGCAATCGCACTGTTTATGCGAAAATAATTAAGAAATTAACCATAATAATTAATCAGAATATGAAAATACGCTGGTTTAGTCAATCAAAAATGCAATATTTAGAAGATTGAGATGGATGGATAAAGATCCTATTCTACTCTCTGCGATTCATGAGAACGAACTGAATTATGCAATAGCAGTGTTTATGCGAAATTAATGAACAAAGTAACATTTTAGCAATTTATGCTGAGTTAAACAATCTTTGAAGAAGCATAATTATTACTTTCATAAAATAAGCGATCAAGATCATAATTTACATTACACTCCACCATAAATCTCCGTTAATTTGATTGGCATTATCCTGCATTTTATTATGGATTTGCTACGATCCCGGGAATGGCAGAAATCAATGCTAAAAAAGCGGAAAATCTGTTTCCGAGGAATTATACCATGTCTGGTTAATTGATAAATTTCAAACAAAAGCCGGAGAATTTAGTTAGTAATCCGGAGGGAGAAGTAATGAATAATCCGAAGAGTTGGCACGTCTGGAACTACCTAGGCACTTGTAAAATTAAGCTATAAAACATCCTGATCCCATTTACAAGCAAATTATAAAATATATATGAAATGGGATCAATATATACTAGATTGAAAGCGTTAAAATATCACTTTTATTGTTTCAACATTTGGTTAAGCACAATATGAGTATACGCATATATAAATTAAGGTGCTAAACACATCATGAGTTTTTGCCAAAATGAAACATATAAGGTGTTAAATTGAAAATGTTATTAATTCCCCCAATATTTAAACCGGAAAGCTGTAACTGATGTAATCGAGGTAAAAATGAAATTCCAATCATTTATAAAATTTTCTTTTATACCAATTTCTTTATTATTTAAATCTGAAAAAATTTAATAATAATCTGCCTAATAAACACATTTGATTTAATTGCGTTACTAAGCATCATATAATAATTTTTTTAATTTGTGGAAAATATATCATCTGCATAATGCTATTTCTATGTCACCAGTTGAGGCAGTTTTTTAGACTCATTTCAATTTTATTTATATAGATTAAGAAATTGTATCAATAAAAATACTACACTAAGGTTATGCAAGTAAAATATAACAGTACCTTGATGTGCTTTATGTTTATGCTCAATGTTGTGTAGTTTTGCTGGTTGAGTTCATCCATTTCTGCTATGGCTGCTTTAACTCAAATTTGAACAATGTGGCGGCCTTTCTGTTAGAGCAAAGTCTTACATCCCCTGTCGATTAGCTCGGTTGAAAATTGACTTAAATGCTTGTGCATACAGTTTCACTAGGGCTTTTATTCAAATGTCCTGGGCCCATAACCAGTGTTGGTTCGAATTATAGTTGAGGCATGAAATTTTCATATCAGGATAAGCAGAGTATAGTGCAGTGGGTATGACACGAAGTGATTCAATGCAAGAAACAGCGAGTAAAATAAAATCAAAACTTTTATTACTTGCAAAATCATAACCGAAAGAAAAAGAGCATACATCTTTAACTTTGATGCAACTCACAAATATCACTCTATATAACGAGTGTAGCCATAACATTTCAGCTATTCGCAAAACATAACATCAGCTATAAGTTTAAGAATTAGTAAGAGCTTTAACAAGCATAATGCTTCTCAAAGCATATTTCAAGCAAACAGCTCTACTTCTGTTTAAGCTAAAGTCTCCCAAGTGCCATTCCAAGCACCGGGCATTTATACCTATCGCCTGTTATGACACTTCCAGAGTATGCCAATTTCCAGTGATACAGAAAATCTGCAGGAACCAAAATGTAATTCAACTCCGACACTAAACAAACAATCCGAAATCCAAAAAGTTAACCTGAAATATTCAATACTTTTGACAGTATTGAGATGCCTCGTTTGTTTACTTTCATGGTGTCTAACACTAGCCACTGGCTCTTTTTTCTAGCTAATCACAGGTCATTACTAACCATTTTTAAACAAATTTCTACCATAAGTAGGAACTTTACTTTTTCACACAAATAAAGATAAAGAATGGGTGTTGTAAATTAATGGATTTCCTTCCTTAGTGCAACAAACATCTCAGAATGTCTAAATAAGTACAGGTCATTACTAACCATTTTTAAACAAATTTCTACCATAAGTAGGAACTTTACTTTTTCACACAAATAAAGATAAAGAATGGGTGTTGTAAATTAATGGATTTCCTTCCTTAGTGCAACAAACATCTCAGAATGTCTAAATAAGTACAGACTAAGCCAGTCAACAGAAAAACAGCTAAATAACAGAATACAATATAGTGGTGCCACCTTTCATCTCATGCACGAAATAGTGAAATGAGGAAATAATCAGCAAGTGAAGTAAAGAAAAATATGCATTTCTTTCACATTTTACTTCCTTTTTATCACACTAAGTGGCATTACTGTATTGGATTCTACTTTGCCATTTTTTCTGTTTAACCACCACAGTTTGTGCTCATTTGCAAGGTTAATAGAATTAACAGGTTGTCTCGTTCGCTATTCCCCCCATGGTACCATTTCTGGGCGAGCTGTGACGTCACTGCTAGACCTTCCGTTCTGTTGAGAAGCGGCGCTTCGTTTAAAAACAGCACGGTTTTGTTTAAAAATGCCTTGCTTTAAACATCGAGATACATGAAATGTTTCCTAAAATAATGTGCTAATACTGAAATATGACAAATGAACTCAAATTTGAATTCAAAATGAACTAAATTGCTGTAATTAACGGATGAAGAAGTCAAAAACAGCCGTTTGACAAATTATATATTAAGACAAGGATATGATTTTCCGGGTGATTTCGTATAACAAATACATTAATCTTTTTTACACAAAATTTACATATTTCATGTGCAAATTGATAATCATTAATATTTTTACTCACAAATATATTGAATGAATATGGATTTTAATATAGTATTTTTTAACAATTACTTTTACAACACATTAAAGATTTTAAACGAAATATCCCATTCAAATTCATTAAATAGAGACTGTGACTTTACTGTCTATTTTCTATTAAAGGTTTGGAATAGGATACAACTGATGAGAAATATGTAAAAATAGAATTAAATAATATTTATTTCTATAAAACTCTCCATATTATCTTTATCAATTTGCAATTAAATTTCTATTTCTTTAAAATTGGATGATTTAAAATTTCCTGCATATAAATGCTATGGCACTTATTCTATCGAGTAAGCGTACCATTCCGTTCCTAATAGTTCCTATACAAAAAATATTTGAACTTTATAATTTTCTGAAAAATGTCATCGATTTGATTTTAAAATATTTTCATTTTATATGCTTAAAGAAAACCCTGTTTCTATATATTTAATGATATACATCTGCTGTTTAATTTTGTTTATTTGAAGTTTTTGTGAATTCATTTAATTTCTTTTATGGTATAGATATTACCGTAGAATTCAGTCAATCAGCACTTTAAAATGAGACAGAAAATCGTGGAAAATAAAAGGGGGGGGGGGGGGGGGGGGAGTATCATCCAGAAATTTATGCTAAAAGAAACAAAGGCTATTTTTATCATTTTATTCGACGACGAATTTTTTTTCTCCGAAATTTGTCCAATATTTATGGGGAAGGAGCTTCAAACTAAAAAGATTCCATTCACAGTTTGCTTTAAAATAAATAGGGGTGAATGTATCATTTTAATGCGACTATAAATTTATTTTGTTTTTACAAAATTATCCATAAAATTACACTTGTTTCTTTTAACTTATGAATATTCCTTTTTTGAACAAAAACCATTTTTATTGAATCGAAACTACCCCGTCTTACTCATGATGAAGTCCTTCAATTTGACGAATCAAGATATAAATGCCTTAGCAAAAATTTTATTAACAAATTTACTAACAAAAAAAATCTTAAACTACATTTGACGTGACTAATAATTATTATTGCAATGATTTGATAAAATATGTGTTTTCAAATTTAAATCAATTACTGTTTTTTCTTCAGATGATTTTGAGTTTCCTGACCTTCTCTCAAATCCAGACGATATATTTTTTCTAAAACATGTAAAATTTTTGAACTAGACAAAAGCTATGCATTCATTGCCTGGAAATAATATTTATTCTAATTTATACTGCTTTATTCATGCCTGTAAACTTCGGAATACAGTCAATATTTAAATGATGACTGATTTGCCACATTTAGATTAGAAATATATATTTATATTCTTCTCAAACCGATTCACATAACACCTATTGGCTCTTCTCTGATCATTCACTTATTTTTTTATACATAACTTTTGCTCATTCAATTATCTTTCAACATAGCATTCAGTAATCTTTGTATAAACTTCACTTATGTTAAAATTTTAATAGCTTCCACTCTCATAAAAAAATTGCTATTTTTTTTCATATGTACGGAATTTATTTTCATAAACTTCACATTACTATGCATGTACTGTTTTATTTTATTCTATATTGCTTGCACACCGTTACTATTAGATAAATATTTAAATAGTTTCCGATCAACGTTTCTCAATAGTTATTCTCGCCTCTATCAGAGAATGGGTCTAGCAGTGACGTCACTCGTCCTTCCTTCCCGGGACAACTTTTTCCCCGAACGAGACAACCTTATATATAAGATATTCTACGGACCTTGCTCATTTGGGCATTCTGAATGGTCCAGGCTTGTTACACAGATGAGGAAAATGCAGTCTTCTGAAACATTCTTTTTGGTTCTGGCATGTACAATAATATCCCCCCTCCTCCACTGTGAAATTTTGAAGTCCACTGCAGAGATTGAGCAAAAAATATATTCTAAATCACTAGTACTAGTTAGATAATTTTAAAATAACATAGCTGCCAACCTATCAGAAAGGAAAATAGGCACATATTATAATTTAAAATTTAGTTCAGGAAATCTTTGAAGTTTTGGGCTTAAAATTTCAGAGACTCAAACAAAATTGGGCTTGGCGAGTGAGTGGTATTCTCCACACCACTCCGGTATACAAGCGAAATCGCATATTGAACATTTAAAAAATTTTTTAACAATGGGATTATATATACATACATGAGGCTGCATATTGAACTTCTTGTAACTATCCTACAATAGGATTATGTAAAGGAGTTTTTTTTGTGGCCAATTGAATTAAATATCAATAAGATATCGTGGGGCACCCATAAAATAACTATTTGGAGACCAACAGAATTCTTATGCAATCAAAATGCCAGTACAGCCAAATGATTATACGCAGAGTGTTTTGAAATGCAAGATATCCCGATACTTTGTTATTTATATTTATGCTGAGAAATATGAAAGTGAAGTATTATAATGGGTATTAAATCTACATGCATGCTAAGTTTAAAAATACGCATACAACCTTTTTGCCTTTATCATTGCAATTTCAATAAATACAAATCACATCAAATTTAAGAACAATGTAATTTTTTTCGGTACTATTTTTCAAATTAGACCATGGGTTCTCGTACTTTTGTTAGATATCAATTAAGAATGGATTTTCTACTATATCAAAATATGAATAGCTCTGTTAATTTCAATTTTATACATGAATTTGAACTCAAACTTCATTTATTCACATCCAAGAAAATTGTTTCTCAACAGCTGTAGTGTAGACATCGGAAAGTCTAAAGCATCCAATGTTAATCCTGTTATTTAAATGTATTGAATTTGGCTTACTACTGCCTTTTAACTAATGAAATTTAAGTACTGCATGTGATAATTGCCAATATCATTTTTTTTAATGGATGGCAAATTACTGAATTTTAATGATTATTCATGAGACAGGATTTTTGCTCCACACAGAAATTGAAACATTGGGAAATGCAATATACTAACAGACCATATATTAGAATTTTCATTCATAATTACATACCAGAAATGACAGGCACTAAATACTCATTCAAAATGGTAATAGATTAGTTTTCACATGCTTGTTAGTAGCAACTATCCAAAAATTCCAACAGATGTGAGAAAGAAAAACAATAGTATTCAAGAGACTCAAAATCATTGCTGTTGCCTGACGAATGAAAGATTTTTCAGATAACATTTTAATGTCAAATTCTCAGAGACCAATAATTTTGCAAATAATAAGTTTTTTTTTAGAGTTAAATGATGGAAATAAATTAAATTATTAGTCTAACCAACGTAATTAAGAGTTAAACAATTTATCACTGGGGAAAATTTATCACAGTAATAGAAATGACAAATATGCATATTTATGAAGTCAACACCGCATTCAATAGTGAAAAACATTTAGAACAAACAGATGGTATTCCAAACAAATACCCACCCTATTATTTTTTTAACGCTCAAATGACAATAATTATCAGAAATTTAGTCAAATAGCTTTTAACACATTATTCAACATGTCATAACCAAGAAGTGTGAAATGAAAGCAACCATTTTTATAAAATCATTTATTAACACAGTGCAACTGTTAAATTTGAAATGGAACGGTTAAATATGGCAAAGTGACAAATCATCTACTGCTGCTTACATTCAGGAGGTTGTTGGGGTTGCTGTCTCTGACCTTGAGATTTCTTTCGGTTCTGGAAGGGAAAAGGAATTTAGCAATTACAAGGGAGTACATACAAGGAAAAAATTGAACACACCACATTCAAGTTCTCATAAGGATAAGCTTTTAGAGCTGGGTGGGTAACTATTAGGTACAGAATATTAATAGGATTATTAGATTCATTGACATGCATCACAAAAAGAATTAATGCAGCTATATACAATATATATATATTGAAAATTTGTATGTATTCGCCTCAATCACAGCAGAACGGATGCACAGAATTTGATAAAATTCTGTGGGTAGCTATGAAATAGCCCTATTTAAAATTTAGTTCATGGTTTGAGTTTTTAGGACAGCCTCAACTGGTGACTGTTTTAAATTTTGCCAAATTGATAAAACGCTACATTAATGAAAATTCAATATTTTACAAAATTAATTTTTTTATTTCCTTCAGATTTGCCTGAAGATGATTTTATATAATAAGAACAGATTCTCATACTTCTTTTTAGAATTAAATTATTTTAATAGAATGTTTTGAATAACAATGTGATTTAGAATATAGTATTTTGCACATAATTGTGAATTTAAAAATTTCTTTATATTAATATATTCTATATAAAGAATGGGTATATTGTTAGTAATGTAATAAAATAGGAATTAACATGCATTTTTATGAAATAAAGTTTACTTGTGTGAAATTTTAAAAATTGCAAATATGGATGAAAAGAATGTTTCTAAATTTATAGTACTACATGGAACTCAGGCAATCAGCCTGTTTAGAAAACCAAAAAATGTTGCATAATCACATGACTTTGTCAACATAGAACATTTTATCAGAATTTATATATTTCATAGTAATGATCATGATAGCAAACAGATGAGGCAAGCATTTCCCATGCATACGAGGGATTTCTTGACAAATAATAAAAACAGAAGATCTTGCAAAAACTACTAATTAATACATTTGTTATTATATCCCAGATACTCCATATCCCAGTTGGATGGTAGAAAACGAGAAGTTGGAGCCCAAGGTTTGAAGTACTAACTCCACAGCTGTTGGCATCTGTGGATCATTTTTTAAAAAATTTCGATGTTGCAAGTTTCATAAATACAAATCCTGATATATTATTCCATGTTGCAGACTGCTAAAAAGCACGAAACTTATCCACAGATGTTGGTCACTGCAGAGAATACAATTCCTAGCTTTGAAAAGCTACCATTGGCAGGTTCGGTATATATGAACTATAATATATATTAGGTATTGGTGAAATAATGCTACACAGGTATGTAGCTCATCTACTTGCTCTTTGTATCAATTTTTGGAGCAGCAAATTTAACTTGTCTGCATACATTTAAGTACATTAGCAAAATATGAGCCAAGAAAACGACAATGTTGACTGTATAACAGTGAACATTTACAAGCACATTTAATTTAAACAGTCACATGTTTGTCCAATCTACTGATTATGTTTCAAAGTGAAATTCACATAGTTTTCCAGATTTACCCTGTTATAAGCAAAATTCAAGATAGTGCATACTGCAATTTTAATAACATTAAATATTAATAAAATCTTTGCAAAAACTAATTTTGAATCAATTGATATTTATGTACATGGAGGTAGAAAACAAAAAAATTCCTCTATATTATTTTGAATGCACACATATAGGGAGAATTTTTAATGTTTGCTGAACTTTTTTTCCCTATTGAAATTGGCACAGGTCAGCACAAAATATACGGGGAAACACAAAAATTGACGAAATTTGCATCAGGGTATTGGATTTGGCACAGGTGCAACATCTCTGCACACAATATTGAACTATCTATACAAATTAATGAAAGCACTTTTTCATTACACAATATAGACTTCCATACATAACTTCCCATTTACCTTTTTTGGGAGAGCTACCTAGTTTTCTGCAACATTTATAAAGCAATCAACACAACTGATGTTTTAGATTTAACATGCACGAAATTATCCCCTGTTCTCACCATCACAGATAGTTGGCACTGTAGTGAAGCACATGCTTTCAATAGAGAATGCAAAGGTGATTGTAAGGGTAAATGAAAACACCTTAAGCACTTTTCGGAAAAATTATTTAAACTGATCAATTAAATTAATGGATACATTTAAGTACTCTTAAGTGAGTGAATGGATTTTTAAATACTGTTATGCAGAAATTTTTTTATTAATATTTGAAAGTGTTTTTGCATATAAAACAATTACCACAATTTTGTTTGATGCAAACCAAATTGTATGTACAAATGCAGTTTTTTTTGCGATATTGTTGCGAAATAGCTCTTCATTTCATTAATACATTTGAAAAACAAAGTTTTATAATATATCGCAAAATTATAAAATTTTTTATATTAATTTTAATAAAAATTAAAAACTATTTAACTATATTTTTGTTCCGGCCGTCCAAACGGCTGCTCATGTCCTAGGACGAGTCGGATGATCTGGGTCTTCAACTACATTTTTGTCAGCTTAGCAATTGATTTAGATATCTTTATATTGATTTCAACAAAAAATTTTGATGGATAAACACATTGAAGCATACTGAAGCCATTTCAAACACTTTCTGCGCATGTGGCCACTATAACTTAAAAACAAATGTTTGTAGGACTATGAAATCATATGTGGATACAGATTATGAAAACACAAACTAGATAAAATTTATTAATTTCTATGATTAGAAATTTAAACTAGAAAAACTCGTGTTATGGTCCCAATTCGTTTAGTTCCCCACATGCTTTCTAGACAGTTTACATAAACAAGAAATTTAGAAATAAGTTAAGAAATAATATACATTATTATACTGAATTAAAATATTTTTAGGATTTTAACAACAAAAAAACTTTATTTGAAGTAAGATGCATCAAATAAAAGAAAAAGATTTAAAACCACAAAATAATTTTATTAAAATAAAAATTAACACTAAAATATGTCAATACAAAACTTTGTGTATTAATAAACATTATACCAGGCACTGTTTATCATTTTCTTCATCATCTTCATCCTCTTCATCTTCATCCTCATCATAGTCCTCATCTTCATCCTCTTCATCTTCATCAAACTAGATAAAAATTTTAACTAGTATAATATCATGCAAAACAACTCAATTTTAAAATCATGTATTAACATCTCATTTAAAATCATGTCAGGATCACCACAACACACACATAATGGAAAGTTTCGCCCTTCCCTGGCGTAATACATAATCACTTAAGGGCTCCAGTCCCGGCTCCCCCCTCACACATAACAGCAATGCATGCGAACAATAAAAAAGGTGATAAGTTATATATTCACAAATTTTGAAGATACTTTCAGAATGTTAGCAGTAAAACAAACATACTTTCAAGGAAAAATAGCATTTTAAAGATAGTCTACCACCGAATTAGCAGATTAGTTGCAACATTTGTGGCAGAATCTTCAAACAAAGGGACACATGCAACTTAACTGAACAGACTATATGCTGCATTGATTATCGGCTTGTATAGCTGTCAGGGGATGGTTTACCACTTACTGAAATGTCATTTTGTTGCCACCATTTCTTACTAAAACATTTTCTACTCCTGAATTTTAATAATTTCTATATCTCCTCAAGTAACGCATGCCACATTCCATGGCTAAAGCCCAGTTTCTTATGGGTGCATATAATTTTTTTGCAACAGCGTGTATATTTATCTAGAATTTTATTCACAATGAGCCCATGGTTTTTCAAATAAAATTTTAGTGGAGATAAGTAGAGTATATTTTTTGGGAAATTTTCTTCTAAATCAAAACACTTCCACAAATGTACCAAATTTCATATTTTTGTATGGTACAAATTGTGTAGTATGAGAGAGAAACTCAAGGATTGCAAAATTCGCCAAACAGTGTCGTCAACTACTTGTTAATATAAAGAGTGTTAGAAGAGTCAAAATATCAAGAAAAAAAGCACCCCGAGTCCTAAAGCTGCATTCCTAAATTTGTATTATTCTCTTGAATCTCAATCTACACTAAAAGCTATAATTAAAAAAGTTTATACATACCTCATCATCAACCATGTTTTCACCAGTGAAAAATAAGATTGCATGAGGTATAACTCTGTCCTTAATCAAATTGCCAACCTCATAATCATTATTGAGGATGTTTTGAGTTTCCTCATCCTGAAAATAATGTACAAAGATAAATCTTATTTTCAACAAATAACTTTTCAATATACAGTTAAATATCTACAAATTGAGGTACTTTGTTCATCTTCCGTATTTCAACCATTTGGCATCTTTTCTTTTAACTATATAAAATTTCGAAATTGTTTGAAACTCCTTTAGTACACTTTGAGCCCAGACCTCAATGGCAAAAGAATTTGGTGCATTTTATTTGTGCAGCATTTTACACTGTAATCTAGGTTTATAGATATTAAAAATATAAAATAATCAGATTCAAACAAAGGCTCATCTTTCATATAGTCCCATATTTATTTTTTTATGATAGATTATATTTTACTCGTATTTAAGTCAAAAGCTAAAAAAAAAAAAAAAAAAAAAAAAAAAGGGCCAAACTGCTGAAATATGGAATATTTGGGCATATATATATTGATATAATAAATATGCTTGATCAGATAAATTATAAATTGGGTATGAAAGAATAAAGTTCGAAAGTGTAATGTAAAATTCAATTTTTTAATATTTACTTTTTCAGTTCAGGGGTGCCGGATACCAAAATGTTCCATTTGCAGAATATTTTAAATGATATAAACTTAGAATTTGATACATGTGTCAATCAAAATGATAGTAAATAGGACTTTCAACAGGGCTGAATATATAGGACACTGAAAGAATATATAGAAAATAGTTGCCACATCACAGTGGACACTGATTCTGTGAACCAACCATCAGTAGCCATTATATAATCTAATGTCAACTGATAACTTATTCAGTCTTCCTTTAAAATATCTTTAGAGAGCCTATTTACTTGTAATTTGCAAAATTCAAATTTAAGCGAGTCTTTCTCAACACCACCCTTTGAATGTTTTTTTAAATATAAATGCATCTAATTTAATATTTTAAAGAATACAAGTCACTTCATTAGTGTAGATATTTAAACCCAAATTATACAGTTATATTTTTAATCAGAAAGTCAATCTATACCACCTATTTTAAATAACAAAATTACAACTTACCAATTCATTTTCTTCATCATCGGGAGCTGTTGATAAAAATTAAATTTTCATTAAAAAGCTATATTCACCTAATTACTAGCACATAAAAAAAACTCAACATAAAAATAAGCATAAAGTATTTAGCTGGTGATCATATTTTGGAATACAGTTTTTAATCATACTTATCTATCATACTAAAGTATCAGGGACACTTCACAAAATGACTTCCCCAGTTGAAAATTTAATTCAATGGACAAAAACTTTAAATAATTCAGTAAAGCAACATTTGAGATATTTTTTATACTTCATAATCTACAAAACATATCTTAATCAAGAAATTAAAGTTGGAATATGTTATTGTAAGGTTAAATAAAGGTTTGAGAACATGTACTACTAGTATGCCTGTCAACTTCACAGAATGAAAAATTTTGCAAATTCAGAAAAGACAAAGTATTAAATAAAATATTACAATTAAGTTAGTGTTTTATTAAAATGCACTAAAAAGTGAAAAAAATTTAACTATCACAACATTCTTGATCATGCGACTAAAAATAAAACCATGGGACAGGACACCCATAAAAAAAAATTGTATTTGGGCACTAACAGAATTTTAAGGAAAAATAAAAGCAATAACAGAAATAACATTTGTCAGAATGAATAGTTGTTAAATCAAAATTGTTAAAAAAAAAAATTTGAATTAAACGTAATCATTCTTATTAGAGATGTGGATTTTTTGAAATTAGAGTGAAATTTCATATTTTCTATAGCAGAAGACAAAAGTTTGCTTAATTCCACATAAAATGGACTATTTATGACTCAATGATCACAAAACTTAACCTCTTCAATCATTAGTGATGCCACTCAGCTGATGAAGATTTCATTTGTTAAGAATGTATCAGAAGACTTTCAGTAGTTTGGTTAAGAAATGAAATATATATGCTCACATAATACAAAAATGCATATTCATAAAAATATTTAAGCATATACAATTATGAATTAACATATATAATTATATTAAAATTTTTTATCCAGTTAAAAATATTTTATATTAAAAACAAACATTTCCATTTGGTAAAAGGTCTGATAACAGCAAGTTTTTACTAATGATAATATTAATCTGTAATAAAAAATAAATATAGCAATGTATTTATAGATGAGAATATCAATTTTAATATATCCTTGCCAAAATGATTGCTTTTTTTTATATTTGCCTAAATCATTTTAATACCACTTTTTTTGGAAAACATCCCTTCAAAAGGTTCATACCCATTTTTCAATAGGAAAATATTTATTATGCAAAAATAATTAAAAATCTTAATAAGTAACAAGAATATAAAAGTAAGCTAGTCTAGTCAATCTAATATGCAACATTTAGAAGATGGATGGGAAAGATATTAATGGACTCTTCGAAATTTACATAAACATATACAAAAATAATTAAAACATCAACCTCTTAATAGCCAAAATATGAAAAAAGGCTAGTTTAGTCAATCTGGTGTGCAATGAATAATATGCATAGAAGATGGGGATGGATGGAAAATATACTAATTGACTCTCTGAGATTCACGGTGAATGAACATAAAGTGAATTGCGTAATTGCACTGTTTATGTGAAAATTAAATTAGCCCTAATAATTAATCCGAAAATAAAAATAAGCTAGTTTAGACAATCTAATATGCAATATTTCAAAGATGGAAAAGATACTAATTGACTCTTGGTGATTCACGAGAACATAAACGGAATTATGCAACTGACTGTTTATGTGCAAATAATTATGCTGCCGTAAATCCTGGTTGTTATATATTGATTTGGTTGAAATTATAGTGCACAAAGCCATAAATTTACATTAGCCTTCACAGAAGACAATTTACCATAGGTAACTATGCAAATTCCGTAATCCACAGGATAAGGAAGTGTCCCGTAGAAACTACTGAGAATTTGTAGTAATCGGCATCTTTGTGAGCAGGTCAAAAAATTGAAAATTCCCCAATATTTCCAGAATTTTGAACAAAAAATTAATTTTTCCTGACAATTTAGTCCTCTTTCTACTTTTGGGAACCCTTTTCAAGTTTAATCTCCATTGGCAACATAAATCAATGAAATACTAAATTGAAAACTAAGAAACTGATAACATACTTGCAGGAGGATTGAAGAAATTGAAGAAGGAATCATTTTGAACAGTTTTTGTAACAGTCCTAACAGCACCCCTGGCCTTATGCTTTTGCTTCTTTTTGATTGTTTTTACTGTGACATTCTTGCCTTTTTTCCATTCAATTGTACAACTACAAAAGAAAATAAATACCATGTTTTACAATTACATGTTCAAGCAAGTTTGCTTCAAAGGATTTATATTTTATTCATCATAATTTCTAAAACTAAATTCCCTGACTTTTGCAGAAGAATTTTCTGTTTTATCACAAACAATATACAGGGTGTCCAGTGCTATCGGTGCCTAATGGCTATTTCCTCAACTGTTAGTCAGAGATATACTTCCAATTGCAAAAATGTTTTAAATTTTAAAATCTATTATTAAATCAATAAATGCATTTTTGAAAGAAATACGAAATATAAATGTTTATACGGTTCTCCGGTCTTACAAGTTACATTTAGGAAAATCATTCTCATACAATTTCATGCCAATCCACGCATAAAAATGCCCCGTTTCAGGCAACCTTTAACGGATCGTATAAATATTGAAATTCCGTAATCAAAGTATTATGTTTCAATCATATTTGCTGACAATGTCAAGAATGAAGCAAAGCTTTTTATCGAATAGTAATTAGTTTAGGAGTATTATAGTCATGGTTCGACTAAGATCTTTATTGTACATGAGGTAACACATTACTGTTAAGTCAATAAATGCATTTCTGTAAAAATTACGAAATTTAAATTTTTATACGGTAATAGACCAGTAATGAGACCAGTTGTAGCGTACCTGCAGATGAAAATAAAAAATTACGCACATTAAATCTAAAATAATATAGGCAAGGCATGTAACAAAAAATTACAGATTTGTGCATATTATTTTGTGTATAACCCCCATTTCTCAGCACAAGAAGTGCTCCAACTTTAAGCAGCTATAAGTTTGTCAATTTTGGTCATAAAAGGATGATTTTTTTATTATTATTTTGCATGAAATTGTATGAGGATGATTTCCCTAAATATAACTGGTAGGACCGGGGTACCATATAAAAATTTATATTTTGTATTTTTTTCATAAATGCATCTATTGATTTAAACTGTTTAAGATAATAGATTTTAAAATTTAAAACATTTTTGCAATTGGAAGTATATCTCTGTGACCAATGGTTGAGGAAATAGCCATTGGGCACCGATAGCACTTGACACCCTGTATAAACAAAGACAATATTACTATTTAGTATCCTTTTATGACAACAAATAATGAAATTGTAATCTATTACAATAAATAATTAAAGACATATCTAAATAACACCGAAAACATTTGGATAATCACTTTTTCTACTTCCATCTTTCTCATTACTTCACATTCAGTAAAAAACATGACTCCATTTCAGTTTTTTGTTCAAGTATTATTTAACAAATTCTCTGCCTTGTATACATACATACCAGACAATCATTTTTTAAATGTGGTCCTTCATTTTTGTACAATATTTTGGTGTCCCATATTGCTTAAAATAAAGAGTTTCATACATAAGTATTCCATATGAAGACACCCATTTCAAAGAAATACATATTGCACCACTAAGATTTTTTTTTTTTTAAATCTACCATGCAAACATATGGTATTGAAAGTTTCAAATATGAATTTATAAAATATTTCATCCAATATTGGCAGAGATGAACAGATTTTCAAAAATGGTCATTTTTACCATATGGTGGCTATCTTGGATTCTGCTACCAAAGTCTATAAATGCACAATTTGAAAACTAATAAGTCAAATTCAATAATTCTGAAACCAATGCGAAGCTAGTCAACTCTTGTTAATCTGTAATATACTTAGGACGTAAACAGTTAAAATTCAATTAACACTTAAGTTTAAGGGAGAAAAGAAAGATGGCAGCAATCAATGTTGCCATCCTCTGTACATGTACATTAGCAGATCGGGGGGTGGGGGTGGGGGGCTATAACTCTCCCCAAAATGAAATTGTCTATACTAGAAAAATCGGCACTGGAAAAATCTACATTGCACTTATACAGGGTGTCCCAAAAAGATTGAAACACTCTTTAATTCTTTACCTGTTGGAGATAAGTGGCCAATGTAAATCGCAAAAATGTTGAAAGTAAGGTAGGAAATAAGACTACGTTAATGAAATAGTCTTCCCATTAATTTTCAAAAAGTTACACTAACTTTTATACGACCCCCTTAGACAAATTTGGTCAATCACAAAATTTTTATTTTTAATGCAATAAGATCATTAAAAAACCCCCGCATATCTGTATCTTTAAAATTGAGCAAGTTATGATCCCTATTTTCACTGACAAAACAGCCTTTCACATGGCACAAGTGGCATAAGGGTCATCCCATTTTAATTCAGCAAATTTTCAAAAAGTTGAAGCATTATCATTTTTGATTTTGATGAAAATTTACATGTGCATTCCTCCTACTTTCTAGACCTCAAATATATATATATTTCTTTTTTTTTTTAAATATACCCTCTAATATATAGCCAATTTTTGTCATGGCAGACAAGAAAAAAAAAAGTGGTATTTTGGAGCTTTCTCTTATGAGCTATAACTTTTTTCCTATTAAAGCTGCAGAGCTCAACTATAGCTCATGAAAGCTAAGATAAAGCTCTTTTTTAATGTAATATGAACAAATTTCAGATTTGAAGCCAAATCCTATTTTCTCAAGGTCAAAGTTTACCGAGCAAAACTCATTTTTTACCACTATTGGAAATTTAAAAATCCATGAAGGGCATGGAATAACCAATCCAATTTTTCTTTTCTTAAATACATGTCTATGGTTACTTATTGTAGAAAAAATTTAACTTGTTACTGATCCCATCATAAGATATGATCCCCCCCCCAATCAAATTGTCTGAAAGATCCAGTTTTCAAGGCTAAAAAAAATATATGGGGGGGGGGGGGGGGGGGAAGGGGTAAATTTTTTTTTTTACTCATGCAATCTAAAGTACTTTTTACCAGCTTTAAAAAAAAAAATACTGTTACTCACAGGCGTTTAGGAGCTATAAGGGTCGTGTGCTGAAACAGCACAATTTTTGCAATACATTTTAATCCTAGTTTTTAATTAAAAGAAATTTTATGTAATGATTATTGGTTTTAAAGGGTGAAAATAGTTCAAAAAGACAAAATGTTAAGGAATATATTTAATTATTTTACATTTAAATGAATAACCATAGTTTTGATGCAGTCGGGATCATCAAAACATCTTGAAACTGAATCCAGGTTTGGTTATCATTACTTGATTTTTTAAACAATGTTCGATATCCTTTAGGATGAAAAAAGTGGATCCTATATTCCTCTTTAACATCATACACTTTTATCTCCAACACTTCTCTTAGCCACCATCATATATGCAGTAAACATAATCTGACAACTTTGGTCGAGTGCTTGGTGTAGGATGTCTAAGGTTCATCATTGCACACCTGGAAAATCCTGAAGTCAGATGAAAATGATGTTTGCCTGGCCTGAATGATATTTCTGCTGAGTGGAATATAGCTGTGACCAGGCTTCAGGTATTGATAATGCTATTTTATATCTCTTTTTGGGGATCTTTCCTGCTAAACTGACATCATCACAGGAAACATAGAAAAATGTAACGCCATGAATATGTATAGTACAATATTTAAAAGTATCCAATGGGTTCAGCATTTGATTATTTACAGGCCATTGCAAACTAGCCTCTTGACTGTTTCCCCAATCCCATCACATGGGCCTTTTCTGTGGGATGTGGCAAAGAAAATACCACTCCGCTTTTAGCCCAAAGTCCTGTTCGTGGTGGCTTAAATTACTGAAATGTTTCCTATTTTTGTACTGTGCTGACGAACCATTTGAGAAATAGATTAATTTTGAACTCTAAGGCTAGTCTGACTTCAGTTTTTTAACGAGGATCTTTTGAAAAGCATAGAGGATGTAGTGTACACTGAAAACCTGACCAATGATATGCCTGGACCTCATCTTGGGCAACACAAGAAAAATTCTCAGAAACATCCCAAAGAACCAAAAGTTCTCCTTTATTCAGAGCTTCTTTCTGTGACTTAAGTATTCTACTTGTTTCTTGGCAATGAAATGGTGGATTTTTAGATGCTCAAGTTTTTCAAAGCAAACTTAACCAAAAATTCTTGCAGAGATAGTACACACAATATCAGCTGCCTCCCGGACGCCCAATTTGCTGCTCATGTCTTCGGACGAGCCGGTCGTCCTGGGTTTTCAACACAATATCAGCTCACTTCTGTCTGTGGACACCCACTGCCTATATGAGACTTGCATTTCCTCACTTAAGTAACAGTAATCTTTCAAGCCGACTTGTACCACGCTTAAGACAGCATTCACACCAGGACATGCAGTACATTTAGAAAGCATACAATCCTTATTTTCAATGTCAATATCAAATCTATATAGCTATAATGGCTTAATTGCTGATAGCACGAGTTTTACGTTTTGGTGGTATAAACAAACACACACTGTATCAGATGCTCCTGCTAAAAAAAAAAATTTTGGCCCAAGTTCCACAAATTTAGAAAATCGAAATTTCAGATCAGGGTAATTTTCTTTAAAATGTAGGTATAGTTCTTTCAAGTTTCACAAAATGAGCCTTTTCTGAATGTTTGATTTTTCTCCCTCAACTCAGAAATGCAGGGTCATTCCACATCAGTTCAACCAGGGTCCGACACGCATGATCTCAGATTTTGATGAAACTTGGCATGTTTGTTCCTTTTATAGATTTAAGTAAGCACACAAATTTTTTTTGCTCTATCTCAAGCGGTTTAGGTTTTACAGCCTGTTAAAAGTTTTTGGAATTTTGCGGTTTTTATAAATCGGGCAGAGGAAGCGCAATTTGTGTTTTTATAGAAAATAAATTATATCTCCCTTGTTTACCAACCAATGTTGATGAAATTTTTTTTATGAGTATACATCAATATGTAAGAAATCCAGAAAAAAATAAATGAAACCAGCAAGTATCTATACATGGTCAGAAAAAAAAATTGTTTTATTTATAGATTTTTTTAGATAGAATACCGAGTTCTACACAAAGAATATCTTCAAAAGGGAAAAGGATAATCAAAAAAAATTTTTTTTTTATTCTTGTTCTAAAAGATATGCTCTACCACATGAAAAAATAAAATGAATGGTTTTTTCACTCCATTATTTTTTCTCACTTCAAAGTTAGAAATCACTTGACTCACTCATTTTCTTGAAATAATTAAATTAAAATTACAATTTTAGTAAAATTATATTAAAATTTGAACTAAACATGTCACATATCAACCACTTTCTATTCAAATAAAATTAGACAAGACCCATTTAATGAATTAAAAAAAAGCTTTAAAATAAAACAAAAAAAAATCAGTAATTCAAGATTTTTTTTTCAAAAAATTCAAAATTCACACACAAATTTAAAAGAACCAGTGGCTTTTGGCATATGATTAAAATAATAGAGTAGATTTAATAAATTGTTAATCAGGCTTGTCAAAAAAAAAAAAAAAAAAAAAAAAAATGTAAAATAGGTTATCCATAATTTATCTTAATTGAGATTATTTAGAAATAAGATACTGATTTCCTTATTTTTAACAATTAGGCCTAATTAAAGAAAAGAAAATTTTATTACAATTTAATTTCGCTTTGAAAACTAAAATAGAAACTAGTCAACTCACTAACAGTAAGTTATTTCAAGAAATCTTATAAGCAACCAAAACAGAGTATTTTTTGAATGTTGGAAAAATGGAGAAGTACAGTGTGGGGACAGTTACTCAGTGATTGTCATTTGTTAAGCTATGTCAAAAAAAAGCCATACAAACTATTGAAAAACTGTCTGAATCTGATTTAACTCTTAAAATTGAGAACAGAATCAAGTTATGAGTTAAAAACTATTTGTCTTCATCATCAAAGTGTTTTTGAACAAGTATGAATTTTTACAAAAGGTATGTTGTGACCCTTTTAAAAAACTTAAAACTTCAATTAAAAAAACACTGTGTTGTAACTTTACATAAGAATAGGATAATTTTATCAAAGGGTTACAAAGTGAAACCAGGACAAAAACTGTGCATCTTTCAGGAATAATCTACTTCACAAGCAACGACAAACAAATTGATGAGAGTAATGTCGAAAGCAGAAATAGCTTAAATGTCCAAGATGAGGAAGTTGCTGATGGGGGATTAGCTCCTGATGAACTATTCCAATTACAAAAAAAATTTGTAGTCTATGAATTAAATTCTTCATTCCATGAAATCAGATGTTCCCCATTGAAATTACATGCACTTGGTGAACATAGCAGATCATCTTACGGTACAAAAAAACTACAAAGAGTACATGAAAATCTAAAAGAAAAATTGAAAATGTTCTTGAAGTTGATTTTTCAGAGGAAAAAAGTGACTTGAAAAAAAGTGTGATACAAAAATCTGAAGATCTGGATAAGCTTGTAGATATAATTAAAAATGAATTAAGTGGTGCATCAAGAAACAAACAGATTCAAATGCTGACAATTCCAGCTTCACTAATGTGGTCTAGAAGAAAAATGGCAGAAATTTTCAACATATCTGATTATTCTGTTTGTAAGGCTCAAAAATTGTTTAAATACAAGGGATTTTTAGCAGAACCAGATCCTAGATATGGAAAAAAGGTGAGTCCTGAAACTATTGAATTGGTAAAAAGATTTTATCAGAGTGATGAACATTCCAGAATTTTGCCAGGGATGAAGGATGTGGAAAAAAAGTATATGAGAGAAAATGCTTGATTTTAAGTAATCTTAATGAGCTATACTCAATTTTTAAATGTGTATACCCTGACTTGAAAATTGGTTTTTGGTTTATCATTTAAAACTTTTTGTTCCCTGAGACCTAAGTGGTGTGTTTTGGCTGGTGCTAGTGGGACACTGTGTGTATGCACAATTCATCAAAATGTGATTTTATTGATTCATGGAGCAGGTATTGAAGAGAATTACAAAGACCTTATGCCGTATATTCTTTGTGAAAGAGCAGGAGGAGAATGTATGCTAAGGCTGACAAGTGTCCATTAAAAGATAACCTTGTCCAGTTTTTACAGTCAAAATTTGAGAACTACGATGATGAAGACCCAGTTGAGTATAATCAGTGGGTTTCGACTGATCGAACTGAAATGATACTGTTGTTGAAACCCAGACCGTCCGACCTACCAGAAAGGTGTAAGGTAACTGTTTGGACGGTCGGGAAGTGCCACCCAATTTAGACCGGAACCCAGTGGGGGAGGCATCCACAGGGAACGTACCCTCCTTCCCCTACCACCAACCTCTCGGAAGGACTTTCGGACCCACACGTTTAATGTGATCGTACTCCGCATGAACACGGCGGCAGTTTTGGCAGTGGCTGGAATCGAACCTGGGGCTACCGCGTCCCTGAAATGATACTGTGCTTGAGCTCAGTTGATGAGTTTATTGATAACTTAGTAGAACCGAACAAGTTAATACCTCATTCATACATTGTTAAATCACAAGCTTCATTTTTTTTTAGTTTAATACAAGAGGCTCAAGGTTATCATTGGACCTCAGATTCATGTACTATTCATCCTGTCATGATTCACTGCAAGGATGCAAGCAATAAAAAACTGATTTTACCTCTTTATATCATATCTGATGACCTCAAACATGACACGAGTATGGTATATAAGATCCAAAAAACTGTAACTGCCTTTTTGAAAGAGAACTACCCACACATAACAAACATTCACTACTTCAGTGATGGATGTGCTGGGCAGTATAAAAATAAATTCAACTTCATGAATCTGTGTCTGCATGAGAGGGACTTTCAACTAAAAGCCCAGTGGTCATTTTTTGCAACCAGTCACGGTAAAACTGAATGTGATGGAATAGGGGGTACTGTAAAACGTTTAGCTAGGAAGGAAAGTCTTCAACGACATCTGGACAGACAAATTATAACAACGAATGAACTTTTAGAGTTTTGCAAATCCAATATTACAAATATTAATTTCCAACTTATTTCTAAAGAAGCAGTTGATTCAACTCGCCTGGCTTTGGAAAATCGTGCCAAAGATCTTCAAACTCTTCCAGGAACAAGATCGTTCCACAGCTTTCTGCCAACAGACGATTTGGGAACAATTGAGGCTAGAAAAATCAGCAGTGATGAAACACCAGCTCTCATTTTCAACTTATGTAACAAGCAGAAAACTTTACATGTGAAAATAGAAGACTTAGATCCTGGATGTTTTATCGCTTGTGTTTATGACAGCTTATGGTATTTTGGTATGGTGAGTGAGGTGAATACAGAAGAAGATGTCACTGTAAAGTTTTTACATCCTCATGGACCATCACCATCATTTTTCTGGCCCAAAAGGGAAGATTAATGTGTTGCACCCATCCCTCATGTCATTGCAATTGTGGAACCCCCCAAAACAATGACTGGAAGAACTTACTAATTCTCTCAAGAATGCATGATACGTGTTCAATCAAGCTTATGAAAACACTGGAGAAAATTAAAGAACAATTTCCTAGAATTTGAAACATTTTAATGGTTTTGTAATAATACATTTTCCATTCCAACAAACATTATAAATATATTCAAATTTTAATATAATTTTACTGAAATTGTAATTTTAATTTAACGATTTCAAGAAAATGAGTGAGTCAAGTGATTTCTATCTTTGAAGTGCAAAAAAATAATGAAGGAGTGAAAAAACAATTCATTTTAGTTTTTCATGCGGTAGAACATATCTTTTTAGAACAAAAATAAAAAAAAATTCTTTTGATTACCCTTTTCCCTTTAGAAGATATCCCACTTAGCGTAGAACTCTGTATTTTATTTAAAAATATCTATAAATAAAATTTTAGGATTTTTTTCTGACCATATATATATACTTGCTGATTTAATTTTTTTTTTTTGGATTCCTAACATATTGATATATACTCATAAAAAATTTCATCAACATTGGTTGGTAAACAAGGGAGATATAATTTATTTTCTATAGAAACACAAATTGCATTTCCTCCACCCAATTTCTAAAAACCACGAAATTCCAAAAACTTTAACAGGCTGTAAAACCTAAACCGTGTAAGATAGAGCAAAAAAATTTCATATGCTTACTTGAATCTATAAAAGGAACAAACATGCCAAGTTTCATCAAAATTTGAGATCATGGGTGTCAAATCCTTTTTTTTTTCTGGTTGATTTGACATGGATTGACCCTGCAGTCTTTTTTACCAGGAATCAAGTGACTACAGTCATCTCTCTAATAAAAATTCTGTATAGTTTTAATTGTGCTAGTATCAAGGATATTACTTGACCGTTTAGCTTCCACTTTCGGTAAAACTCCACGTTTTTTAACCAAAGTTTTTTGAACTAGGTACCAGTTGACTCCAAATTTTGATTGAATTTTTGCATAACTCAAAGTTAAAGGCAACAAACTTAAAATGTTTACTTTTTCCTTAACACATTCAGCAGTTTTCATTCTTTTTTTGAGGTTGTCTATTAATATTTCATATTTAAACATATAAAACTTGCAATAATTGCATAAAATTTCTTTAAATTAAAATTATAAAAATTTTGCAGTTTCAGTGCAATTCTCTGAAAATTAAGACTCCCAAATACCTGTGAGTAACAACATAATGTTATTTTTGTTTGAAAACTGGTAAAAAGTACTTTAGATTGCATGAGTAAAATAAATTTTATCCCTCCCCTCACATACATTCTTTTAGTCTTGAAAACTGGGTTTTTCAGATAATTTGACTATTTGGGGGGATTCTTATGAAGGGGTCGGAGTAACATGTCAATTTTTTTTTTATACAAGTAACCATAGACATACATGTACTTAAGAAAAAAAAAATGGACTGGTTATTCCAAGCCCTTCCTGGATTTTTAAATTTCCAAAAGTGGTAAAAAGAGTTTTGCTCGGTAAACTTTGACAGTGAGAAAATAGGATTTGGCTTCAAAACTGAAATTTGTACATATTACATAAAAAAAGAGCTTTATCTTAGCTTTCCAATGAGCTATAGTTGAGCTCTGCAGCTTTGATAGGAAGAAAGTTATAGCTCATAAGATAAAGCTCCAAAATATCACTTTCTTCCTATTGGCCATGACAAAAATAGCATGTATATCAAAGGGTATATTTTTTAAAAATAAAAAGTATATATATTTGAGGTCTAGGAGGTAGCGGAATGCACATGCAAGTTTTCATCAAAATCAAAAATAGTGATGCACACTGCATTTGCTCATTCCCGTCCACACATTAAGCTACCACAAGCCTTAGGGTTGGTCGTGTGGTCTGGGCCTTCAACACTGCATTTGCTGAATTAAAATGGAATGACCCATAAGTTAGATTTTTTCCTTTAATCATAATTCAGTTGATTTTAAAGCTACAGATATGCAGGTTTTTTTAATGATCTTGTTGCATTTAAAATAAAAATTTTCGGATTGACCAAATCAATCTAAGGGGGTCGTATAAAAATGTAAAAAGTGTAACTTTTTGAAAATTAATGGGAGGACTATTTCATTAACATGGACACCCGGTGTATATATATATATATATTCTATCCATGTACGAGATTAAAAAAATCTGATGTGGGCAGCACACTACTTTCCTTGCATAATGCAATGAATTTACTTAAAAATGATGTACAAGATCCACGGCACAGTGATTTAATGTTGAATTGTATATTGGGCACTTTCATAGATGACAATTTGTAAAACTATTTTGAAGTATCCAATTAATATTGTTAGCATCCTCCATAAGCAATATAGCCCATATATTAAATTGTGTTAATTCATCAATTGGGCATAATTTTCATTAATGTGGCACCGATTTTACAATTTTGATGATACTTTGTCAATCTGTGGGCAAAATATCATGACACTGGATCATTTCACCTAAAATGCCTTAGTTATTTTTTTCCCTAAATAGGAATTTCAAAATCAAATGAAATGCCTTCAAAAGTTTCTTTTAAATAATTACCCAATAGGCTAAATAATAAAAATTGCTGGAAAAATAAACATAAGATTTGCTATTCATGATTCTCGTGAGCGAAATTCGAAAACCAAATTCATTTTGAATAACTCGCTTTGTGTGGATCGAGGCAGTGCTCTAACACGCAAGTATGACTTAGAATTTCCTTAATGTAATTCTCTCCCATCTCATTCTAAGTTTAAAAATCTGTAACATTTGAAAAGCTTTCACTCATCCTTATGCTTTTAATTAGTAACTTCACCTTGAAACACAAATACACAAAATCTGAAATGTAATGCAAGGGCAGGTTAAATCAAATGAAAAATATATATTAAGTTTCAATGTGCAAGAGCTTGAAATCATACAAAATTTACTATACATTTATTTTATTTTCATCATAAAAAATTTCTAGAATTCTTAGAACTACTATAATTTACAAAATTAAGCAGGTAATATAACAATAAAAACATACCCTTTGCATTTGACAATTTCTGGTCCTTCAAATGCAAACACATCAGTAGGGTCTGGAGTACACCTTAATTCATAGGATTTGGTAAGGATAGCATTGGTAAAATATTCATTTGGTTCAAAGTGAAATTCTATGTAGAAGCTCTGAAAAATAAATAATTCAAATTCATTCATTCATTTTGTACGACTACCTTCAACAAGGTTGTCACTCATACATAATAGAATTTTCACTTTTTCAGATAAGCTTCAATTAGAGGTATGTATACCTTAATAGTATTTTACATATCACTTTTTAACACTTTGCAACAAAGTTGAAAAGTGTTTAGGACTTTGCTCATTCTGTCTGTCTGTCCGTTAGCACGATAACTGCCGTAAAAATGACTTAATCAAAATGAAATTTTAGTATGTTGTTAAGACGGTCTGTAGGACCTATGGGAATATAAATGAATAATATCACCCAATTAGTTTTGGATTGAACCTGGGTTGAAAAAATGAAATACATTGAGCTCTATGGGACCTAATTTTTCAAACATTTTTTTAAGCGGATTTAAAATTCACAAATTGCTTCAAAAATTTTAGGTAATATTCAAATTGTTCCATAAAATATAAAAAAAAATTCAGCGAAATATATTCAGTAGTTTTTAAAATAAAATTAAAATAATTACACCTCTTATATGAAACGATCACGTGACCATGATATGAAACGATCACATGACCCACTTCAAAATGATATATGGCATCCATCTTGTTTCAAAATCGTGATTTTTTAACAAGATGGATGCCATTTTGTAAGTTCTTTTAGTTTATTTAAGTTCTTTTAAGTTCGTTTAGTTAAGTCTCCATTTTTTAAAGTTCTTTTTAATTCATACTGAGTGTTGTACCCATCTTAAAACTACTTTATTTTTGCTTAAATTCTGTGCATCTACATACTGAAACAACGCAATTACAATATATTTGAGTTTAAATGCTCATCCAAATTTGATTATTTCTACGACGAAGCCTATTTTTCACTTATGTAAAATGTAAACAGCAAAATATGTAGAATGAGTTGTATTAGAATTGCTGTATTTCTTTAACACAAAATAATTTAGTCCATGGAGTCTGCATGGCTGATATGAATGAAATATTAATTGATTTTATAAAGAGGACGATTTTTTTCGATTGAAGTTTTAAGCATAGTTTAATTATTTGTAGCTCCATGGTCTTAATTTTTAAATAAAATAAATTATTATAGTATTGTGATGAATGAAATGAATGGGAGAAAGTTATGAATGAAATCCTGTTTTTATAGAAAGATCCAGGCGTGTTATTTTTTCTATGACGTCATTTGAATTAATTTCAGTTGTTTTCGATGAAGTTTTGAAATATAATAAATTATCGTAGTATTATGATAGCTTTAAAAATATTACCGTGGAATGTATCACATTTAGAGATATTTAAACCAGGCAATTTATATTTCAATGCAGTCATTTGAATGAAGTTCATTTTTTTCGATGAAGGTAAGTTTTCAAATATAATAAATTAATGTAGTATTGTGATAAGTTTTAAAATATTACCGAGGAATGTATTGCATTTTCGACTCTTTAAAATAAAATTGCATTGAAGTTGGAAAGAGTTTCATAATCAATGCTTTAAGCATGATTGATCTTTCTTGTTAAAATTTGTAGCCACCAGGAATATATTTTAAAATTTTATTTCATACTTTTACTGTAAAGCTGCCGTGTTAAGCTTAGTATTGCTTAGGTACCCTGATGCCCAAGTAGCCATAAAAACATGTCATTTGTCAGTTATTGGAGATCTCCTTTGAAATTAAAATTCTGATATTTTTTTAAAGGAACCCAGAATATTTTAACTACCTGCTATTTTAACTAGCATGCTATCAGTCGATGTGCGGATGCATTAGTCCTCAAAGGGTTAAAAATTATTCTGTACAGTGTTACAGGAAGCAAAACAATGATTTTAATCTTTAACCCATTCACAACCACAGAGTGAAAGAAGCAGAGTTTCCGTGAGACAGTGTGTAACAAGAATTGTCTGTTACTCCAGGCCCAAGCTCTTTTTGATGCTAAGCCTAATGCAATGAAATAAAATCTTATTAAATAAACTTTACTTTGAAATAAATCTATCATCGCAGAAATACACTGGTGTTATCACATTTTGAGGGTAATCCCACCATTATTTTCAAACATGAGTTTTGAAAACTTATTTGTTTTGTTGACTATTATTTGTATATTATCATCAATGAAATACAAATTAAAAATTTCCCTGGGGGACTATTTATATGTCAAATTTCATTGTCGGTCGTCAAGGTGTTTCTGTGGAAATTAAATTTTTTGTAATTAAATTTAACAAATTTCATGTATATTCTAATTCAAAAGAAATAATTTTCATAGGAACCCATTAACATCTTTAAAGCATATATATATTTTTTTTTCAAAGAAATTAAAAGGAGTGTTTTGAGATTTAAATTTTTTTTGAAGTTTTTCAAAAAATTCAAATTTGAAATAGCACAGTTATGTTATATATCAAATTAATGCTCATTAAAAGCAAAAGAAAATGACACCAATTTGAGCTCTCTAGGTTAAATAGTTTTTGATCTACAGCTGTTTAAAGATTTGAAAATTTTGCTAAATTTGACAGATTTCGCTTTTTTTTAAAAGTCAATAACTGATAAACTAAGTCTAAAAAATCTGAAATTTTGCATTTTGTCGTCTTGATAGTTACAATAGACAAAAAATCATAAAAATCTGAATCGTAAAGGTCAAAATGTTTTTTGTTATTGTTTGATTTGACATAGAATGACCCGTTAACACTATCGTCTGTATATTTAGTTTTATTTTAAAATTTTTTTTTTTTTTTCATTTTGTTTGAATCTACCAATATTTTCACATTTATTGTGCTTTTTATGCTGGAATATTTTATTTCAAACATATTGATGAAACAGAGATATGTTTAGGTTAATGAAATTAAAACATTTTGTTATTCAGGTATTTAAAAATATAAGGCTCATTAGAAATATATTTGTAGAGTATAAATTAGAATTTGATATATTTGCATATCTAATTTCAATTAAAAATTAACACCCTTCTCATCTTAATTTCAAAGTACTTTACCATGCTTATTCAGAGACAAAATATGACAGCACAAAATAATATATATATATATATATATATATAAAAGAATGAGTTAATATTAGATAAAAATGTTTTTAATTTTCAATACTTTCCAATCAAATTTTTATTTAGTAAAGAAGCAATCCAGGAAATAAATTGAAGTCTTACCATAGGTTGAGCTAAAGTTACAGCTTTAACCTCTATTAGATGTTTAAGAATAGGTTCATCATATTCCTGAAAATAAAACTTTTAGTATAACACCAAGGTAAAATTTTATTTTACTTTATTAGAACACTGTATAAAACTTAATATTTATAATCAAGAGCCCCAGTAGCAGAAAGTACTTATTGGGGGAACTATCAGCTATTCAATAAATAATTAAAACTTCATAAACACAGCATACGTGCAAAAATGGTCTACTAGTTTCAAAGGTAAATAACAGCCCTTTTCAGGATCAACAAGCGTGATCTCACTTAAGTAGTCAGCAAACTTCATGGCCAATTTTACTTGAGTAAGTGACGCATTTACAACCATAGGAATTTTTGTTAAAACATTAAACTAATCCTGCTCTTAATCCTAAAAACCAATCTTCCTGGCTTAAGAAAATTTTATAATTTACCAATGTAAAAGTCAGAATTTACTTAGCTTACATAATGAAAACTGAAAACAAATCATTTTTATAATTTTAAATTCCTCAACGTACTAGACATTCCTGCTTATCTTACTTTCTTGAAATTCTATTTCTTTTGATGTCACTTATTCCTAATTTCAATAATTTCCTTGTTTTATCCTTTATCCAGTACATTCTAAATTGATTCCAACTTCAGAGTTTGTCATAATTACGAGGATTGATAATGTTAAATTCTCTAAATAACCTAGTTTAAAATATTTCAATTTTGCAATACAATTGGCTCTTGGTTTTACTTGTTACAGTATGTACAAAATTAATTCTGAAAAAATTAACAAATTTGTGAAAAATTAAAGACGTATCATGCAAATTTTTTTCAAGGACTTCAATCAATGATTCATTACGAAATTGTACTGCATTGTAATTTTATTTTCCCGAGAGGAAAAAACATAGCAAACTGATAGAGCAAAATTAATGAATGAAAATATAGCAATACCAAAATCTGTTAAAAGCTAATTTTATGAGCAGTTATGAGCACTATATAATCAGATTTGCAAACTTTTTTACTTATGAATTATTGAAAGTGTCATCGTTTCATAGTTGCAAAAACAATGGGTTGACAGACTTAATTGTGAAATTCAGCTGCAGTAATTTCATAACTGCCAACTCTGAATGGCTGAAAATCTTAAGATTTTAAACTCTTAGAAAAATTAGTGACACTTATTTTTCTTGTTTTAAGCAAAATTCCTATGATGAAGTTCAAATACAGAATTTTTTTCACAACAGTGGTTAATCAAAGCATAATTTACTTTTCTGTGCTAATAAGATTTTATAAATAAGATTTAAGCCATGAAAGTGTTTATTAATTTAATATTATTATTTTATATATTGTTTTATACTTTATAAATAAAAACATTTCAGAATAAGTTTTACTATGAACAAGTTTATAATTTCAGAACCAGATTTTTTTTAAAACAGAAAAATGCCTTTAGATTTACAACATAGCAAGGGTATGTAAATTGCTAAATATAAGAAAATTATTGCAAATTTAATATATGGTATAAATTTTCCCAGAATATATTGGGAATTTTTTTTTCTAGACCCAAAATTGCAAAGCATTTTTTTAAACAAAAGATCCAATTTTTGCTACTTCTATTATAATTTTCTAACTCTGCTTAGTATTATATCACTAAAAAAATCACTTAGGTAAAAAATTAAAAACTCTGGTTTTAAATTAGGAATAGCACCCTAACTACGAGATAAAATATTTTTCAAAATTACATGTTTCATAAAAGATTTCTAATATCTTGCACAAATCCTTCACAAATGAAGGCAAAATTGCATTTATATGCAGAGTAAAACTAGAAACTAGTTGTTCAGTGCTCTTGATTTTTCAGAATAACTAATGTAACAATATTTTACATGCACGCACACACACACACACACAAAAAAAAATTAATAGATTATTTGTAATTGATCAGACTACTATATAAGAAACTATTTCAAAAGAAACAAAACTAAAAATCAAAAGTTGAAAATCACAAAATTACAGCACTACATTTTTTAAAGTTTGGATAAAGAAAAGAAATTACCTCAATCATATCAGCAATAGTAGGAGCATTCTTGAAAGCGGCCAGCCAGAATTCAGGAATACCTTTGATATCTGCGAAACAAATAGCCATGAAACATGCATATATTAGAGAGATTTTGAATGAGAGCGAGCTATACAGGACCCTACTGACTCATTCATTTTAAATCCTACTTCATAATATTTTAAATTTTATAAAATAACTGGAAAAAATTGATCCATTATTGATTGATAATGTTGGGAGCTGTTCCCAAAAAGCTGCCTTTGCCAGACGGCTGTGGTCTCAAATAAAAGATCAAAAGCTGAGGAGTTAACATTGAAACTAATGGGAATTTAATGCAAATGAAATGTCCAATTTTAGAAATCGCTGAAGAATGTGTGTAATTGGGTGTGGCTATTGCAAGTGGTATACACAAAAAATCATTTGACTTTCAGAAAGATTGAGCTAAGGATATGTTGGTATTTTCAAAATTTTATTTAACTTGATCTGGTGTTCGTTCAAACCTTTGAGGTCCAAAATAATCAGGTTCATTTATCATAGTAACATAAAATTCGGTATGACATTTTTTCTGGTGGTACCTTTCAGTTTTTCCAATTCTGAAGCTTATCGGGCTAGCCCATCCTGCCTTAGTTAATTCCTGTTAGAACATTCAAAATGAGTTCACTCCTGTGGCAGGCGCAGGACGGGCTAGCCCGATAAGATTTTACATTCGAAGTGTTCAAATATACTTCAAAAGACGACATACTAAACTTGGAATTTTTAGCTTCTCTATTCTTGAAATATTCCTCCAAAAAGAGTACATTCCTAAGGCGGGCCGAAGACAGGCCAGCACATTAAGGTTCAAAATCTAAAAAATTAAAATATACCCAAAACACTATATAAAGTATTTTAATTAATCTGCTTGAGTTATCTAAAAAAAACAAGTATATTAATATGTAGGACTCAGGATGGGCTACCC
The DNA here is from genome assembly GCA_951213105.1 of Amaurobius ferox. NCBI lineage: Eukaryota > Metazoa > Arthropoda > Arachnida > Araneae > Amaurobiidae > Amaurobius > Amaurobius ferox. Next base: position 3,760,399 of record OX578152.1, on the reverse strand, counting down.
CGATACAGTTCAAATTTAAAGGTATCAAACTTTACCCTAAAAGAAAATGATATACTAAATATTGATTTTTTAGCTGCTTCGATTTTCAAATTATTTTTGAAAAACCAGTACATTTCTATGTCGGGCCCTAGACAGAGCCTGATATGGTTCAAAATACAAAGAAATAAAATATATCTTATTAGCCCTATAAAGTTTAAATCCAGTGAGTTAAGATATACCTCAAATAACATCAATATTATAAACTTAGAACTTTTAGATGCCCTGTTCCTCAAGTTATTCCCCAAAAATGAGTTAATTTCTAATTAATTTCCCATGACGGGTTTGCTCGATATGGTCCAAAATCGAATGAATTAAAATATACCCCAAAAGAAAAGGATTTATTAAATTCAGATATTATATTTTCTCAGATTTTCAAGTTATTCTCTAATAACGGGTACAGTCCTATGGTGGGTTAGCCCAATAATTTTCAAAAATCGAAAGAACTGAAAAACCACAAGAGAAGATGAATGAACTTTATTATTTTGGACCTGAAAGATTTGAACGCACACCAGATCAAGTTAAATAAAATTTAAAAATACGAATATATCCCTAGCTCAATCCCTATAAAAATCAAATGACATTTTGTGTATACCACTTGCAATAATCACCAAATTTCACACAAATTCTTCAATTGCATTAAATTTCCATTAGTTTCGGATTCAATCTCTATAAAAATCAAATGACATTTTGTGTATACCACTTGCAATAATCACCAAATTTCACACAAATTCTTCAATTGCATTAAATTTCCATTAGTTTCAATGTTAACTCCCCAACTTTTAATATCTTATTCGAGACCAGAGCAGTCTGGTGGAGGTGGTTTTTAGGGAACCCGTTTTTCACATCACATTATCTCTTCTAGGCACTGTATCATAGGATACAAAATGTAAGCCTACGATACTACCGTTTTCTAAAATATACATTCACAGTTATTTAAGAAATTAAAATGTTTAAATAATTCACTAAACTAGATTTTAAACAGAGGAGGCTTAACTTTTTAGCTTTTATAGGCATTGCATTACTGTGGGATAGGTAAAAATGTTTGCTGGCTCTGATGAACAGTTGAATTTAAAAAAAAAACACTTGTGGATTTTATACCATACCTGCCAACATTAGAGAATAAAAATCCAGTAGATAGTGTGGTAAGCATTTTTTACAGCACTTAACAAGTCAACGTAAAATCTGCTTATTATCACTTACAGATAAATAGGAATTTTGTTTACATCACAAAAAATGAAAAGAAAAAGCATACAACTCACTATATTTAGTGTATAAAAAAAAATATCAGTGACAAACAGAAAGAAATTTTAAGGGGGCTCCAAACAAAATATGTTCAGTTTTAAAATTGTAATTTAGTTAAATGAATGTGTATGGAAAAAAAAACTTTTGGGACACTTGCTTAGAAAATTCCATCGTGAAATCACTGATTGAGCATATTTTAAAAGAAAATGATCTCTGTCATGTAAACTGCAAAGATGTGAAAGTATTGTTTAACTAATTTGAGATTTTATTAAAAATAAGATGGATGAAAAGGGATGTTTAAACAAAAGGGAATTTCATCTATAGACAAAATGAATGTTGTGCACTTTTTATTTCACATAATTTGAAACTAAACATGGATGAAAAAGGATATTTCGAAATTACACAGGCATACAATCTATACCTGTGAAGTGCACTTAAGTTTAGGGAATTCTAATAAAATTGGAATATTCTCGTAAAAAAAAAACCCCAAGAAAAATCAATCATGCATAAAGATTTGATTATGAAACACTTTCCAACTTCAATGAAATTTTATTTAAACATCTCTAAAATGCGGTACATTTCTCGGTAATATTTTAAAAATTATCACAATACTACATTAATTTATTATATTTGAAAATTTAAACCTTCATCGAAAAAAATGAACTTCATTCAAATGACGACATTGAAATATAAATTGACTAGTTTAAACATCTCTAAAATGCGATACATTCCTCGGTAATATTTTTTAAATTATCATAATACTATAATAATTTATTATATTTATCTACAAGAATTTATTATATTTGAAAACTTCATAAAAAACAACTGAAATTTATTCAAATGACGTCATTGAAACATAACACGCCTGGCTCTTTATAAAAGCAGCATTTCATTCATAACATTTTTCCATTCATTTCATTCATCACAGTACCATAATAATTTATGTTATTTAAAAATTTAAGACCATGGAGGTACAAGTAATTAAACTATGATTAAAACTTCATGGGAAAAAATCAATGACTATTTCATTCATATCAGCTATATTGCAGACTCCATGAGCTAAATAATTTTGTGTTAAAGAACTTTAAAAATCATGATTTTGACACAAGATGGATGCCAGGGTGCGGTAGTCATGTGGTTAGAACGTTCGAGTTGCACTCTAGATTGATTCTAGCCACTGCTAAAACTGCTGCCGTGTTCACGCGGAGTACGATCACTTTAAACATGTGGGTCCGTAAGTCCTTCCGAGAGGTTGGTGGTAAGGGAAGGGGGGTACGGTCCCTGTGGATGCCTCCCCCACTGGGTTCCGGTCTAAATTGGGTGGCACTTCCAGACCGTCCAAACAGTTACCTTACATCTTTTTGGCAGGTCGGACGGTCTGGGTTTCAACAAGATGGGTGCCATATTTTATTTTGAAGTGGGTCACATGATCACTTCATATAAAAGGTATAATTTTAATTTAAAAACTACTAAATATATTTTGCTGAATTCTTTTATTTTTTATGGGATAATTTGAATATTTCCTAAAACTTTCGAAGCAATTTGTGATTTTCAAATCCGCTTAAAAAATGTTTGAAAAATTAGCTCCCATAGAGTTTAATGTATTTCATTTTTTTCAATTGAGTTCAATCCAAAACTAATTGGATGATATTATTCATTTATATTCCCATAGGTCCCATAGACAGTCTGAAAAACATTAAATTTCATTTTGATAATCATTTTTACGGCAGTTATCGTGTTAACGGACAGACAGACAGAATGAACAAAGTCTTTTAAACTTTGTTGTTGTAAAGTGTTAAAAAGGGGGAAACCAGGAGCTTCTTGCTATGCTAAAATCAGTAAAATTTTTAACTATGTTATACATTACAATATAAAATAATTGGGCTGGGGTCGTCGCAAACCCGATCGAATTCTAAATTCAGGGTGTAACAAAAGACTCACAGTAAACATATGGGGGGGTGTTAAGTTTTTTTAATGTATTTTTAAATTTTTTTATTTTTGTTTTTATTTTTCTGAATTTAAATCAATTTTCACTCACACTTCTTCCAGGCTGGCAGTATTATTACTGACATGTTTAAAAATTGTTTTTCTTTGTGTTTTTTATATTCCAATTTCTGTACGTATGAAATTTAATTTCCGTACATATGAAAGGATTGTAAGGCATTTTCGATTGTCTTTGTTCAAATTTACACTTCGAGTGTATTCTTTAATTTGTTCATCTACTTTTACGTACTTAAGTTTTCTTTCCTTCTAAATTCAGGTATCATCTGTCAATTACATAATCGTAGTATTCTGCTTCTTTTTTTAAAGCTGTGACTACTTTCGAAAAGTTTGGCTGTGGTCTGTTCATTATCGAGTGAGTTTAAAATGCCATCCTTCTATGGCGTTATTGGTTCGGTGATAAGCATTAAAACAGTTCCATGTTTCTATTGCGAAAATGGCGTTTTCCATTCATTGAGGAACAAAATAATCATAAAACTTCTGCAAAGAAGGATATGAAGGTTTTTTTTTTAATACATAGCCATCCTTCCTCATCATCTACTAGTAAATGCGCAAGAACTGCACACGTTCTTATATGGAGACGAATTTCCCCGTTTTCAGTATACTGACGAGCCAGTCCGAATTCTTGCACTTTACGCCATAAACATTGGGTGAAATGAAAATGACAGCCATTAATAATTGCATTTGGAAATATATTTCACATTGCCAAAACTGCTCCTTCTTCGAAGTCAATTTTTATTTTGTTTGGTTTTCAGTTTGGAATCTTCAGTGATTCATTTCAATTATTTTTAGCTCTTCCATTACGACTCGAAATTGTCAAAAGGACTAAAATTATTGCCCACTTCAAATTGAACTGCAAATGATGAGTGAAAGTTTCCACGTTCCACAACTGCGCACTGCCAAGCTGTTTGCTTCGTTCGCTCGATAAATGCCTCAAAATTGATTGGCTCAGGAAATGAAGCCTTCTCGAAATGCATTATACCCCGGTCTTTTGTGACAGTTTGTGGGGGTTTTTTTTTTGTTCCTCCTTCAATTTAGAATTTGGTCGGTTTTGCACTTGTCTAGTTTATCACCGCTTCAAATAACTGACATGCCGTCCAGCAATTATTTAACAGCAGCTACTATAAATATCACACACTGCTCCTAAACAAAATAATTTAGTGAACACATTCATTTATTAAATATAAAACTTTTAAAAAGTAAACAGCTAATGCTCTGAGAGATTCCTATACCACAGTTTCTACCTTCCTCCTTATTAGGTTCGTTGGCACATGTACATAATGGATGGGTTCTTGGCAATAGGGAAGAAATTTCATGGTCTTCAGAGCAGTGCTTTTCAACCTTTGCGAGATTGTGGCCAGGTAAATACTTTATATACAAAACAAGGACCCAGTCACAACAAATGCACTCGTAAATACCTTTCAAATTTCATGCATGAAACCAGCATTTCTATTAAATTAATAACTAATCATGGCAAAATCATAAAGCGTATTTGTACATTTATGTATATGGTGTGGCATATTGATAAATATAAAATAACACTTAAATAAGTTATCAATCACTGGACTAATGGAATCTTGTAGCATATTGTAATTTCCAAAAGCCAACATCATTCAATTAATTTGGGCTGATTTTCATTGGCATTTCCCATTCTTATCACCAAAAATGTATAATATTCAGTATAAAATTGATTATTGTAATTAAACTGAATTTACTGATGTTGGTTAGAAAAAAAATGGCATGGAGAAAAATATTTATCCATTGTAATTCACCATAGGCGTCAGCTGAACATTCTTATTCATATGAAAATTTAAATGTGGCTTGGCCACCGACATGTGCTACAGATATTTAGGCATTCTGTTTGAGCTTTTTGACACATTCACGAATCCCACTATGAAATATTTATTAATAAAAAATGCTTAGAAAACTAAAATTTGTCGAGCTTAATATTCAATTTTTAGAGTAGATTTTTTTTACTCTGAGCAAAGATTCTTACTGTCCCTAATAAATTATATTTTATAAAATTTTAATTATTCTATTATACAAAATTAAAAATATCTCACTTTCAGAAATTGCATAAATACCAAGTTACAGAACTTTGGACTAAAACTCTTTTAACTCTTAAATATAAAATTGAATATTTTAGACACTGATAAAGCTAAAAAAAAGCAACAAAAATAACTTTATTCAAATCCTACTTTTTATTTTGTTTACTCTGATATTTTTAATGTATAAAAAATGTATACAACCACTTTTACTTGCACTGCATCTTGCTAAAATTTGTTTAATGGCAAAGTACTTATTGTTAGCAGGATGTTCATTAAACAGTTATGACTTCTGCTTTTTCGTTGGAATACTTGTATTTTGCAGAACCTGGAGTCTTATGCAAAGTGGGAAATATTTTAGAATTAAACAAAATGTACCAAGGATCACATACAATTGTCGTTATTCACAATGCTGCAGCAAAATAGTGCATCATTTCACTAATTATACATTTGAAAATTAGTTATATTTCATCTTATACTGTCAAAACTAATTCTTGCAATAATAAATATATATATATAAGAATAAAATTACAAGGAAGAATCAAAGGAAGGGTAGTTAAATGAAATGGGGGTGAAAATACAGCAATAAAGAATTGTAAAGGAACAAACAGGCAAGATATAAACAAATACCTAATTCAGGTTCTTCTGTTTTTACTTCATCATCTTCAACTTTTACTTTCTGCATTTCTTGCTAAAATAATTCAAATAATAAATACACCAAAAAACTATAAGAATGGTTATAATATGTAATATACTATATTCAAACCCCACTCAGTAAACAGTTTTCTGTAAGAAACTATGCAAATTTCGTAATCAGAAGTATGAGGATGTTTTCCGTAGAAACCACAGAGAATTAGTAAAAGGTATACCTGAATTAATCATCCAATTTATTTATTAATATGTAAAAAAAACTATTTGATCAAACTGAATATTTGTAACGTTACCAATATGTTACATCTAATTAAATATTTAAATAAATATTTGCTCATTTTAAGTTATTTTTAACAGTATCAACAAACAGTACAATGCAGCCATTTGTTTTGAAATTTAATTTTATATGCATCACTAATTATTTCATGTAAATATGTAAAACAGATAAATTATCTATATTTTTCATTCTATATGTGGGCCACATTATACAATGCATTCTTTAGCTAAAATTTATAATTGTGCCCTTTTGGAAATTTGTTTTTCTTTTCGATTATAGTATGCACATTTTTGTAAGTTAGCACCTTGTTCTTTTGAAATCCCAGAATAAACCTTGGAATAACATAACACTGCCATGGCCTAGTTGCCAATTCGGAATAGCTAAAAATTGGTAAATTTTACTAGCAGAAAAAAATTGGCAATATTCTGAGTAATAATCGTAAAACGAATTCACACTATACTAAAACAAGAAAGATCAATCATGCACAAAGCATTGATTATGAAACACTTTCTAACTTCAATGCAATTATATATAAACATCTCTAAAATGCGATACATTCCTCGGTAATATTTTAAAAATTATCACAATACTACATTAATTTATTATATTTGAAAAATTAAAACTTCATCGAAAAAAATTAATTCAAATGACTGCATTGAAATATAAATTGTCTACTATAAACATCTCTAAAATGCAATACATTCCTCGGTAATATTTTTAAAATGATCATAATACTAAAATAATTTATTATATTTGAAAACTTCATCGAAAACAACTGAAATTTATTCAAATTATGTCATCGAAATATAACATGCATGGCTCTCTATAAAAGCAGCATTTCATTCATAAACATTTTTCCATTCACCACAATACTATAATTTATTTTATTTAAAAATTTAAGACCATGGAGGTACAAGTAATTAAACTCTATGCTTAAAACTTCATCAAAAAATCGTCCTTCTCTCTGTAAAATCATTCATATCAGCTATGCAGACTCCATGAACTAAATGATTTTGTGTTAAAGAAATACAGTAATTCTAATACAACTCATTCTACATATTTTGCTGTTTACATTTTACATAGGTGAAAAATAGGCTTCGTTATAGAAATAATCAAATTTGGATGAGCATTTAAACTCAAATATATTGTAATTGCGTTGTTTCAGTATGTAGATGCACAGAATTTAAGCAAAAATAAAGTGGATTTAGGACGGATATAACACTATGAATTAAAAAGAACTTTAAAAATCACGATTTTGAGACAAGATGGATGCCATATATCATTTTAAAGTGGGTCACGTGATCTTTTCATATCACGGTCACGTGATCGTTTCATATAAGGTATTATTTTAATTTTTATTTTAAAAACTACTGAATATATTTCGCTGAATTCTTTATATATTTTATGGAACAATTCGAATATTACCTATAATTTTCGAAGCAATTTGAATTTTAAATCCGCTTAAAAAATGTTTGAAAAATTAGGTCCCATAGGGCTCAATGTATTTCATTTTTTCAACCCATTGAAAAAATGAAATACAGTGAAAACCGGGAGATTGAGCGACTTACCCGGGAGACATAGCAAAAAACCGGGAGTCTCCCCGTAAAACCGGGAGAGTTGGCAACTATGAATGTAGTATTGTGATAATTTAAAAAATATTACCAAGGAATGTATCGCATTTTAGAGATGTTTAAATAAAATTAATAATAATAAATTAGTGTTTCATAATCAATACTTTATGTATGATTGATCTTTCTTGCTTCTGTTGCTTTTAGCAAAATTCCTATGTTAAAAGTTGCATAATTTACTTTTCTGTGTGAGAATCAATAAGGTTTAAGAAATGAAGTGTTATTAATTTAATAATACAATATTTGTTTCATAAATTATAAATAAAATATATTTCAGAATAAAATTTAATATTAAACAAATTTATAATTTCAAAACAGAAAACTGCATTTAGATTTCTAGCAGATTTATAACAAGGTAGGCTTCCGGAAATCGGCTATCCTAGCCGGGTTAAAATTCGGCGAGGGTGGCCAATTTTCGGAAGCTGCCATCTTCTCTCTCAGTCTTGATATAAAGATTCTGTAAAAAAAACAATCACTGTAAAATAATTGTCATCGTAAAATTATGACGAAAGTCGCCCTTTCCCATGCCAGGAACGAAAATTGAAATGTCACCTGCAAATCCACCTCCCCCATAAACTTAGCTAGTGTGTGTTATCAATTCATTCTTTCTAGGCGAACTGTCAGATCTGCATTGTAACCACAGGCGCTAGTTATTTTCTCTCCCTTCATCCTCCACCCAATGAATCCGATAGTGCGCTCACGATAGAAGTGACATGTTCTGGTCTTCTTTTCAAGGTCTACATGTGCCAAAATTTCGGATTTTCACAAGACTGACGAACCCTTTTTGTAGAATTTTTCTGTTTAGCAATTTTTTCAAAAAATGAGCAATCAAATCCATCGAATTGCTACACAAGATAAATTTTGTGTAGCAATTGTTGCTATTTCATTTTTTTCTTATGAAATCGATAACTGACGAAGTAGTTTAGAATCTATTTTAAACTGTAGGTCTAAAAGGATGTAAAGTTAGTCGCCTTTTCTGGTGCACAAAGGGGCAACATGTCTTGCAGGAAAATGGATAGCACCCAATGTTTATTGGGCAAATAATTTATAAAGTAAAATACCTAGCCATTTGTAAACATATCTCTAATAACTTATTCAGGTTATAACAAACACTACATACATATTGATTCATAACACTGAGTATGATTAAGCATAACTTACAGATAAGTCTATTTCTTTTTCTGAATCTGATTGAAAATCACATTCTTCATCTGTAGGAATTACATTACCATTCACTATTTGGCTTCTCTGAAAATAAGTGAATAAAAATATGAAATTCATGTTTATATAAAAATTTATAGATAAATGTTTAAACAAGTTGAAAATGAAAAAAATTAGCAGTGGCTCCATGCATGAATAATGCATTTCTTTATACATTTTCATATTCAAATTCAAAGTATTAAAATAGAAATTATAACCACTATATTCTGAAAACGAACAGTCTTAGCTGAAATTCAATTATATATTCTTGTAGAGCTTTCAAGGGGTTATACATTACTCGCAAATTGTTCATAGCTTTTTAACTTTGCTCGGACTTTAGTCTAATACCATGACCATAGACGTCAAGTCAAAATAAATTGTTTTACTAATTTAGTTAGTGGTATATAAATTATAAACTTATTCGGCAAGTTCATTTTCAGAGAGAAGCAGCCAAATTTTCTAAAAACTAGTAAGGAAAATAGGAACAATAAACCCCTAAAAATAGGGAAAAGAACTACGTATCTTACAAAATAAAGAAAATTAGAATATGAAAAATTCAGAAATCCCAGGAATCCAAGAAAAAATTGAGTTCAAAATCTCAGAAAGAAAAAAATAGGCAACGGCTCAGTTAGATGGAGCTGAAATAGTTTTGAGTGAATAACATATTTCTTTGTGTGTATTTTGTCTTTATACATATTCAAAACAGCTTAAAATATTAAAATTAAAACTACATGTTCTAAATACTAAAATATCAAATTCATAACCACTATTTCAAACACTAAGAACCTGATTCGAAAGCCAATTATATCCCCTTATAGGGCTTTCAAAGAACTACAAATTACTTGCAATCTATTTATGGTAAATATTTTTAGTTTCTGCTTTGATTTCAGCCGAATATCAGACCATAGATTTTACAGTCAAAATAGTAATTATTTTACTAACTTGCTTATAAACTGAACATAGCATATAAACTGAACTTTACCTCTCCCAAGATATAAGATCTATAAATTTGTCTGGTTTGACAGAAATACGTACTAGAATTTCATACTGCCAATTCTTCTGTTCAAACCTCAAACATATTTAGAATCCCCAAATTCACTGCCTAATTTCTTTAAACAAAACTTGTGCACTAATATTTCACCAAGGTGGGAACATACTTTAACTGGTCAAAATATAAAAATTATAACCACTATTCACAGTTGCCGGATTTTAACCAGGCCAAAAAAAGCCGGCTTTTATTAAAAAAAGGTAGTTTACACCCAATTCACATTAAATTTGCATTACTTTAACTTTGATGCACTCCTAAATGTTTTTTACTAAAATGTTTATAAACTTCTATTAAATATTACCAAGTACACAAGATTTTATGACCACTAGAAAAATACTATGATACTATTAATATATATGTGTGCATGTACATGGGCAACCATAGAACTTTTGTGGGGTGGGGGCAAACTCAAGGATAAGACATACAACATTGCATAGCTTGATATCTTTGTGACCTTGAGCGTCTAGAGGGTTCAAGTGTCCCTCATGCTCTCCCCTATGGGCGTCCGTTATATATACATTAGAATAAACTTCAACATAACTAGTTAAAAACCAGAAACATTAAGAAAATATCTTTAGATTTAAAGCACTGCATAAGAATGTTAATTATTAGAATAATCTCATTTCCATCATGACTAACTCATGTTAATTATGCGAATAAAGTACGTAAGTTTAGCCTGCCCAATGAATAATTAAAGGATGAAGATGGATGAGAAAAAGATGATTGTGGATCAAGTTATGCACAAAAATGCAAAATGAATTGCACAATCTCGAGATTTATGTGAAATTACCTCCTTTAGTAAAAGATTAATTTTAAAATATTGAGATAATTCTCGCATATATATAGTGCTCACAAACAAAACATTTCAATCTCATGATGCTAGACCTTTTGAATTCCATCAATCCCTCTCCCTAAATCACTAAGAGAACTTTCACTCCCCTCCAGTGTTTTGATGAATGAGTCAACGTCATTTTATGAAAATATTGCTTACCCAAATGAGGATACGTAAAAGGGGATGTTTTGCCTTTTTTTTTAAACTTTTGATTCCACTAATAAAATACCCGTTTTGAAGAATTAAAAATTGCTTTAATGAGGGGATAAATTCCATAGATCATCCATTTATGACTTCCTTTCTGAGATCCTCTATAAAAAAAAAAAAAAAAGCTCTGTGTGTGGTTACAGCAGTTTGCTTCACAATTTTTTTAAAACATATTGCAATATACTTTTAGCAAGTATTGAAATGTATATTGATAAAATATTGAAATTATAACCACAATAGTTTTTGAAGCTAAAAGCTAGCTGAAATCCAATTATATATCCTAGAAAGACTTTTAAAAAGCTACAAATTATTTACTGTTCATAGCTAACACTTTGTTTTTAAGAAACATAGCATTTAAAACAGCAAAACTGAAAATTTCCAATCTGACGATTGACAAGGTATTACATATATTAACCTAGAAACTGACTTCTTACAAAATACTTTTGTTGCATACTACTTGCAGGGCTGCTACTGAAAGGACATAAAACAGTTGCCAAAATAGTATCCTAGTGTCGTTCATTTTAGTAGCAAAATTTGGCACTTTTGAACAAAGTCCAAATACTAATATTGCTTCTAGAGAAATAAATTACATACAATATAGCAGTACTTGCATGAAATAATCATCTTATTACTTTATAAATGTTTTAATAAACACAACTATGACAACTAAAGGAATTAATCGCTGCTCAAAGCTGAGTGCAATTGTGTTAAATTCGTAAAATAAACTTTATTCGAAATATTGGATAATTTGATATTCTCCTTCAGTTGTGTTACTGTAAAAAGTTAGGTACACAAATTTATAGAATTTGTATTTAGATTTTTCCTAGGTTTCAAATTAGGTGTTGCAGTTTGACATTTTTTACAATCCCACGATTTTGGGATTAATACAATTTTAATCAGAGGATCCCGAGTTGATTGGGAAATTTTATTTTTTTAATTTCTTTCAAATAAGCTATTATGCTTTGACTTAATTGTCTGAATGTTGAAATCTCCCTCTAACAAATTTTTGGGTGCAATGAACATTTTTATAAAAATCTCAATGAAAAAATGCTAAAAATCACAATTTTTTTTATAAAGCCACTAAAATTTAAAAAAGTGCCAAAATTAGCGATTAAAATGGAAAAGTAATTAAATTTTTGTAAATGAGTTACATTTCATGATTTTTATATAAGAAAAAAAGCTAAATCTGCAATTCGATATTAAAACCCTAAAATTTGCTAGTTTTATGAAAAATGCTTAAATTTGAATTTTAAGAACACAAATTCGCTTTAAGAGAAAGTTCTTTTAAAGCACTTAAAAAATTTAGGATTTTATTTAAAAATGCTAAAATTCGCAAGTTTAAATGTGCAAAAATTCAGTTTTACTGCAGTGAAACATTTATATAAAAGTACTATTTAAAAATGTTAAAATTCAAGATTCTATAAAGAGCTAACGTTCCGAGATTTTTATGGAAGGGGATAAAATGTAGACTTAATCTAAAAGTGCTTGAATTCACAATATTAAAGTTGTAAAATTTATGATTTTTATGAAAAAGAACTAAAAGCGATAAATCAAATTTGTGTAAAACACTCATTTTTTAAAAGTGCTAAAATGCACAGTTTTAATTAAAAGTACTATTATTTCATAGCAGGCTTCAGAAAATCGCCCGTTCTCGCTGGGTTAAAATTCAGCAGGGATGGTCAAATTTTGGAAGTTGCAATCCTCCAGGACGGCCTTAAGATTATTGAAATTACAGATTTCGTAAAAAAAATAAATAAAAAGGTGTCATTGTAAAATTATGGAGAAAACCGCTCTTTCCCGTACCATGAATGAAAATTTAAATGTTGTCATCTGCAAATCGCCGCCCCCTCATAAACTTAGCTAGTGTGTGCATAATCAACACCTTATTTCTAGGAAAGCCGTCAGATCTGCATTGTAACCACAGGCGCTAGTTATTTTCTCTCCCCTCATCCTCCACCCAGTGAATCTGAAGACAATGAAAATGCGATAGAGAGTTCACGATCGAAGTGGCATGTTCTGTTCTGTTCTTTTCAAGGTCTACAATCTACATGTGCCGAAATTTCAGATTTTCACCCGATCGATAATACCAATGCTTAAACCAGGGTCAATACCGGGTAAAGTTACGATAACAATACGTTAATAGCCGTTCTTGAGGACGGGCTGGATGTTTACAGATTTCCCGAAGTCTGTTTCATAGTATACTGAAATTCACGATTGCTAAAAAGCTAAAACTCACAATTTGATGTAAAATAAATAATTTTATTTGAAAGTTTAAAAATTCAAAATTTTCCTTAACCTTTTAGCGACGGCGGCATTCTGGAATTGCCGAGGCAAAAGGACGGAGTGCTTCGCTTCCGAACTGTTCCCAAAGGACGGCAAATGTTTTGCGCTAAGCCTAACTCTCGAAAAAAATTCACTAAAAATCACCTATTCAACACAGAAATCTACCTTTTTCAGGAATAAAAGAAATATTTACTTTCTATTTGCTGTATATTTTTCATACAAATCTGAATACAAAATACTCGTTAGTTGCTTCCATTCTTTTATCCGAAATAAACGAATAATTTCACTGCCTCTAACCCCCTTCCCCCCCCAAAAATACTCTTTTATTCCAGTGATTTACCAACGAAATCATTATGTTGAAATCAAAATGAGAACCGGAACTCAATTATAAAATAGCTGATGCTGCGAGAAGTGCTCTGTCTGTTTATTTTACAGAATCATGTTTCACCGCTCCAAATGGAGAAATAATTCATTGGATCCTCCCTATGCCAAGGTCAAGTATCTGCAAAATACATTGAAGTTGTTTCCACGGACATTTAACGCTATCTAGTAGACAAATAAATTCAAATAAAAACGTTTCACATAGAAACACGTGTACGTGCCACTCGCTGTCTAGGGTAAAGTTTTTTTCGTCACAAGTGCGTGCTGTTCGTCCTTGAATGCAAGTTTGCAGCCGACATGCAGGCGTGACAACCGTCGTGAAAGGGTTGAAGCATAAGTCACATTGTGTACGACATGCAAGCTCAGGAGAATTTTATCACTGGTTAATCACCAACATCATATGACATCATGCATGATGCACGTAGCAAGCTTTGATTTTATTGGCTGAACAAAGCTCACAACGAAAACAGGCAACTAAATTCTGTTTCTGTTTAAACTTTTCATGAAAATAGTCACAAAGATCAGAAAAAAGGTGCCACTTTTATAAAAATAGCTTTTTGGCTATTTTTAGCTTAAAATAGTTGGCCTATTTGCATAGGGAGAAAAATAGTTGAAAAAGTCGCCAGTGGCATGCCTGTATTTGGCATATTCTACACTTAAAATGGATGGAAGTGAAAATAAAGTGATACAGAAACTTACTCAATGCACTATAGATGAATTCAGAGCTCTAAATGTTTCAGGAAGTTAGCTAATTTCACTAACAGGTGTACATTTTAGTCAAATTCAGACAAGTACTTGCAAATAAACCCAGAAAGATATTTTTTATGATTTAGGTAATTTATTAGTACTTCTATTAAACAAATTGTTATGCATATTATAAATTAAAATTTTAAATGGTCGTTATAGTAATGCATATTCAGTACTTTCAGTGGTGACGACTTATCGATGTTTTACTGTATATATAATATACTCAGATTGATATTTCATGTCAAATTTTATTTTCTATTTGAGCTTAGAAACTCCAAGAAATGGACCATATTAATAAAGAATATATTTTACCTTTTCATATAAAGGCTCAAATTTCTTTTCATATTTCATTTCAAGTTCATGCAATTCTTTGAAGAATTCTACTTCAATGTTCACATGTTCCAACTGAATCTTCTTCAATGCTTTAACATTTCTTTTTATAGGCTTGGGCAAAGTAAATGCAGAGCTACTTAAAATACTTCCTAATTTATTATTTAAAGCAGCCATGATGTCATTATCCGACATCTTGCCAACAGTTTCTAAAATATTAAAAACAAATTATAAGTTTCAGGAATAATAAATCACAAATACATATTGTAAGAGAAAATAAATACTTAAAAAAATATCTGAAGAGGCTTTATTTCTCAATCTATACTTGTCAAGTCATGCAAGTAGTTGTGTGGTAATCCACAATTTAAACAGTGAAAGAAATTTCAGTTTCCTCACCAGTACAATATAAATATGTACTAGATCTGATAAAAAAAAAAAAAAATTACAATAAACTGCAAAAAATCAAAATCAGAACAAAAATTCAGAGAGTAAGGGGAAGAGACCCAATATCGATCTTTTCCCTTATTTCTAAATATTTCTCAGACCTTCAGGTTCCTGGTATCAACAGCTATGAACAGTGATGGAAAAAAGAAAAATAGAATATAAGTAGTTAAAGAACTTAAAACATGCACCCTGTGTAGCAAACATTAGCATTTTAGACATTTTTTACAAGAAAATTTATGTACAAACTTACGTTGATCTTGGTCAGCTTCAATCTGAACTGCCTCAACATGATCAACAGGTTCTGCTTTTACTTGCACATCACCTGCTTGTCCAACACTGAAATTAATTTTAATTACAATATTTAGTTTATTAAATACAGTCAATGGCTCACAGCCAGATAAAATTCTATGTGACAAAATAGAGGAAAAATTAAATTTCAAATTTGATTAAGATCCACCAAGCACAAAAAATAGTCAATATGTAAAAAATTCTCAAGAACGAAAGTAGTTCATGTAAATAAGGGGCACAGGAGTCTTGTCTTAGTCTGAGCAACTATATTTGTAAATATTAGTTAAAACTTTTAAAAGGGGTTCAACTTTTTTTAACTTCTTACCTAATTACTTCTAACTAATTACCAGCAAGCGTGTCATTGATATGAATCATGTACTGCTCGGGGCACTTGCTGCAGCCTCGAAACCCAATAAAGCCCGCTCTAACTATCATATTTTAACTGATGATATTAGAGACAAAATTAAGCAGCGCAACAGGTTACGAAAGCTTTGGCAACGCATTAAGTTTCCATTTTACGGCGTATGCTTTCGTAAGCTCCATGGTGAGATCAAGGTTATGATTAGACCACACACCCAGCAACGCTGGAAAACTCACCTTGAGGGACTTACACCTGCAAATCACAGTCTCTGGCGAACAGCTAAAAACATGAGAACCATTAAAACTTCAATTCCGCCCCTTAACGGCCCAAATGGACTCGCCCAGACTGCGGAGGAAAAAGCTAATTTGTTCGCAGATAGCTTGGAACTTCAATTTTCACCTCACTTAAATTCAGCCACACATACACTACCACTGAACAAGATTTACAACAGACCAATCACAACGCACTTCAAGCACATGCACCAAACGACTTAGAGAGAATCTCTCTGGCTGAAATATTGCATATCATTGATGGATTGAAAGTCAAGAAAGCCCCTGGATTGGATCGTATCAGTAATCGCATCCTCAAGAATTTACCTGACTTGTATTACTGCTGGATTACTATGCTTCTGAACCATATGTTGGACTTTCGCTTTTTTCCCCAAAGTTGGAAAACCGCTGTCGTCCTCCCTATTACAAAGCCTAATCAAAATCTCTTGCTAGCCAAGAACTTCAGACCAATAAGCCTTCTGTCCAGTTTCTCGAAAATCTATGAATTGGTGTTGCTTAGACGTTTGGATAGTTTCTGCCGTTCGAAAAATATTTTGATTCCTGACCAGCACGGTTTTCGAATGGAGCATTCAACGCAGTCCCAACTTATGCGTGTTGTTGAAACTATCCATCAAAACGCTAACAACAGACAGTATACTTCCATAGTATTTTTCGACGTGGAAAAGGCATTTGATAAAACTTATCTGCCTGGGCTTATTTCCAAGTTGGTGCGACTTGGCATTTCGACTCAACTTCTGGCCATCAACTCGTACCTCACTAATAGATTTTTCCAAGTACGAGTTGATAAAACTCTCTCTACTGTTCGACCAATCAGGGCAGGGGTTCCTCAAGGAGGCAATCTCAGTCCACTGCTGTATAATATCTTCATCAACGATATTCCAAGCATACCACAAGTTAAGCTGGCCATCTTTGCAGATGACACAGCGCTTATCGCTCGTAGCTGTTCACCACACAACGCAATTAACACTCTCCAAAGCTACATTAAAAATAGCCTCGAGCACTGGCTCACCACCTGGAGAATCAAAACTAATGCTTCCAAAAGTGCAGTGTGTATTTTCAAACCTAACTACCGAGAAGACAATCGTAATTACATCCTCAAGATCTTCGACAAAGTCATTCCCCTCTCCCACTACGTAAAGTACCTGGGAGTTACTCTGGATGCTCATATGACCTTCCTTGAGCATATCAAAACCAAACACTGTGTATAGAGCCCTCTCCCCTCTTCTCGGTAGAAAATCCCACCTCTCCCTTGAGAACAAGTTGATTATTTACAAACAGATCATTGCACCTGGCTTTTTGTATGCCTGCCAAATATGGGGGTCGGCAGCAAAAAGTCATATTAGGAAATTGCAAGTTTTCCAAAATAAAGTCTTGCATTGCATTGTTAATGCACCTAGATATGTTCAGAATGAAGTTATCCACCACGACTTAAAAATCTCTGGCATTTCAGAGTGTATTGAGCTACTCACACAAAATTTTTACAAGAAAAACTCCAGTAGACCTTGTTTGAGAGATGTCGATCAAAGCTATGATCCGATCGTCCCTTCCTATCTAAGGAAGCGAAGACTCTGACACGTTCTATTTGGCTCAAATGAGACCAAGTGGAAAAAGCGTCGGTTCTTAGTCCCTCAAACAGGCGTCTCCTAGTTTTTCACCCACTTTGATCGAAGATAGATGGCGCCACTCCGATTCAAGGACTCTGCGTTTTTTCGACTCTTCCTTCATGGCCTAGCCACAGGCCAGTAGTACGGCTAGCATTTGCCAATCGCATTGCGTGTGCACGATTCCCTTAGTCCACGTTCGTCTAAACTTGTATATTTTCTACTGTGTACTTAATTATAATGTTTTCATGCAGTTCCTGCATTTACATCCTGTAACCAAATTTGTACTTTTTTGCTGAGGGGAAAGCAAATTGTGCTTTCATTTAGGTCTTTTTCGGAGAAATCTTTGCTTGATTGTATATAAACTTAACTTTACTTGTTTTAAATTTGTAAACTGCAAAATCTTTAAACACAAATCTGTAAATTAGTTTTAAATTGTTATTAAACTTTTCTTGTACACTGCTGTGTACTGGCTCCCGTCCAATCTGATTGGACCTTGCCTTAGCCCCACCCCCTTCACTTTGCTACCCACTTACTTACCAGATCAGCCATCCAAGACCATCTTTCAACTTCAACCAATGCTATTGCAAGTGAACTTCAACACCAGCACCCTCCAAGAAGCAGAGTGCACTGAGCAAGACTCCAACTATCGCTCAAACTAAAAGATTGCTATTGCTATGGTAGATGTGGGGTTACGCATCAGGTGATGCAGGTACCCCGGAATCATTCGTCTTGGCTTGGCTAACTTCTTACCTCACAATCCACACCCGACACCAAATAAAAACTAATTGAGCAAAATTTAAACTTTGTAAAGAAAAAGAAATTTTATAATTTATCTGATAGAAGGAACGAACTCACCATCAGCAATTTTCACATCTATTTTGTTTCTTTCTAGAGGAGAAGGGGGGGGGGGGGGGGTTGTTATTTAATATTTTAATTACATTTCCCCCAATAGCGATTGGACACTTTTTAGTTTTTACTAGACATTAAGAAAAACTAACTCTGCAAAATAGGACTTCATAAAAAAAATCTGTAGTGAATGATGAATTCCAAAGCAGTTGGCATGGATATGAAAGCATAGAAAATGTTGCCTTGAACTTTCCTTCAGAGGAACAAAAAATTTAACTTGTCCACTTATCTTTTATTAAAAAAGGGATTTGCCAGATTTATCTTGATTGCAAAAGAAATGTGTTTGCATGCGAAAAATAACAGGTGTATCCCGTCCGATTATTTCTCTAGGTAGGGAACGTCAAAGCAGGAATGGGGTAGGATGAAGGTTAAGGTTACGTTTTGATTGATATGACTCATGTGAAATACCAGTCCTGTTTAGCGAATTAATGTGGGTGAGTCTGTGGATCAGGGTGCAAAGCGGTATCGCATCGCAATAGAAAATTAGTGTTTTGCTATGTAAAAATAAATTTGAATCACATTTCGCAATTTTAAAAATCACACCAAATGATTCATAACTGTAAAAAAAAAAAAATCTTTCCGCAAACATGCATAGCTCCTGTAATATTCATGGGTTTTTTTTTATATTTCAAACCCGACATCTCTATATGTTTATAGGTACAACTTGTGAAATAATAGTTGTGAACTGCTAGTCCAAAATATCGAAACTGCTACAGAAATGAAATTTTGATTAGCAGTTTGCTACTGAAAAACATTCCCTTATTATGCACCCTGCTGGATATTGGTCTGGCTAATATGAGCAAGAGCATGAGTGAGATTAGATATTTTACATTCAGGTACAAAGATAAATTTTACAGGCCATTTTACATAAATTTTAGGGGGGGGGGAGAAGCAAGTGAAACTTTAGGGGGGAGGACAACGTCACATGAGAGATATGATCAATGATTATCTAATTAATGCAGGAGAAACATTTGCATCATGCTATAACAAGAAATTTTTTTCAAATGTTATGTATTAATGACAGTTTTCTGTATAATGGTATTAAAATAATAATTTGGGTACTTACAACAAACATTCCTAATCAGCTGAATAGTATAAATATTATATTTGGTGTTTCCAGTTGAAGACAGTTGCTAAATTGTGAGATATTTTGCTAATAGGGGTACTTTTGAACCTTTGAGACATCTTGAAACATAACTAAAACACAAAAAAAAAAAAAATGCTGAGGTGCACCTTCCCAGGTCCTGTAGTTCCTGTGTACTAAATTTCATGGCCGTATGACAGATTCCCCGGTAGACTGCACGCAGATACATACATTTTCCATGAGTATCGCCTGTTTCTTTTTTGAAACTTTTCTGTAAATTATCTTTATTACTATTTCACAACCAACCCTTAGATTGGAGTTTAAAGGCAGCCTTCGGCTGCCTGGGCACTCCGTAACTGGTTAGTCTCTGAAACCTTTCAACGTTCGCATTTCCACGAGACAAAATCATGACCAGTTTTAATATTTTCTGTGCCTCTTTCAAACAGCCTTCAGAACTTAAAACCAGAATATATACCTATACACTTTTTTAGCTCCGTATCATTTGTAATTTTGACATTTTTGAACATTCACTCTACAACAGATGCCTTTCAACTGTTTCTTAGCATTTTCTGCTTCTAAGGAAGTAATCTACTTTTTCTCAATCAAAGTAAGGAGAAACTCCCCCCCCCCCCCCCCCAAGTTCTTTGCAAAGATGCTTTTATAGCCACAGAAGGATCGAAACAAGAAACAGCTTTGTTTAGGGAATATTGTAACGGTGACTGTTCCTGTAGCTTCAGCACACACTTTATCAGAAACTAATGACACTCATTTTTTAATGCTGTAACACCATTTTCTGACACTTTAGATTTTCTAATCATTGACACAGTGGAGATGCCAATACAGATATTTTTTGCAACAAGAAAATTTTTCGAATCATTAACATCAATGTTTAATATGTCGCTAGTATTTTTGAGTACATTCTTCAGAACGAATCTTTTCATCAGACTTTTAATTAATGTAGTCTGAGAAAATTATCTGAGAAAACTAACAGTATTAAGGGAATATTCGATTGAGAAATCTCCGATTTCACCTGAAATTATAAAAAAATAAAATAAAAAGAATTATGTACTCTCGGCAACATCCACGAAAAAAAAAAACTGAATTTCATGATCTTACTATTTATGTGAAAATAATTAAAAAATTAACCTTTATAACCAACGAAAATATGACAGTTTAGTCAAGTTGATATGCAACAATAGGGAGATGGAGATCGATGGGAAAGGATAACTAATTGCTCATGGCAACGGCCACAAAAAGAAACTGAATTTCCAGATCATGCCATTTATACGAAAATTAAAAAATTAACTTTTACAGTCAATCAAAATAAGACAGTTTAGTCAAGTTAATGTGCAGCAATAGGGAGATGCAGATTGATGGAAAAGGATAATAGCGTTCTCTCGGCAACGGTTGCAGGGGGGGGGGGAGGGGATTGTATTTTACGATCGTACCATTTATGACAATTTAATAATAAAAGGCAATGTCTGTGTGTGTCTTATACACTATAGGCTCAGTGACCATGCATCGCAGAGCTACGAAATTTGATAATCAGAGACCCGGGGTGGGGAAGCTGACATGTGAAAACAGATTTTTAAAATTTGAATGAGCAGACAATTCAGAGTAAAAATATATCAATTTCAAATCTCAGGGACAAATTCTATAGCAAAAGTCACTTGCGACTAAAAAGAAAAAAACGAACTTTCATTTTTAAATCCCCACGTCGTGAAAAGTACCGACAATTTCGACTAATTTACATTTTTAGAAGGCTCAAAGATCAGGCTTTCTTAGAAGTCCAATCTGGTCGAGAAATAAGAAAAAGTAGCCATACGATCCGGATTTTAAGGAAATAATGATTTTCAATTTCTTGGTCAACCCGCGAAAGAAGGGATCAATTTTTTACTCACATGAGCACGCAGACGCATGGTATTTCTATGGTGGAGGGGAGTTGGTTGAGGTTAAGGCTCCTCTATATACGAGCTGACTCATCAAGCATATTGAAGCCCACCGTAGCTGGAAGCACAGTCCATTAGCATTAACTCTATTCGTATTTTCACTTTAAGAAGTATAATTGAAATAATTATGAATGGTTGTTCTACACCGAACTGCTCTAATCATTCTAGAAAGGATTTTAGGATATTTCATTTTCCTAGAAACGAAGAAAGAAGAAAACAATGGCTAATAAATAATTGAATACCCGGTAATGGAGCATACTTGTGCGAGCTAAATTCCACAATATTCTAATTCAAACTTATTTTTTCATATATAGTATTTATTTTAAACACTTATTTTATAATTTCTGTAACTGTAGTATAGAACCCTATGGGCTTCAATATGCTTGATAAGTCAGCCTGTAGTAGAGGAGTTCTAGTTGAGGTTATGACCTCACGTCAGATACGCATAGTGAAATCGAATGGAACATTCAATATTTGTGCCTGCCAAATAATAAATGTACGCCATTAAACTAAAACAAACCATCCATTTTATTTGAATAAATTATTCATCCATTTTATTGGAATAAATTATTTTTCATAATTCTCATATAATAACATTTCTTATAATTTAAGCAAAATATAATTTGTTTAGTAAACATCTCTATTTTTACTCACACTATAAAAAATAAATTAAGTCTATTGTTCTGATATGAAATCATTAGTTAAGATGTTTATATGAAAATTAAAAAATTAACCTTTATAATCAACCAAAATATGAAAATAAGCTAGTTTAGTCAACTTAATGTGTAATAATATTAAGGGGATGGAGAGGCAATTGTGTATTCTTTAGCAAAGCAAGAAAACTGAATTAATTGCTCAATCTTATAATTTAAGCAAAATATAACTTGTTTAGCAAACATCTCTTTATTTTTACTCAGACTATAAAAAATAAATTAAGTCTATTGTTCTGATATGAAATCATTAGTCAAGAAGAAAATGGATGCAAACTGATAATTTTGGAGTCTCAGCAAAGCAGGGAATATGAATTGAATGGTGGGATGCATGGATTCCACAAAATTTTCAGTAGTTTTGGGAGTAATGTCCATAAACCCTTAAGATGAAGTAAAAATCTGTACAAACTACGGAAAATTCGTAAAAATTAGCATATCTGAAAACTGCGTCTACAAGAGTGATGTTGATTTTGCTTTCTATAAGAGGGAGGCTTAGTTCCCCCCCCCCCCCAAAAAAAAACAATTTTAACACATTTTTGGAACAATATCGGTAACTAAAAACAAAGACCAGAAGAGAGAGTTTTTCATGCCTGCGTATTAGCAATTCAAAATTTTTATTTTCCCAGATTTTCGAGGAATTTTGAAAAATCCCAATATTTCCAGAATTGAAAAATTCCTTGATTTCCCAGTTCTGTTACCACTCCGTCTTAATACATAATCATATGTAATTAAGTCAATTCTCTCCATTAACAAATTTTATTTAATTTTTTAGCCATTTTAAAAATGATCTATTTGTTTTTTAATATAGGCATCAGACTCACACCATAAACACAATATTATCAAATTGTCATTTTAGTCAGGGTTGATATGAAAAATCCAGAAAATAACCCCTCACCCTTTAACTCGCTCGCCAAGTCACTGCTAAGCATTCCAATTGCAAGCGCTGTATGTTTGTAATCTGGTATCTCGTTCTATGTTGTAATTTGGTAACATCTAACACTTCTCGTGTTGCTACCATTTTCTGATGTAACAGCACATTTATTTGAAAGTTACTTCCCATAGACGCACATATTTGATTTGATTTCTTATTTAGTTGCAAATTGATAATTTGATATTTTTTTAAACTTTAGTTTTATTTTTAAGGATTTGCTTTTATTGTCGATTACATTTTCCTTATGTTTTTTGGTAGGCGTGAGCAAATGGACGGTAAATGTAGTGTTGTGACACATGGTCAAATGGATGCTGGTTTAAATGAATATAGCATTAAATTTTGCTATAATTTGGAAAATAAAGGTATGAAAGAAGCGATTAATTGGTGTTATGAAAGGGCTTATGAATGATAAGTATGTCTATTCTAATTGTGGAGATGAAGTTGAGTCCAGAGGGTTAGTATTTTTTTGTTTAATTTATCCTATATAAATAATTCTATATAGTTTAATTTATTTATTATAAATTTGAAATTCTGTTTTGTATTTTTGTGCGTTTAGAAATTTGCTTTCTCCCATCCTTTAAAAATTTAGTTCTTAATTATTTAACTTTAATATTTTTTGGTACTCTTCCATTAGCTGGGTACCCAATAAAAACGCCAAATTACAGCGATAACTCATCCAAATTAACAACTTTTAAAGAGTTTATCTTTTAACATGTATAGCAACCCTAAAACAAACTTTTTTTTTATTGCATATAAAAATAAAAGTCCACCAGAGTGAACATTTAGGTTTGTCGGTGACTACATCAACTTTAAAGCTCGGCGGTTTTGGTCTGGTACTCAGCTAACGGAAGAGTACCTCCCCCCCCCCCCTTTTTAATTTTGTTTAAAGTACAAGCTTTTGGTACAGATCTGATATAAAGAATTTGATTTTTGACGCCTTTTCTGAAGTGATAAGTCGCCAAATGTGGTGCGAAAATAAATTGCACTTGGCACGAAATGTCCGGAGATGCTTTTTTCTGACAACCCCATTTAGCTTTATTTTATTTTTGTTGTGTTGTTTCTGTATGTAAAAATGTATTAAAAACGTGAATATCATAAAAATTAATGATAGCACATGTTAATAGATAAAATAATGTAGAAGCAGAAAATTTACATAGAAATAATGATTGTTCTCTGATGACCGCAATGTGAAAACAGTTTTTTATTAAACCAGGTACTGCATTTTGATTGATTTAAGCATGGCTTCTGCTGTGTTTCAGACGGTAATTTAAAGTTTAATTTCTTGACTGTATTCAATTTTATGATTTTAGGAAGGACCGTTAGGACTTTTCAAACATCTTATGCCAATGCTTATGATGTTTGAAAAGTCCTAACGGTCTTTTTATTCTTAGCAGCATTTAAAAAAAAAAAAAGCGGATTTCGCCAAATTCTTTATAACAGATCTGTTCCCAAGCTTTTTTCCAAGTATCACTTTATTAAAAATTTTGTATAAATTTTTGAAGTATTAGTTTTAAATTTACAAACAGCTTTTAGTATCATATGTTTTATAAATTTTTTTAAATTCACAAAAATCTTATTTTGTAACAGTATTATTCACTGTTATTCAAATTGAATTACACCATCATTTAAATTAAAAACTTTTGTTCAGAACACCGTAGCAAATGCCATTTAGGTGGAGGATCACATAGGACGGGTGGAGCCTCTTTCAAAACATAGGAGAATACACAAACTTGGTGAAATAAAATACGTGGGGGGGGGGGGGGGGGGGGGGGCTATTATCCTGTTATTTGTTTTTGAACATAGGCATCAGATTCACACCATAAACACAATATTCAATATTAACAAATAGTGACTTTAGTCAGGGTTGAGATGAAATTAAAAGCAAAGTAAACCTCAAGAAATAAATATGCAAATTGTAGTATGAAAATATTTTACTCCAGACAATGTGAAACTTGGGGGTTTGCACAAAGTGAAGAAATAATAAGGATGGGCCCCCAAATGCATTTTTAAAAGTTGGAAGGTGGGTGGTAAGGACCAAAATATGCTAGTTCTGGCTATTAATAATTGTGCAAACCACGTTTTAGGTTCGTTTCCATAATGCAAAGCAAATGATGCCCAAAATTCAGGTTTGGAACACTTTAAACATGTTTATATGATGAACGATTTGACGACTTTGAAAACTGAAAAATATGAGTGTAAAATGAGATTAGAAATACTCTTGGATTATTGGCAATATCATTAAATAAAATAAACACAAGGATTTTTAGTTTACAGGATAAAATCAAAATGATAGTTTGGTTCAAAAGATATTTAATACATTTTATATTTGATTAATCCATTAGAGAGAATTGTTGAAACAATGCCATTGCAAAACATTTCAGCCTATCATTGATTTTATTTAAATTGTTAAACAAAGAGTTCAAATAAAACGAAACAAAATACAGTTTTTATATATTATAGGCGATTCTACTAAGTGCATACACACAAACAATAAAAACATTACATTCTGCAAGATATCAAGATAAAAAGGACATAAGACGATAAAAAACAACTTACTCCTTAGGTTCTCCCATTTTACAATTCTTATGGTACCTATGTAAAAGTAAAAGATTTAGATTTACCAAAATATGTAATAAATTTATGCAAATAAAACCGTTAGAATTTAACAATGAACAGTTACTAAGCACTCAAAACATTGGAATAGAAAACTGAACATATATCACGCGACGGAAGGCTTAAGTTGCCCGCGCATAAAGAACAAAGAAACAGCATTTATGCTTAAAATAAAAATTTAAACACTTAATTGAAGTAATTTACTCAATATTTAAGTCTATAATCATTTTCACAGTAAAATAAAATATTGACACGTACAAGAAATATTTTTTTCAGATAAATTATAGAAATAAGTTACCAAGCCTACAACCAACCGCACGTGAAACACGCACTTCTCGTTTACTGTAAAAAACAGTTTAAATCTTAAAAATAGACACAAATTTTATTACTAGAATTAGCTGAATTGACAGATTTCAAACGGGCAGCAAATGGGAATATTTAAATATCTGTATATTTAATAAAATTATTTAGAAACTTACCAACAAACCGGACAATTAGCAGCGGCAGAATGGAATAATGGCGGTAAAAAAAAAGAAGGCAGGAAGTTTATTGCCAGTTACCCGCCACAAAATCGATTAGAATCATTTTATCTTCTTCTCTTAAAAAAAATTATTAGCTAAATTATAATTATCAGCAAAATGCACAAATACAATAATTACGGCAATGGATAGGATAAAAAGCATAAATGTAAGACATCGGTAAATTTCTGCCATAGCCATGTTAGTAACGGTTGCTATGTACACAACGTCACACTCACTGAGCAACGATTGTGGATTGTTCAGCACTCTGGAACAATTTCGACATGGACTGAGGAATGGCTGATGCTGCATGTTGTGAGTCCCACGATTTTAGAATTTTTAAAGGCAGTATTTCCTAAAAATTAAATTTCCTAAAAATGAATTTATTAATATTAGTCCGATTATTCGACACAAAAGTGGGGTTCTCGTTACATTTCATTGAATCGGGCACTTTAGGAGCTAAGACTAATGTTTGGAAGCGTTTAAAATGAAATTAAAATAGGTATGCTTTTCATATTTTTCTTTTATATTTTATTGCAATCTGTGCTGTTTCATAAGCTCTTGGTCTATAATCTGACTTATGACAAAAGAGCTAGTATCAATAGAGGTAGCCTTTCCCAACATTGCGCCTATATGACTTGGCAATTTCTATTAGTTTACAATCGGGTACGTTTAGTACTTTGTTATTTACAATATATATATATATATATATATATATATATTGTATATATAAATATATATATATATATATATATATATTTATAATTCTTTAATTCTTTACCTGTTGGAGAAAAGTGAGCAATGTAAATTGCAAAAATGTTGAAAGTAAGGTAGGAAATAAAACTGCGTTAATGACATAGTCCTCCCATTAATTTTCAAAAAGTTACACTTTTTAAATTTTTATACGACCCCCTTAGACAAATTTGGTCAATCAGAAATTTTTTATTTTTAATGCAACAAGATCAGTAAAAAACCGCATATCTGTATCTTTAAAATCAACTGAATTATGACAAAGGAAAAAATGTGACTTATGCCACTTTTCCGTACCATGTGAAAGGCTGTTTCATCAGTGAAAATAGGGATTAAAAACAAATTGACGATGGAAATTGTTTAGATCAAAAATACGTTAATATGTATCGACATTTTTTATCACAAATGCATCTAAATAAAGCATTACACAGAAAGAGATCATATTAAGCAGTAATACTCACTAAGCGATTGGGATCCATAATTAAAATTTATCCAGTTTTATCTTGTCTAGTTTTATTTTTTTTTGTGATATGTCACAACTTTACATTTCTATATGGTCCCCATTCACAATGTTCAATTTCAATTAAATATAACTCGCTCAATTTTAAAGATACAGATATGCGGTTTTATTTAATGAACTTGTTGCATTAAAGATAAAAATGTTCTGATTGACAAAATTTGTCTAAAGGGATCGTATAAAAATGTAAAAAGTATAGCTTTTTGAAAATTAATGAGAGGACTATTTCATTAACGTAGTCTTATTTCCTACCTTACTTTCAACGTTTTTCCAATTTACATTGCCCATTTTATCTTTTACAGGTAAAGAATTAAAGCGTATTTCAGTCTTTTTGGGACACCTTGTATATATATATATATATATATATATGTGTGTGTGTGTATTGCATAGATATATGTGTGTGCGTGTGTAGACGCATGAGCTGTTGCAATTTATAACGAGAGGTGTTGCGCGCCAATGCAAAATTAATTAGATGTGTGTGAGAGACAGAAATTGTAAGTGGGCGCTTTAGGGTGGCCGCCGAGCTTATCCGCCTTGAGAGTTTTATTCCGAAACCAACATGAATGTTCGGTTACTATAAGGCCTCCAGAGTGCTAAGCCAGTAAAAATAAAAATATTCTTATTCAATAAATTTAGTTGTGGTATTTATCCATCATTTTGTGGTTACGTCGACCGGGAGAAGTATCAGCGAAGTGACGAAAATAGGGTTAAGTTCATTTTCAGTTTGTTGTTTGTTTACTCCGCAAAATGTCTCTAAAACAGACATTAAATAGAAAAAATACGTGAAATCAGCAATAACAAAATTGTCAGAGAAAATTTAGGACAGACTGAAGTCGAACTTTACAGTGAAAAATTATCAACCTTAGAACGGATTAAATGAAATATTTAGTGATATTCTTACTGACTGTAAAGATGAAGAGGTAGATAAATTTATTTAAGAACGTATAATGATATAAGATAATATCGACGAACTTTACCTGAAGATTAGTAGGAAAAGGCGAAAACCAATTACGCTGAAACCAGAAGTAAATTCATTAAAAAGTATTAAGTTACCAAAGCTAAATTTACCTTCATTTAGCGGTAACATTTAGGACTGGCTCTCCTTTAAAGATTTGCTTAGAACAAGTGTGCATAACAACGCGAACTTATCAGATGCGCAGAAGAGCTTCAATACTTGAAGACTAGACCTCGAATTGTGAAATCTATAGCGATTAGTGATGGAAATTATGAAACGGCATGGGCGCTTTTGGAAGAAAGATTTTCAAATAATCGTGAACAGGTTTTTGCCCACATTAAAAAATTCATATCAATACCAAACGTTCAAAATGAATTGTCAGATGCAATTTCAAACCTGGTTTAAACCTAACGAGTGCATCCGATCCCTAGAAATATTAGATCAAAAAGTAGAAGGATTTTCGGAAACAGTTTTAGTTTACATATTACTGCAAAAGTTAGATTCATACACGAAATTGTGGTGGAAGAGGCAGATTACAAATGACGAATTACCCAAGTGGAAGTGCCTTACAAATTTTTTAAAAAATCACGCTACTTTACAAGCGTCTAAATCTATATTCACAAAAGCGATCAACCCATTGGGAAAACGAAACTATTTGTATAATCAAAAAGCAACTCTGATTTCTAGTGCTAGTAATTCGAAATGCATCACGTGTGAAAATAATCATGTTTTATATAAATGTTCCAAATTTATAATATTATCTGTTAATGACCGCATTGATGTTGTGAAGAAACATAAACTGTGTTATAATTGCTTATCAAATGTTCACGGAGTAAGAGTTTGTAAATCAAAATATAATTGCCTGAAATGCAAAAAGAGGCACTCATCATTGCTACATTTTCGGAAGAATTTCTAAACATAAACCGCTGCTCAGTCAGAAGACGAATTCCAATCTCGGAGTCAGAATGCCTACCCCCATGACCACAGTCTGAACACAGATGCAAAACCTTCCGAGGTCAACTTCGGCTTCTTTGCGTATGAAAACGAAAAGGGAAAAACGCATCATTATAAATCGGTATTGCACTGCTATTATTTATATAAAAGATATTTATGGGAATTTTCAACCGACCCGGGCTCTGTTAGATGTCGGCTCAATGACCACAAATTGTGGAAATAGACTGGGAATATAAGGAGAAAAACTAATGTTACAGTGTCATGTCTTAAAGGTGCAAAACTGACAGTGATGTCAAGGTTAAAGACCGCCATTTCACACAAAAGGGATTACGTTAGAACATTAGACTTTCTGATTAGTAGTATATGGGGGGAGGGGGCAAACAGGACACCCCATATACTACCTTTTTAAATCCAAAACCGTATGTTTTTTCAACATAGTTGAGACTAAAATCATATAAAATCAGAAAAACTCAAGCATTTTTGAAAACATAAAATCAGTCAAAATCAAGCATGTTTGAAAACATAAAAAAACTCATCAAAAAAAGAAACCGATTTTATACAAAAACTATACATTTTACATAGATGAAAAATAAAAGTGGGCAATTATGGAACACTTGAAAAAATAATGATAAAAAATGAAAGTATAGAAAAAAATTAAGAAATTAACAATTTTCCTCTAGGATACGTTAAATAATGAGTTGTAGGAGATAAATAACCAGAAAGTAAAGTACAGATAATAAAGTAATTGAACATTTATTAGTAAACATTTTTTATAAATACAAATTCAACTATTCATCATAATCTATAAATCCTCTTTCTTTCATTTCTTTAATAAATTTATCTTTATATTCTTCATCAGTTTTTGATTCTCTAAATATTCTCTGAGCTATAATATTTTTTGTTCCTTTTCGGAAATATTAATAGAAACATCAGGATCAAATCCATTTAATACGTTAACCATTCTAGTTACTTTTTTTACAAAACATTTATCATCTCCAGCTTTTCATTCATCTTTTAATACTTTTATTAATTCATTTCTATTATCATTTTTTAAAATTCTATTAAATACTGCAATTAATATTTCTCTAAATTCAATATTGCAAAAATCATCATTTAGTAAACGAATATATCTTTTAATTTCTTTAGATATATTTGATTCTTTAATACATTCATCTGAATCAAATTTAATTCCTGTATTTAATAACTTTATGATTGAATCCCTCAAAGATTTTTGAATATAACAATTATGCACATTTTGAGAATCATTATATATATTTGCTTTATTATTATGAAATAAACGTCTTCTTAAAATTGGAGATAAAATTACTTTATCTTCATCAAAATATACATCATCTAATCTAGGTAAGAATATTAATACATTTAAGGATGTAATATCATTATCTCTACAATCTATTTCTTTTAAATTTGTTACATTTTCTATACCTTCAAGTGAGGTGAAATTATTATCATAACAATATAATTTTTCTAAATTTGTTAAATTTTCTATACCTTCAAGTGAGGTTAAATTATTAGGAAAACAATATAATTTTTCAAAATTTGTTAAATTATCCATACCTGCAAGCGAGGTTAAATTATTTCCAGAGCAATCTATTTCTTTTAAATTTGTTAAACCAGCTATACCTTCAAGTGAGGTTCAATTATTAGTATAACAATATAATTTTTCTAAATTTGTTATATTATCTACACCTTTAAGTGACGTTAAATTATTACCAGAACAATATAATTTTTTTAAATTTGTTAAATTTTCTTTACCTTCAAGTGAAGTTAAATTATTAAGATAACATTCTCTTTCTTTTAAATTTGTTAAATTTTCTATACCTTCAAGTGAGGTTAAATTATTACCAGAACAATCTATTTCTTTTAAATTTGTTAAACTATCTATACCTTCAAGTGAGGTTAAATTATTATGAGAACATTCTATTTCTTTTAAATTTGTTAAATTTTCCATACCTTCAAGCGAGGTTAAATTATTACCAGAACAATCTATTTCTTTTAAATTTGTTAAACTATCTATACCTTCAAGTGAGGTTAAATTATTACGAAAACAATATAATTTTTCTAAATTTTTTAAATTGTCTATACCTTCAAGTAAGGTTAAATTATTACCAGAACAATCTATTTCTTTTAAATTTGCTAAATTTTCTATACCTTCAAGTGAAGTTAAATTATTATGAGAACATTCTATTACCTTCAAGTGAGGTTAAATTATTAGTATAACAATAAAATCTTTCTAAATTTGTTAAATTATCTACACCTCCAACTGAGGTTAAACTATTAACAGAAAAATATAATTTTTCTAAATTTGTTAAATTTTCTATACCTTCAAGTGAAGTTAAATTATTATGAGAACATTCTATTTCTTTTAAATTTCTTAAATTTTCCATACCTTCAAGAGAGGTTAAATTATTACCAGAACAATCTATTTCTTTTAAATTTGTTAAACTATTTATACCTTCAAGTGAGGTTAAATTATTACGAAAGCAATATAATCTTTCTAAATTTTTTAAATAGTCTATACCTTCAAGTGAGGTTAAATTATTACTAGAACAATCTAATTTTATTATTTCTTCTGATTTTTAATTTTTTGAAAACTAGTAAAATATTTTGTTTCCTATCACTATAAATACCAATCATTTATTAGTAAACAGTATTTTAAATGTTTTTACTTTTCATCTTTATTAATAATTTGTTTTAAAAGATAAACACATTCTTTCAATGTACTTTTAACTTCACAATGCTCTTCAAAATTTTCTCTATAAGATTCTTCTTCATAATGGTCAAACTTTTTATTTAATTCACTCATCTGTATTGCATGTATTTTTTACTTTCCTTATATACATAATGTATAAGGAATGTATTGTGACCAGGTCGCAAATTCGAATTCGAGTTTTCGACGGGAGAGCACGTTTCAAGCATCCCTGATCACGAATCAAACATTTTTGAGGTGATGTCTGTGTGTGTGTGCGTGTGTGTGTGTGTGTGAAAGTATGTGCGTGTGTGTGAAAGTATGTGTGTGTGTGTGAAAGTATTGCGTGTGTGTGTGTGTCAGTGAGTCTGTGGAGACGATATCTCACGAACGAATGGAGCGATTCGGATGAAATTTGGTACAAAAATCACAATCCGTGAATACTGGAAGCCTATTGTTTTAAAACACAATCGAATGTTCAGAACTCCCCTAAATTTTCGAGTAAAATTTTGAAAAAATCATCAAAAATTTAAACCTTTAATAAAGTTACGCAAATAGACATTTCTTATGTAATTTATTTTTAGAAAACGATTGACATGAACTTTAGAACGCTAGCATGTACCGTTCTGCACATTTTTCAAAAAATCCCATAAATTAAAAAAAAAATATTAACTGTTAAGAAACATGTTCACTTTTCATATGTAATATCATGCGATAAATTTGGTAACATCATTCTCGTGGATCTAACTCGTTCCATTCACGAGAAAAGACACTTTGAGTAATACTTTTGTATTTGAACGCCAATAATCATTTATCTGCTGTAAGAATAACTTATTTCTTAGTGCGCAGCGCTTGACGAGATTTTGGCGACGAATTCAGCGGAATGTCGCCAACTTGGCGAGTTTTTTAAATGTTGCCAAATTAACGAAAATCTCACCAATTGGATAAAAATGACGCTGAATCAATGAAAATGACGACTAATTGTCGAAAATTCAATGTCTTGGAAAGAATATTAGTATCTACTATAAGAAAACCCTATTTTTTTACTGTAAAAGTAGTAAATTCATTACATTATATAAGGAAAGTCATGTGTTGCCCACATCAGATTTTTTTTACTGTAACAGAAGTATATTCATTGCATTATATAAGGAAAGTCATGTGCTGCCCACATCAGATTTTTTCCAATAAACATTAAAAACGTGATCAGGTAATAGACCAAATTAGTATTTAACCAGATAACAAAAATTTACTTTATCCATAAATTCTTTTATAAATGTTTTGCCAAATATCTGATGTCTAGCTATATACATCCAATTTAAATCATATTTTAATTCTCTCATTATATCTTCTGAAAGTTTTTGAAAGATTGATTGCGGAATGTTGCCAACTTGGCGACTTTTTAAATGTTGCTAAATTAACGAAAATATCGCCAAATTAATGAAAATGACGCCTAAATCAATGAAAATGACGACTAGATGATGAAAGTTCAATATCTTGGAAATATCATAAGTGTAGACTATAAGAATAACGCATTTCTCCGTTCGTCCGTAACATTTGGCGAGAAATTTAGCGGGATGTCGCCAACTTGGCGACTATTTTAAATGTTGCTAAAATGACAAAATTGTCGCCAAATTGATAAAAATGACGCCAAATGGGAAGTAATGTGCCCCAAATTCTGATTTCCGTGATATGACGGGCATACCTGTCCAGTATATAAGAAATACTCTTCTCTCCGTTTGTTTGTAATACTTGTTGATGTATTTGGCAAACTTAACGAATAATTTAGCAAAATATTTCCAACTTGGTGATAGTTCGCTCCAGATTGACAAAAATATCGTCATAAATGCAAAAATGATGTTAAATTAATGAAAATGACGCCTAATTGATGACGTAGTTGTTAAGGTATTTTAATATATGGACTATATCGCTTATTGCTTTACACGCGGCAATGGTTCTTTCATAGATTTTGTCCTTACAAGAAACATAGACTACGCTCACACTATTAATACCCTAGATGAATTCGACTCGGATCATCTACCGGTGCTAGTGACATTTGATCTGAACACACCTTTTCCAGCCTCTCTGGGACAAGAGAGGGTGAACTGGAACGTATTCAAAAGAGCACTATTCGAGCCGCACTTAGCAGTACCTGACATAATGAGCATGGCGGATATTGACTCTGCCACGCATACACTCACAACAGAAATCAAGAGAGCAATTGCCTCTGCTACAACGCATCGTGAGTCACCAAAAACACCCACACTTTCCCACCATGTCTGACAGTTAGTAAAACAGAGTAACAGAATTAGAAAGACATGGCAGGCTAATAGAGACTCTACCCTTAAAAGGGAGCTTAACAGACTCACGTGTAAAGTCAGGAAAAAATCGTCGCGGAAAAGCAGCAACAGTATGAAGAGTTAATCGAATCGCTTAACCCAGAAGACGTGTCGCTCTGGAAATTTGCCAAAAGACTTAGGAAACCGCAAAATAAACTCCCGCCATTATTAGATGGCAATAATACCGCGTACTCAGATGAAGAAAAAGCCGAGGCGCTCGCAAAGCATTACGAAAAGCAATTCGAACCAAATCACGATTTAATGTGTCAGGAGGACACCCTAAAAACGGCCAGGGAAACACTAAATAACTTTAGAAACTCCCCAGTCACGGCTGAGATTAACCCAGCCACACCGCAAAAGATAGTCGAAATTATCAAAAACTTAAAGAACCGTAAGAGCCCGGGACATGACAAAATCAGGAACGTAGCGGTCAAAAACCTACCCTTAAATATAATTTTTTTCATGACCATTTTAATAAATAGAATACTAAAATTAAACTATGTCCCTAAAGAATGGATGGACGCGATAATTATACCGATCTATAAGGCAGGAGAGGATGCCACAATTCCAGCCAACTACAGACCAATTAGTCTACTACCAACACTCAGTAAAATTACTGAGAAAATAATTCTTAAGAGACTGAACACGCACTTTAGTGAGAATGACATTATCATTCCGGAGCAGTTTGGGTTTCGGCCAAAACACTCCACCACTCATCAACTGCTGAGAGTGGTAGAGTACATATCTTCTGGACAAAATACCAAGACACCCACAGCTGCAATTTTCCTGGATATACAAAAAGCCTTTGATAAAGTGTGGTACTGTGGTTTAGCGTACAAATTGTTCACTCTAAAAGTCCCTGACGCAATAGTCAAACTTTTAATTTCATACTTAAATAACAGACACTTTTAAGTCAGAGTTAAAGATAGCTTATCTACACTCAAGCTCATAAAGAGTAGTGTACCGCAAGGATCCATCCTGGGCTCGACACTTTTTAACATATACCTGAATGACATCCCCAGGACTCCAAACACCGAGCTGGCACTCTATGCAGACGACAGTGCGATACTTGCAAAACACATTTATCTCACAGTAATGCACAGACAGCTACAACAACACTTAGACATACTTCAAACATGGCTGGAAAAATGGCGAATAAAATTAAACCCTAATAAATGTCATTGGATTTTCTTCTCTAGGAAGCATAAACCCCCGCCGCCTCTGTATAGAAATAATCAAGAACTACGCGCGGAAAAATCTACTAAATATCTAGGTGTAACAATAGATTCCCACCTAACTTGGAAATTGCAGGTCGAAAGCCCAGACCATTCGGCTCGTCCAAGGACTTAGAGCAGCAAAATGAATGGCCGGGAAAGGGAAATTGCAGGTAACAAACATAATCCAAAAAGCGTATAATGCCACAGGAGCTTTATACCCTATGATAGGAAACGGAAATCTTAATTATCAAAACAAACTTCTAATATACAAATCGGTCATCCGCCCGAGAATGCTGTATGCAGCACCTGTATGGGGATATGCCTGTAAAACTACCATAGACTTCTTAGAAACAAGACAAAATAAAATCCTAAGGTGTATCAGGAAAGCCCCTAGATATTTAAGGAACTCGGTGATTAGAAAAGACTTTAAAATAAAAACCGTGAGAGCCCAAATTAAAAAGCTAGCGCTAAAATTCTACGACAACCTGCCTTCAGTTCCAAATGAACTTCTATTCAGTCTACCTGACTATGATCATCGCAAGGCCAAATCTCGTAAGAAACCCCGTGCAGTACTTAACCCTGAATAACCGGATTTAGGTAAACCCATTCACTAGCAACTGAAATTAATTAAAAATCGCGATCAATATTTTACAAATTTAAAAAATATATTCTTAATCCTTAAACTTCCAAATTGCTACGTAACCCTCAAATCTGCATCAACCCTCCAAACTGACTAAACCCAAATGTGCAATAAACTGCCACACTAGGAGACAAGTCAAAAATAAAATAGTAAAAAAAAAAAAAAATTCGAGCCTCCATATCATGGGTCAATTAAATAATGTCACAGCATGAAGATACGAACCATATATTGAGATTGGAGATTAAAGGCGCTCCGCGCCTGGTGCTCTGTCCTGTACGAAACTTCAATTTCGGATTCCACATAGTCTGCATTCATTCATTTGGAGCTCAGACTCCGAGTTGTGAGGTTGTGATTTTGTGAAGCTGCTGCTTTTATCTTGCTGTGACTTTTCTTGCTTACGCTTGGGTGTGTTATATCTAGTTACGATAGAGCACGTCGGGCTAAGTAATCTACATCTTTGCTGTGTACGTTTTCTCGCCATTTTGTGCTGTTCGAACTTGGATTACCACGTTTTTTTCCCACGTGGTTGTGCTTTTCGTACTTTGAGTGATTTGACTCTGCTTTATGATGGATTTGGATTACGACCTTTTGGAGAAGACGAAGGAAATTGTTAGTGAGCTGGATGGAGATGATGCTCGGCCTCTCAAGGATGCCAGGAATTCATATCTTGGACGCCTGCCGCACGCTGGACTTCTTGCCGCAAAGACCCAGGAAGTGAAGAATGCTGTGAATTATTGTGGATTACTCATCTACGTGCTGACCCTGCATATCCGGGATATGCTCAAGTACGGACTCCTCGGCCAGGACAAGGACCAAGTCTCCCAGATTCTAGGTTCATTCGATTTTGTGAATTCTTATTTGTTTTGCTGTGACATTAGTAAATTTCGGGATTGTGACAGTGATATTTATGTGATCTTTAACTCAGTTGAGGAGTATAATGATAGAGTAATTAAAGCTAAACTATTAGAGTTGGGACTAATTAATGAAATTAAACTTGTTGATAAATGTGAAACTGTTGAAAAACCAAGTAAATGGACTAGGACAGAGGAGCCTCCCATTAAGGGAACTCCTACTAAAAACCAGGATGGAAATTTAAACTTAAAATCTAGTGACCATGATAACATGGACTGTAATGCTGTTAGTGATAGTGTTGTAATTGTAAATGAAAATGTTAGTGATAGTGTTGTAACTGTAAATGAAAATGTTAAAACTAAGTCTTATGCTGAAATCGCCGCGCAACCTGTTCAATTTAAAAGTGCACCTAAACCTAAAGCGGTTGAAAATAGTGGTAGCGAAAAAATTATGGAGGTAGAAAAAAAGAACCAAAAGCAGAATGTTTTTTCATCAAGTTTAGAGACAACTACCAGGCTCTCCTTAAAAAGTTAAATGAAATCACAGGCAACAAAGTATCTGGCAAGCTCTCAGGAGATATGCTTAAACTGATACCCAATGACGCTGACTCCTATAGGGTTGTTCAGCGCCATTTGACTAGTGAGGAAATCCCCTTCCATAGCTTAAACCTAAAAACGGAAAGGCCAAAAAAGGTAGTCATGAAGGGGCTACCAACTAGCTATCACATTGAGGAGATAAAAATGACGCTAACATCCATTGGATTAGATGTAGTCCGGGTTTCTCAACTGAGAAACACAAAAACAAGATTACCCCTGCCGATCTTTTTAATCAGCTTTAGGCCTACGGAAGACTGGCAGAGGGTTTACAGACTAACAAGATTAGGGTACTTGGCTGTGAAGGTAGAGGACTTCAGAGCTTGGGGCTTTAAAATTTGCTACCGGTGCCAGCAGTTCAATCACTCTTCAGAGAATTGCAGCATGCCACCTAAGTGCCTTAAGTGTGCTGAAGAATACTTCACACGGGACTGCCAGAGACCTAGGTCGGAGAAGGCAACGTGTGCTAACTGCAATGGTGACCACCCAGCGAACTTCAGGCAATGCCCGAAGAACCCCTGGAACAGAGGAAAGGCACCGGGGTATGCCCCCTCCCTCCAAAATCAGATACCCTCTTGGAGGCAAAAGGCCCTCGGACTAAACCCCCAGGTACCCCATCAGGGCTCCTCGCACATAGTGCCACAGGTAAACAGACACCAACCTTCAGCACCTACCAGATCGGTGCAAGAGCAGGCCCCCAAACCATCGACCTCCAGAGAATTGACCCTGGAGGAAGTAAGAGCAGCTACAGCTCACATGAAAAGGAGATCGGAATTAGATAAAGCCAGACAAGCAAAGGAGGCAAAGGATAGACTTGACAGAAAGGTCCAGGATTGGAAACAAACTAAACGAGTCAGGGAAGAAGAGCTCGCGCAAACCATGCTGTTCGTTAAAACGGGTGAAAAAAAGCAAAAGACTATCGAGTTCCAAAAGGACACTCACAAAAAAGTGCAAACCGCGGCTGAGGCTGAAGAAATGGAAGCTGAGACTGAACCGACTGATAAGTCTGATGCTGAAAAGATGGAGGATATTCTCAACCTCATCAGAGGATTTATCAGTATGTTCAATTTAGACGACATAAAACATCTGTTGATGCAGTTCGCAGAGTTGGTACAAAAAACGAGCGATTCTATTGTAATGGTCTTTGAGGCCCTTAAAATAATCGCGGATTTTAAAAGTAACAGTGAGAATCAAACCCGTCATGGCTAGGTCACAAAAACAATCCTTTAAAATAATATTTTGAAATGCGAACGGCATATCTCCAAGAATAAATGAACTTAGGAACTATGTAAACGAAAATGACGTAGACGCCTTATTAATTCAGGAAACTAGAGTTAGAGAAAATAAAAAACTAAACATAGCCAACTACTATGGCTATCATAATCTCAGCTCAAATACTAATGTTACAACGCCTCATGGAGGAACAGCAATATACATTAAAAGAAATATTCCCCACGAGGAACTAAACAACATAAATCTTCAAGGTATAGAAAATACTAGTATAAAAATTAAAATTAATAATACTAGCCGGTTTATCCTAACCTCAACATATGTCAAAAATATGAGTAGAGTAAATGTAGCTGCGCAACTGGAACTGCTTTCTCGCGATATCCAAACACGATACTCGCAGGCGACTTCAACGCACACCATCGAGCGTGGGGCTGTAGGAGAGCCAATTCACGCGGTACACAGATACACAGACTGCTGAATACGACAAACACCAACATTATTGCACCGTCGACACCAACCTGCTTCTCAGGCGCCAGCGGCTCATTCATAGACTTTGTCCTAACGCGAAACATAGATTACGCTCACACTATTAGTACCCTGGATGAATTCGACTCGGATCATCTACCGGTACTGGTGACATTCGACCTGAACACACCTCTTCCAGCCTCTTTGGGACAAGAGAGGGTGAACTGGGAAGTATTCAAAAGAGCACTCTTCGAGACGCACTTAGCAGTACCTGACATAATGAGCACGGCGGATATTGACTCTGCCACGCACACACTCACAACACAAATCAAGAGAGCAATTGCCTCTGCCACAACACATCGTGAGTCTCCAAAAATGCCCATACTTTCCCACCATGTCAAACAATTAGTCAGGCAAAGAAACAGAATACGTAAGACATGGCAGGCTAACAGAGACCCCGCCCTTAAAAGGGAACTTAACAGACTCACGTGCAAAGTCAGGGAAAAAATTGTCGCAGAAAAGCAACAACAGTACAAAGAACTAATCGAATCCCTTAGCCCAGAAGACGTATCGCTCTGGCAATTCGCAAAAAACTCAGGAAACCTCAAATTAAGCTCCCGCCACTAGTAGATGGCGCTAAAATCGCGTACCCAGGCCAGAAAATACCGAGGCGCTCGCAAGCCATTATGAAAAACAATTCCAACCAAACCACGATCTAATGTGTCAGGACACCCTAAGAATGGTTAGACAAACTTTAAATAACTTCTGGAATTCCCCGGTAACTGCTGAGATTAACCCAGCCACCCCGCAGGAGATAGTAGAAATTATCAAAAACCGTAAAAGCCCAGGGCACGACAAAATCAGAAATATTACGGTTAAAAACCTACCCCTGCCTGAACGTAATATGTTACTTGACTATCTTAATAAATAAAATATTAAAACTAAACTATTTCCCCAAGGAAAGGAAGGAAGCGATAATTATAACAATCCATAAGCCAGGTGAGGATGCCACAATTCCAGACAACTACAGACCAATTAGCTTGCTACCGACACTTAGTAAAATTACTGAGAAAATAATTCTTAAGAGACTGAACACGCACCTTAGTGAGAATGACATTATCATTCCGGAGCAATTTGGATTTCGGACAAAGCACTCCACCACTCATCAATTGCTGAGAATGGTAGAGTAC
The DNA here is from genome assembly GCA_951213105.1 of Amaurobius ferox. NCBI lineage: Eukaryota > Metazoa > Arthropoda > Arachnida > Araneae > Amaurobiidae > Amaurobius > Amaurobius ferox. The sequence goes on along the minus strand of OX578152.1, from coordinate 3,719,384 downwards.
ATATCTTCTGGTCTCAATAACAAGACACCCACAGCTGTGATTTTTCTGGACATGCAAAAAGCTTTTGATAAAGTGTGGCACTGTGGATTAGCGTACAAATTGATCACTTTAAAAGTCCCTGACGCTCTTGTGAAACTTTTAATCTCATACTTAAATAACAGACACTTTCAAGTCAGAGTAGGAGGTAACTTATCTACACCCAAGCTCATTAAAAGTAGTGTACCGCAAGGTTCTATCCTGGGCTCGACACTCTTTAACATATACCTGAACAACATCCCCAGGACTCCAAACACAGAGCTGTCACTCTATGCAGACGACAGTGCAAAACACCCCTATGTCTCAGTAATGCACAGACAGCTACAACAACACTTAGACATACTCCAAACCTGGCTGGAAAAATGGCGAATAAAATTAAACTCCAATAAATATCATTGGATTTATTTTTCGAGGAAACATAAACCTCCGCCGCCACTGTACATAAACAACCATGACCTACGCGCGGAAAAATCTACTAAATACCTAGGTGTAACGATAGATTCCCACCTAACCTGGAAACAGTACGTAACGAACTTAATCAAAAAAGCGTATACAACTACAGGAGCCTTATACCCAATGATAGGAAACGGAAATCTCAGTCATCAAAACAAACTGCTAATTTATAAATCGGTCATCCGCCCGGGAATCCTGTATGCAGCACCCGTATGGGGATATGCCTGTAAAACTACAATAGACCTCCTAGAGATAAAACAAAATAAAGTCCTACGGATTATCAGAAAAGATCCCAGGTACATAAGACATTCGGTAATTAGGAATGACTTCAAAATAAAAACTGTTAGAGCCCAAAGTAAAAAGCTAGCGCTTAAATTTTACAAAAATTTGCATCAGTTCCAAATGAACTGTTATTCAATCTGCATTACTATGATCATCGCAAAGCCAAATCTCGTAAGAGACCCCGCGCTGTTCTAAACATCGATAATCGGAATTAAAAAATTTCACCTCAAACATCTGATACTCAATAAATCTCGCGACTAATGTTTTATAAAAAATGTTCTAAACTCTAAACTGCGAAAATGCGAGGTAACCTTTAGATCTGCATCAAACCCCCAAACTGCATAAACTCTAAATGTGCAACAAACTGCCACACTAGGAGCTAGGACATATAATAAAAATCTGATGTGGGCAGACCATGACTTTCCCTGCAGACTTATATACACATTCTCTTATTTTAATTAAATGTAATTCACTATTAATTCAATTTTCGTTCTCATTTGGTAACTGGACTCATTTTCAAAGGTGGCGTAGAGAAAAAAACAAAAAAACAAAAATATCTCGAGAACGAATAGTCCTAGTGTAATGGGGTTGGTCTTATTTTTTCTTCGCTAAAAAATTACGTATAAAACAAGCATTTAATGGATATATTTCAGCATACGTAGATTTTTATTTTAGATTTTGTCGATTTTTGCGGGCCATTTTGCAGAAAAAGGCAGGTTATTTTTCTCCGAATCGTACCAAAATCTAATCAGCACCAGGGTGACCCACAAGAGACTCATCTACCGAATTTTGGGAAATTCGGTCTAGTAGTTTTTTAGTTAGAGTGGATACAAGCTTTTGCCGGCCATTTCGCAAAAAAATGGCGGGTTCTTTTATTCCAAATCGTACCCAAAACTAATCAGCACCATACTCGCTCACAAGTGACTTACCTACCAAATTTTGTAAAATTCGGTCCATTAGTTTTTTAGTTAGAGTGGATACAAAATCTGCACAGACAGACAGACACACAGACAGACAGGCACACAGACACACACACAGACGTCACGCTAAAAATGTTTTTTTGGTATTCTAGAGGTCTTGAAACGTGTAGATCCGTCGAAAACTCGAGTTCCAATACTGATTCCAATATTGATTCCATGATTCCAATACTTTCTCTATACATTACCATGTATTGCAGGGAAAGTAAAAATCTGATGTGGGCAGCACATGACTTTCCCTGCAGACTTATATCCACGTTCAATTTATGTTAATTAAATTTATTTCATTTTTAATTCAATTTTCGTTCTCATTCGGTAACCGGACTTATTTTCAAAGGTGGAGCAGAGAATATACGAAAAACTAAAATATCTCGAGAACGACTAGTCCTAGTGTAATGGGGTTGATCTTATTCTTTTCTTGGCTAAAAATTACGTATTAAACATGCATTTAATGGATATATTTCAGCATACGTAGTTCATTAGTTTAGATTTTGACGATTTTTGCGGGCCATTTTGCAAAAAAAGGCAGGTTATTTTTTTTTCGAATCATACCAAAATCTAATCAGCACCAGGGTGACCCACAAATTACTCATCTGCCAAATTTTGTGAAATTCGGTCCATTAGTTTTTCAGTTAGAGTGGATACAAGTTTTTACGGGCCATTTCGTAAAAATGGGTGGGTTCTTTTATTCCGAATCGTACCCAAAACTAATCAGCACCAGACTCGCCCAAAAGTGACTTACCTACCAAATTTTGTGAAATTTGGTCCATTAGTTTTTAGTTACAGTGGATGCAAAATCTGCACAGACAGACAGACACACAGACAGACAGGCACACAGACACACACACAGACGTCACGCTAAAAATGTTTTTTTGGTATTCCAGAGGTCTTGAAACGTGTAGATCCGTCGAAAACTCGCGTTGTGATTTTCGGTATGATTCCAATACTTTCCCTATACATTAACATGTATTGCAGGGAAAGTAAAAATCTGATGTGGGCAGCACATGTCTTTCCCTGCAGACTTATATCCACGTTCTCTTTATTTTAATTAAATTTAATTCACTTTTAATTCAATTTTCGTTCTCATTTGATAAATTGACTTATTTTCAAAGGTGGCGTAGAGAAAATACGAAAAAACTAAAATATCTCGAGAACGGCTGGTCCTAGTGTAATGGGGTTGGTCTTATTATTTTCGTCGTTAAAAATTACGTATTAAACGAGCATTTAATGGATATATTTGAGTATACCTAGTTCTTTAGATTTTGACGATTTTTGCGGGCCATTTTGCAAAAAAAGGCAGGTTATTTTTTCCGAATAGTACCAATATCTAATCAGCATCAGGGTAACCCACAAGTGACTCATCTACTGAATTTTGTGAAATTCGGTAAATTAATTTTTCAGCTAGAGTGGATACAAACTTTTGGGGGCCATTTCGCAAAAAAAGGCGGGTTCTTTTATCCTGAATCGTACCCAAAACTAATCAGCACCAGATTCGCCCACAAGTGCCTACCAAATTTTATGAAATTCGGTCAATTACTTTTTTAGTTAGAGTGCATACAAAATCTGCACAGACAGACACACAGACTCACAGACACACACACACAGACGTCACGCTAAAAATGGTTTTTTCGTATTCTAGAGGTCTTGAAACGTGTAGATCCGTCGAAAACTCGAGTTGCGAATTTAGACATGATTCCAATACTTTCCCTATACATTACCATGTATTGCAGGGAAAGTAAAAATCTGGTGTGGGCAGCACATGACTTTCCCTGCAGACTTATATCCACGTTCAATTTATTTTAATTAAATTTATTTCACTTTTAATTCAATTTTCGTTCTCATTCGGTAACCGGACTTATTTTCAAAGGTGGCGTAGAGAAAATACGAAAAACTAAAATATCTCGAGAACGGCTGGTCCTAATGTAATAGGCTTGGTCATTCTTTTCGTCGTTAAAAATTACGTATCAAACGAGCAATGGATATATTTGAGTATACCTAGTTCTTTAGTATAGATTTTCACGATTTTTGTGGGCCATTTTGCAAAAAAAGGTGGCGCGGTGCCCAAGGTGGCGCGGCAACCGACGCTGGAGAGTGCCGGCGAAATATTAAATTATTTCTCAAGGTTATTTATGGACGTTGTTGATCTATCGTTTCTTACGTATCTTTTTACGTAAACTTTGGATTGATTTAAAACAAAACAGTTTTTATTAAGGCTAACTTAATATATCTACTATCTAAAATCATCGGCTAATTCATTTTGTGAGTTTTGTCGACCAAATTTCGATAAGCCAAACGATTGTGCTATTGTAATTTGCCACAATAATAACAGCTTCACGAATAAAACGGTTTCTTATTATAGATTTTCTAAACAGGTCGAGATTAAAAAAGAATGGGTGCGTATTTGCAAACGCAAAAATTCATTTAATCCAGATGTTTCAAGTGTATGTTCCTGCCAAGAAATAATTAAAGGGAGGTGCTTTCCTACGCTAAATTTACCTGGCCGATCTTCGATTCTCAGTTCAAACACCTCAATATTACCAGAAGTAACCACCCAGAAATTTCCTTCTGTGGATAATGGTACTTCTGTAGCAGCTACTTTATCTGCTGCAGATGTTAATGTATCTGTTACTTTGCATGTTGTGAATGCTAATGCAACACCTTTATGTGCTGTGGATGTTAATGCAACACCTTTGCGTACTGTGGATATTAATGCAACACCTTTGCGTACTGTGGATGATAATATTCCTTTACAACGACAGGAAAGGTGGGGGAAAAAGAGGAATAAGAAAGCGTGCTTTAGATGGAATGAGCAATTTGTCTCCCAAAAGGACAAAAGTAGACAAGAGTGCAAACACTGAAAAAACTGAAAATTGTACAAAATGTTCAGTAATGAAGCGCAAGTCTCATTTTGATGCCGTGAAAATGAAACGTTTAATTTTACGTGTAAATTGTCGCGAACGTTTTGGTATACTCGACAGAGAAGACAAAGTTTTGAAATCAAACACATTTATTAAACATGAAATAACAAGGCAGTTGATCGAAAACAGTGGAGTACAAGCATTTCTCGCAATAACTCAGAGTTACACTCGGTAGGGTGACCATTAAGAACACCCCTGGAGGAAGAGGAACCAAGAGAATACACATATTTTCTGATACATAAAATAAACACAATATTCCTCATATTATACTTGACATTTATATATCACATTTGTATACTTTGAACATATACGACATTTTCATATAACATCATCAATGACTTGATACTCACGAGGATTTGACAATTAACACTCTATTCGTTAGGTGGAAGACTAAATATATATAAAACTTTACCTCGTCTCTTTTAAATATAACATTTACAATTCTGTACCATGGGAAAGGATATCAGGATGGACTCTCGGCATAAACTCATCGAGATTCTTGCGCAGAACAAAATCCATAATGGTCGGGAAACTTGACTACACAACATCATGCTGGCGGAATTCGACATCTTGGTTGGTTACGGAGATTGGTTGATTCGTACCTTAGGACACAAGGAGGAGTCAGGCAAATACAAATCGCTGAAAAATGAGCTTTCCCTCTTGCCCTATTAGCGATTCAAGCCGACCAGTGAAAGAACCATTTTCTCTTTTCACAAGACTCATTATTCCATTACTACCAGGCTGATTCATTTAAAAACACGAGTGACTCATCTCTGAACCGAGCCAAACGACTCTACGCACAACTTGTCGAACTATGTTACATATTTTAATCACATCCTTCCACTTTCAAAATTAATCCACCTTTTCTTAAAATTCGCGATCATACGCGAATCAAACACACACGTCTACATTTCTCCACGACTCCTTCCACACTGTTTCCAAAATCCTTTTTCAAACGCGCGCGTGCGCAAAACCTGCAAGTTCCCAACTAGCGACTGAGAAGCGAAAATACAAAACTATTACTATTTTTCTGGAACATAGACACTTTTGCGATTTTAGAGTTCACTTCCCTTAAAAGTCAATGTAATTGAAAACATGTAGAAAAGACATCTATATTTCGAAATTGACACTTTCAATCACACAGAAATAAAACAATACTTTAATATACAATTTTAACACAGAGGTGTGAAAGCCTTATCACACTCCTTCGGGGCCCGGGAGAAAAATTTCCTGCAAAGCGGGGAATTTTTCCACACAATACTAGGAAAATACCTGCATTAAGTTCCCAATGACATATGTTCCATTGAGAGGAATTTAGTGTAAATTTTGAGCGATGTACATGTACACCAAAGAAAAAAAACAAAAACAAACAAGATCATGACCAGCATAATAACCAAAATCCAAGAGTGGCCTAAAGTTTGACTCGTGAGTCAAAAAAAAATAAGTCTCAATACAAGCATAGACCTTTACAAGACAACACCAAATTAACAAGACACAAATGATGAAATTGCCCCTTTTAAAATTTAAACACTAATACATTTTCTGGTGAGTACCACAGAGACATGAAAATTTAATTTACTCAACTCACAAAAAGTTTAACTAAACAAAAAGTTTTCTTTCTTCAAAAATTTTACAATTAAAATTCTATAAATTTACTTTTCACAGAAATCAATTTATTAACTATTATCCAACCTTGCCAACAAATTACTTTAAAAGACATTTAAAAAAATTACTAATTTAGAAAATGAGACAAATTTTCAAACCAAGAATGTTGATCAGGCACCCAGGCAAGAAACAAGTCCATTAGAAAGTTGCAAACCTAGAGGTGGCGGTACCCCCAACCAATAAGTCAACAAACACCAAATGACAAAAAAAAATTTCTAAAATTTACTAGACCTTTAAATTAAAAAAAAATCATTCACACATTCATAAAATAAAACAGAGATAAAAATTATCAGTTATCCTTAAAAATCCTTACCAAAACTCTAATCCATCAAGTACTTAATTATCTTAAAATTACTTTAAAACATTACTGCTTATCATTAAAGTAAAGCAAAAAAAAAATTATTATTTAAGTATTTAGAATTTTAAAACACTACTTCAACCTGATTAACATGGCACTCACATTCAGAAAGCTGCACTGGCACAGAACTTGCAGTACAGAACATTCAGCTGACTGACACATAAAGCAAATTACACAGAAGTTCAGAAATATTGGATCCATTTTAACATAGCATACAGTTTTGCAAAACATTTTGTGAAACAATTGAAAATATAATATTATGAAACATAATTGTCCATCTCACAACAATATCAGTCTTTTTTTTTTGAAAATGTGAGAATTTCATAATCTAAACATTTTACTTTACTTTTGAGCCAATTGCTCTCTTGACATATTGCCTTAATTGACAAGTAACTTTAATGAATAAATTGGCCTCTTGGGCGCAAGTCATACTTGTGTGAATTAGGAACATTTTGAGTTTTAACCCTATTTTGATGGTTTAGAAAATATCTACTTTTAAATTGTCTTGTTTCTTGAGTTGAAGAATTATCAATGCTATCATTATATGTGCTAGAAATCAATTCACTACGTCTAGGAGGTAAAGGAGTTAATCTATTAACGTGGACCAATTGCTGATTACATGGATTGTTTTTGTGTTGAATGACAAAGTTAACTTCAGTTGTTTGCTTGATAACTTCAAAAGGACCATGATTTAAAGAACTGAGTTTTTTTGATTGGCCTGGCCGAATATGAGGTGTGTAAAGATAGACCAAGTCACCAACTTTAATCTTAGGCATTTTAGCAGATTTATGTTGTTGAAGTTGTTGTGATTCCTGAGCTTCCTCAAGGTTTTTCTTAACAGTTACAAAGGTCTTTTTTAAGCGAACCTGTAAGTCATCTGAATAATCATGAGTAGATTTGTAAACTGGATATTTTACACCTGTTAAAAGAGCATCAGGTAGCACAGGGTCTCGACCAAAGACAAGATGTGCTGGGGACTCGCCTGTTGAGGCATGGACTGACGTTCTATGAGCCATTAAAGCAAATTGAATCATCCGATCCCAATCGCCCTTATCAGAATAGACCAGATTCTTTAAGGATCTAACTAACGTACCGTTCAGTCTTTCGACTAGCCCGTCTGACTGGGGATGGTACGCTGAAGTATTATGTTTTTTTATGCCTAATTTCTTGTATAGATTGTTGGCAGCTTCAGAAATGAAGTTACTACCTTGATCCGTAATTAAGTGAGCAGGAATTCCATGAATACTTATAAATCTCTCTAAACAAGCGAGAATATCCTCAGTTTTAACTGTAGCAAGTGGATAAGCCTCTGGCCATCTAGTGAAGTAATCTGTAATGACAAGAATATACTTCATCCCAGAATTCGAGATAGGTAGTGGGCCGACTACATCCATAGCCACACGTTCAAAAGGATAAGTTGTAATAGGAAATTTCTGTATTGGAGCCTTGTTGTTACGAAAACCTCTGTTTTTTACACAAGTTGTGCACGACTTCACATAATTTTCAGTCTGAGCATGCATGTCTGGCCAATAATAGTTAACTGAAATTTTTGCCAGAGTTCTTTGAAAACCACAATGTGCAGCAACAGGAGAATCATGGCAAAGCCATAGAATTTCTGAGACTAAGTCTTGAGGAATAACTACTCTCTCATTATATTGCTGTCTCTGCTTTGGATTTTTGTGTATGCAATGTAACATATCATTTTTCATGAAAAATGAAAGTTTTTGTGGGTATGGTTTTACACCTTTTTCCAGAAGATTTTTGATTTTTATACATCTAGGATCTTTCAATTGACCAATAGCTATCCTAGTTACCAGAGAAGCTTCCACAGTAGTCTGTACTTGATCTTGAGAATTTTCAACGATTGCATTTATGTTTTCACTACTATCATTATTCTGTACCACTACTCTTCCAGAAATTTTCGTAGGGACAGATTCTACAATACTTTTAGGAACAGTTTGTTTCTGAGTGTTTTGAGATTTCTTTGAAGAAGACTCATCAATACATCTCGAAAAATAGTCAGCTACAACATTATGTTTCCCCGGTTTATGAATGATTTCATAATCAAAAGCCTGCAATGAAACGATCCAGCGAGCTATGCGCGAAGTAGGATCTCTTAATTTGAAAATGAACGATAAGGATGCTTGATCACAGTAAATTTTGAAATGTTTGCCTAAGAGATAGTGCTTAAATTGCTGGGTAGCCCAAACCACAGCCAAAGCTTCTTTCTCGACTACACTGTAATTCACTTCAGCACCTTGTAATTTTCGACTAGCAAAGGAAACTGGGTGAGATAACCCATTTTCATCCAATTGCGAAAGAACTGATCCCAAAGCGTAATTAGAGGCATCTGTATGCAAAGTAAAGGGCAAATTAAAATTTGGTAATTTTAAAATTGGTTCTTGAATAAGCTTGTTCTTAAGTATTTCAAAAGCTTCCTGAGCCTCCTGACTCCACACAAACTTTTTCTGCTTTGATTTTAAAAGATTAGTTAGTGGAAGAGTAATCTTTGCATAATCTGGTACAAACTTCCTATAAAAGCCTGTCAAACCCAAAAATTGTCTGATATTCTTGACACAGGTGGGTACTTTAAATTTTTGCACTAAATCGATGTTATGAGGGTCTGGCTGAACTTTTCCCTCAGACACTCTGAAACCTAAGTACTTTATTGTCTTTCTGAAAAAGAAGCATTTTGATGGCTTTAACTTAAGACCATGTTGAGATAATTTAATAAAAACTTCTTCTAATTTCATCATGTGTTCTTCAAAAGTTTTTGATGAGATGATAACATCATCTATGTATATTCCTGATAACCCTGCCAGTACAAGAGACATTAATCTCTGAAAAGACGCTGGTGCGTTTTTTAGACCAAAAGGGGTCCTACACCATTCGTAGTGACCGGTGGGCGTGGAAAAAGCTGTTTTGTGTGAATCCTGTGGATTCAAATGCAATTGGTAGAATCCTGAAGTTAAGTCCAAAGTTGAGAAAAATGTAGCACCTGCTAAATTATCAATCAATTCACTAATGTTAGGAATTGGAAAATTTTCTGTAATAGTAAGTTTGTTTAACTTGCGAAAATCACAACATAATCTATAAGAACCATCCGGTTTCCTTACAAACAGTACTGGCGTATTGTAAGGTGAAAAACTAGGTTTAATTATTTTAGCTTCTAATAATTCTGTGACTTGTCTATTGAGTTCCCCTTGTAAATGATGTGGAACTTTGTATGGTTTCTGATAAACAGGAACAGATGTTTCCAAATTTATCTCATGTAATATGGTTTTACAACCAGACAACTCAGCAACATTCTTTGCAAAAACTTGTCTATATTTATTCAACAAAGTTGATAATTTATGTTTTTGATCTTTTTGGAGATGACTCAGGTCAAAATCTCCTCCCCAACTTTCAAAAGGCTCCAAAGGTTCACTGGAGTCCAACTCTCCCTCACTCACTACATTAACTTCAACCTCCTCAGACACCTGAATTTCCTGAACATGAGCCACTTTTCTACCCTTATTCAAATGATAAGGTTTTTCCTCTGGGTTAGCAACACGAACCCAAATAATTCCATCCTTAGGAGCTCTATATACAGCTCTAGCAATGAAGATGTGGTCATTTTTCTCTGATTCCAGAAGCAAGGTGGAATTTTCCGGAAACCCTTCTGAAAGTTTGATTTTAATAAATGATTCAGATAAAGGAGGAATTATACATTTTTGTGAATTTTTCACAATAATTGGCTCTTTAATTTTTGTATTTAGAGTTTCTTTTACTCTACATAAGTTATTAACAGTTTTAATGTTTAAGTTCTTATGCTGTGCCACTTCTTCAGTACCACCTCTAACATGATTTTGCTTTTCCCCCATATGCAAAGTAACATTCTGTGCATTTACTACCAAATCTCTAAAAGATTTGCTTCCATTTTCCAAATCGTTAATATGTACCTCTTCACTACCCAAATGTGGCACTACATTATTTTCCGAAAAATTTCTGCTCACATACTCTTCCCGAATGACCTGAGACTCATTCACTACCGGTGCTAGATCTGCTTTGCATTTGGCACATGCATTCGTATGGAACTCTTTCGGTTTACAGTCCTCTACCACACGAACATTTTTTCCACTACTCATCTGCGAGTCAGGCACAGCAATACGCTTTGCGACACTACTTAGGTTTGAGTCTGCAATTTCCGACTCATTTGCCGGTTCATGATTTGAAATCGAAAGTAAATTATTCGTACATTGATAACCAACAAAAGGAATGGAAGAGTTTGAAAACTTAAAACAGAAGTGATTATAATCTATAATAGCATTATGTTTATGTAAAAACTTGTTACCAAGGATTACATTATATGAAATAGGAGCTGGTGATTTTAACACAAAAAATTCGGTAGGGAATCTTTCTTTTCCCAAATTTAGTGAAATAGTGGCTAAACATTCAACTTTAGTATCTTGTGAACTAAAGCTACGCAAAATTGTTGGTTTGTATGTTAGCAACATATGTGCAATGGGTACAGTATTTAAAGCTTCCTCATACACTAAATTAATTGAACTACCCGTATCAATCAATATTGACACCTCACTGCTCACTAATTTTCCTTTTATAATAGAAGAAGATGACAAAGAATTTGTAATATTATGACAAATATTATTTTCCTCAAAATGTGATGTTTGCCTATCAAAAGTTTTTCTATTATTATAATTGTGCATGGGATATCTACTCTGATTCCCAGAAGAATGATTTTTGGAATTTTGCAAAGATTTATATGACTCCTTATTTTTATAATTTTGCGTTCCTTGCTTTCTATACTTCCACTCATTTGCAGACATTTGCCCTCTGTGTCTTTCACCCTGGTGATACCTAGTTCCAGGACTGGTATAAATTTTCCTACATTTTATACCGTACACATCTCTTTTTTGAAAAACCTTTTTCCAACACTGTTCTTGAACGTGACCTAATTTACCACATTTGTCACACTTTGGACGCGGTGAACGCTTTTCGTTAACTTTATCTGAATTAAACTTAAATTTTTCTATTTTACCCCTAAGAAATTCAATGACCCTTTCCTGTTCTAACACTTTTCTTTTTAAATCTGACATACTTTCACTTTGATCTGGTGTGAGAACATATTTTTCTGGTGTGAGAACATATTTTTCTGGTGTGAGAACACCTTTTTTTGTAAGTACCGGATTAGTCAAGTACATAGCATTATTTTCATTTAAAATAGATTCCTCAAGAATTGCAAGTTTTCTAGCCGAATAAAAATCTCTAGGGTTTTGTGACAACACCAATCTTTTTAGTTCCGGATATAAACCATTAATAAATGAAGTTTTTAAAAGTGTTTGCCTGATTTTATTCTCACTTTCGGAATCTACATCTTCCGGAACAACCTTAAATGAAGCAGCTTCGATTCTCATCGAAAACTGTTTAACCGACTCATTTGGTCTCTGTGTAAAGTTCACGAGTGAAATTATGTTTTTAGTAACATTTTCGGTCACTTCAAAATGATCTTTCAAAATGTGAATAATTTCCTGCAAATTTTTACAATTTCTGTGCTTTGGATTCTCTTCAATCAATCTATTTGCTTCCCCCTCTAAATTCAATCTCAAACAAACTAATTTGTCACACTCACTCCAGTTTGCATGAGTGGCTACTAAATTTAACTTTTCCAAAAACTGTGACAACGAAAGCTCTGAATTTCCCGAGAATTTTGGAATATGATGTGCGAACTTAGGTGTGAAAATATGGAATGATTTTAACATGTTATCATTTACCGATGAAGCACTGTTTTGATTTGGCAAAGTGCCAGAAGAAGAATTCAGACATACCGGCGATTTATCTGATATATTTTCCTCATTAGATTTAGCTTTGTGGCTAACATTTTTAACTTTACTTCTAGAATTAACAGTATCCGACTCAGTAGCAATATCAAGCGACAAATTCAAGGAGGAATTTAATTTTTTTCTTGAATTTTTACTCATCTTACCGACATTTACTTTTTTGTTTCTAGTAATTGGAGCCATTTTGCATAACAATCAAATATACTCGTATAGTTTAACACAATATGCAATTGCAATGTTCTTAAACAGTATTTACAATAAAACCAGTTTTTATCAAATCAAATGACATAAATATGCAAACAAATCAATTTTTTTTATCAAATGGCACATATCAAATTCCAAGAACACTCGTTTTTGAGAACACCGAAAGCAGAACATGGAACTCTGTTTACTTAAGAAAACACTCATTTTAGCACAACGGTAATTTTTAACCTTCAAAATTTCAATTCTTAAGAAAATTTTTAAAAATTTTAATTCTCTCAGCTCTTCCCCACTCACCGAGAAAAGTAACGGCACCAATTCTGTCGCGAACGTTTTGGTATACTCGACAGAGAAGACAAAGTTTTGAAATCAAACACATTTATTAAACATGAAATAACAAGGCAGTTGATCGAAAACAGTGGAGTACAAGCATTTCTCGCAATAACTCAGAGTTACACTCGGTAGGGTGACCATTAAGAACACCCCTGGAGGAAGAGGAACCAAGAGAATACACATATTTTCTGATACATAAAATAAACACAATATTCCTCATATTATACTTGACATTTATATATCACATTTGTATACTTTGAACATATACGACATTTTCATATAACATCATCAATGACTTGATACTCACGAGGATTTGACAATTAACACTCTATTCGTTAGGTGGAAGACTAAATATATATAAAACTTTACCTCGTCTCTTTTAAATATAACATTTACAATTCTGTACCATGGGAAAGGATATCAGGATGGACTCTCGGCATAAACTCATCGAGATTCTTGCGCAGAACAAAATCCATAATGGTCGGGAAACTTGACTACACAACATCATGCTGGCGGAATTCGACATCTTGGTTGGTTACGGAGATTGGTTGATTCGTACCTTAGGACACAAGGAGGAGTCAGGCAAATACAAATCGCTGAAAAATGAGCTTTCCCTCTTGCCCTATTAGCGATTCAAGCCAACCAGTGAAAGAACCATTTTCTCTTTTCACAAGACTCATTATTCCATTACTACCAGGCTGATTCATTTAAAAACACGAGTGACTCATCTCTGAACCGAGCCAAACGACTCTACGCACAACTTGTCGAACTATGTTACATATTTTAATCACATCCTTCCACTTTCAAAATTAATCCACCTTTTCTTAAAATTCGCGATCATACGCGAATCAAACACACACGTCTACATTTCTCCACGACTCCTTCCACACTGTTTCCAAAATCCTTTTTCAAACGCGCGCGTGCGCAAAACCTGCAAGTTCCCAACTAGCGACTGAGAAGCGAAAATACAAAACTATTACTATTTTTCTGGAACATAGACACTTTTGCGATTTTAGAGTTCACTTCCCTTAAAAGTCAATGTAATTGAAAACATGTAGAAAAGACATCTATATTTCGAAATTGACACTTTCAATCACACAGAAATAAAACAATACTTTAATATACAATTTTAACACAGAGGTGTGAAAGCCTTATCACAAAATGCAGTAGAAAGACAAATACTTGTTATGAAAGAAAAAATTACAAAACTGCAAGAAGAAAATAAAACACTGACAGAAGAATCTAAGAAAGACAAAACCTGTACGAGCATATCAATATGGAAAAAAAATTGGCGAACCTCATTCTGGAATATCTACTTTGCGTCGATGGATGAAGTCCTTTGATTGCAAGAAAGGCATAATGACAAATGTTATTTATTTGATGTCAGTTAAAGGTGAGAGCTTAAGTGAAAGTGATTGTTTAACTATTTTATGTTTTGATGAAATGTACATCGATAATAGATTATGTTATGATCAAGCAGAAGATAAAGTTATTGGTCCTCATGAAAATGTTTAAGTAGTTAGGGCTAGATATTTAACGTCTAAATGGAAACAACCAGTTCATTATGATTTTGACGAAATATGACTGGTGAAATCTTAAATAGTATTATTCTGACTCTGGAAAAAATAAAGTATCAAGTTGTTGGTATTGTTTCGGACATGGGAGGAAAGAATGTGATAGTTTAGAATGACTTAAAAATTACCCATGAGAATACTCTTTCCCTAATCCAATGGACGGTTCCCGGCCTAATTGGGTATTTGCTGACATACTCATTTGCTCAAGTTGCTCAGAAACCACATTCTTGATGATGGGATTCAACTTATAAGCGGGGAAAAAATTACTAAAGAATTTTTTGCCAAATTGTTGGGAAAATATTGTGGTGAAACCCAGGTATGTCCTCAGTTGAAACAGCATCATTTAGAGGTTAGAGGGCGTGACAGATAAAATGTACGCGTTGCTGCACAACTTTTATCAAGACGTAGCGCTACTGCTTTAAAATATTTATTGCATGATGAAGAAGCAGCCACTTTTGTTAATGTTGCTAATGATGTTTTTGATGTTATGAACTCAAGGCTTCCGTGTGTGTAAAGAAAAATCTTGCAAGTGGATTTGGTGTGTATAAAGAAGAGCAAATGGATACACTAAATAATTTCGCAAGTGAATGTATGAAGATGCTTGTGGGTAAGAAGAAGCATTTGCTACTTTTCCAAAAGGGATTTTTGCGGTCTATCAGGTCAATTAAAGGTTTATATAACTATTTAATTGCAAAAGATATGAACATGAAGTATATTTTGTAAATCAAGACTGTCTGGAAAATTTATTTTCACAATTATGTGGTTTAGGATATTTTTACGACAATCCTTCGCCTTCAGAAGTCCAACACCGCCTTAGAATTCTGTTGCTAGGTGCAAATGCTGCTGACGTTATTCAAGAAACAACTTGTAGTTCTGTGCAAAATGTGGATGAAGACATTCGGGCAACAATTATTTCACAAGTGAAATGTTTTGGGGTATACCAGATATACATAATATGCTACAAATTTTAGATGATGATGCAGAAAATAGGAATTTTAACCAAGAACCAACTGTTGAGCATGTAAGCGAGAGCATTTTACAGACTGAGGAAAATGTTATTCAAGGACCTTCTGCAAACTCGATTGACTGCCCTTATGAAGGCCTACGTTATATTGCAGGTTATCTTGCATATAAATGTTCGAAATATGATAAAACTTTGGGTACTGCTTCGGACAAAGTTCCTGCATTGTGATCACATCTTGGATGGATAGAAGCAGTATCTCGTGAGGGTCTATTAGTTCCATCACCTGAATGGTTAAAAACTGTTGAACAAATGGAGGTAATTTTTGGAATGTTCCATGGACAGTCATTGTCAAAAGTAGATAAAGTTGTAGAAACTTTGTCTAATCATATGCAAGAAAAATTTTTAGACTTGCATAAAAGTATTATAAAAGTGTATGTCCGAACAAGAACCTTCTCAGGGCTCAGAAGGGCTCAAAGGCTCAGAAGGCCGATCCGGTGGTCGAGCGGTCAGGGGCATGTGCTTCCGTCTGATCGCTGGATTGCCGGGTTGCAGGTTCGAATCCCGTCAGCGGACATGGATGTCGTCATGTCGAGGCCAAGTCAGACTTCCACCCTTCGGGGAGCCTCTATAAAAGTAAAGCTGCAAATCTCCTCCCCTTCGCCATGGGATACCCTGGAGAGGTCTTGTGGACGTGGTGCGTAGGCGCCACGTCCACAAGGGGGAATTAGTAACGAACCACGGGGGAATTAGTAACGGAATTTCACCACGGGGGAATTAGTAACGAACGAACATGCTCAGAAGCAGAGGGGGAAAAATGCAGCAAAAAAGTCCCGAAAATGGATTAATTTCCGTAGCTCACATTATTAGCAAGATATTTCTTTTTTATGTGAAGAAGTATAAGTGTTCTTTTCGTAATATAATGTATATATTAGAATCGTGTTTCCCAACCTGAGATATATGCAAAAATTTCAGTATTGAAGAATATGACTCATTTAAATTATTTTATTAAACCAAAGATATTTTTTATTAAGAAATTAATGACTAAAAGTACATTTATATTTATAATTTCAAAATTTATTTATATTCTTTTTTTTAAGGTTGAATAATGCAAACTTTAATCAAAAATATTTCTTTTAAAGTAGTCAACACTGTAAAATTTATATTAATTTGGGAAAATGCACTTCTTTCTTGAAACATTAGTTTAGCTCATAAAGTTCCATTATGTAGGATTTTTAAATCTTGAAAGACGAAAGTACAGTATACTATTTATTCATTTCATTTTACAGCAAGTTATTTGTATCTTTATATATTTTCTAATGATGTCCTTGTAATTTTTGAAAAATCTAACAGGATTTAAATTCTCACATTTTATATTAATTAAATTTTATTACATTTGCGTATGATTTTCAGAACTAAAGTACTTTTAATAAATAACTTAATTTTTAATTTAATTTTAATAGAATAATTTTTTCATCAAAAATGGGAGGGGGGGGGGGGGCGGGTACGATTTAAGAAAATAAACAGGCGCGGGATTTCAAGGGGATAAAGGTTGGGAACCGCTATTCTAAATCAGATTGCAAGTTGTGTACATGTACGTGCATGCAAGTTGTGTACATGTACGTGCATGCAAGTTGTGTAGTGTGTATAGGAGATGGTTTGTGTTCAAGTCAATGAAATGGTCGTAAAGATCTGGAAACTTGTGCATTTAAATGTGTGTATACAATTCAATAGAATGGTCATAAAGATCTGCAAACTTGTATTTTGAATGCGTGCTTACAAGTCAATGGAATGGTCGTAAAGATCTTTAAGCTTGTTCTCTTGAATGCGAATGTAAAAGTTAATGGAATATGTGTGTGATTTTATATTTATATATTTCACTTTTATTACTTTGTTATTTTAGTGTGTGTGTGTGTACCTAATGAAGAAAGTAAATGCTTGTTATGAAACTAAATGCATTTGCAGAGGGTATTATTTAATATAACTTAATATTTTTATGATAAGTATTTATTCTATTTATTGTCAACTTTGAAGTGTTTTAATATATACATAGTTTTATTTAAGTATTTGTGCATACAAACTAATATTGAATTATTTTAACATATACAACACCGCATTTATTAATGTAGGCTGGCAGCAAGGTTAATTTTCTACTCTTGATTTCTCAAGACATTTGAACAATGGCATAATAAAAAAATCTGATGTGGGCAGCACATGACTTTCCCTGCAGACTTATATCCACGTTCTCTTTATTTTAATTAAATTTAATTCACTTTTAATTCAATTTTCGTTCTCATTTGTTAACTGGACTTATTTTCAAAGGTGGCGTAGGGAAAGTACGAAAAACTAAAATATCTCGAGAACGGCTAGTCCTATTGTAATGGGGTTGGTCTTATTCTTTTCGTCGTTAAAAATTAAATCAGCATTTAATGGATATATTTGAGTATACCCAGTTTTTTATTTTAGATTTTGGCAATTTTTGCGGGCCATTTTGCAAAAAAAGGCAGGTTATTTTTTCTGAATCGTACCAAAATCTAATCAGCACCAGGGTGACCTATACGTGACTCATTTACCAAATTTTGTGAAATTCGGTCCATTAGTTTTTCAGCTACAGTGGATACAAGCTTTTGCGGGCCATTTCACAAAAAAGGCGGGTTCTTTTATTCCGAATCGTACCCAAAACTAATCAGCACCAGCCCCGCCCACAAGTGACTTACCTACAAAATTTTGTGAAATTCGGTCCATTAGTTTTTTAGTTAGAGTGGATACAAAATCTGCACAGACAGACAGACAGACACACAGACACACAGACAGACAGACAGACAGACAGACACACAGACACACACACAGACGTCACGCTAAAAATGGTTTTTTCGTATTCTAGAGGTCTCGAAACGTGTAGATCCGTCGAAAACTCGAGTTGCGATTTTCGGCATGATTCCAATACTTTCCCTATACATTACCATGTATTGCAGGGAAAGTAATAGACTTTCTTGTTACTAGTTGATTAACTGATATAAAGTAGGATTATTTTAAATTTTCTACTTTGTTTTGGCTGATTTGCTGGTGTGAAATGTCTGATGTATATCTGAAGACTGAAAATATAAAGTTATAGTCTGATGAAGATGCTTAACCATAGTAAGTTAAAAATAAATGTAATGATATAATTTGCTTGCTCATATATTTTTCCTCATGAATCAATATACTATAATACATTTAATTTATTATTCTGAAAGTATATCATAGTGTGTGTGTTAAACGCTTAGTTTCTATATATATGTTTACATTGCATTTCGATTTGATATAAATTTTCTTTTTAACCTAAAAAAAACTAATAAAATCAAGTGTTTTGCAATAATATAAGTTCTTCACTATAAAAGCATCACTTAAATCGTTTACTAGTTAGGCATAAGTACATCCCCCCCCCCTAAAAGGACATAAAACTCTTAGTGTTAGCGTTTTAATTACTGTTTTGATTTCCAATTATTAGAGATAACATAATCGGAAATAACTTTATTTATATGCATTTAATAAGAAATTACGCGATGTTTATTTGTGTATAATGAAAATTTTAGAATGATTTCTTGTTTAGAAAACTTTCCGAACATATTTCTGTAAATTCGTGTATTTAAAACAAAATTCATTAAAACTAGCATCGCCTCCTGTAATAACATTGGCTGGTTTCAAAAAGCGAAACGAAACTTTCAGATGATTCATATTTTTCAGAAAGGGATATACAGTTTTATTATGTATGTACCCTTCCAAAAAACCCCAGTACTGCATATTTAAGTTGTGTTCAAGTAAAAAAATCTGATGTGGGCAACACATGACTTTCCTTATATAATGCAATGAATTTACTACTTTTACAGTTAAAACATTTTTATTCTTATAGTAGATACTTATATTCTTTCCAAGATTTTGAATTTTCTTCAATTAGTCGTCATTTTCATTGATTTAGCGTCATTTTTATCCATTTGGCGAGATTTTTGTTAATTTGGCAACAATTAAAAATGCCGCCAAGTTGGCGACATTCCGCCAAATACGTCGCCAAATTCTCGCCAAGGGTTATAGACGGAGAAATAAATTATTCTTACAGCAGATAAATGACTATTTGCGTTCAAATACAAAAGTATTACTCAAAGTATCTTTTCTCATGAATGGAACGAGCTAGGTCCACGAGAATAATGTCACCAAATTTATTTCATGGTATTGCATATGAAAAGTGAACATGTTTCTCAATAGGAAATATATTTTTTTTTATTTTATAAAACTGTTTGATAATTTCTTTAAAAAATGTCCAATATCTCGAGAACGGTTCATGTTAGCGTTCTAAAATTTATGCCAATCGTTTTCTAATGAAAAATTACATAAGAAATGTCTATTTGCGTAACTTTATTAGCGGTTTTGATTTTTTGACGATTTTTTCAAAATTTCACTCGAAAATTTAGGGGGGTTCTGAACATTCGATTGCGTATAAAAACAATAGGCTTCCAGTATTCATGGATTGGGATTTTTGTACCAAATTTCGTTCGAATCGGTCCATTCGTTCGTCAGTTATTGTCTCCACAGACTCACTGACACACACACACACACACACACACACACACACACACACACACACACACAGACATCACTTCAAAAATGTTTGATTCGTGATCAGGGATGCTTGAAACGTGCTCTCCCGTCGAAAACTCGAATTCGAATTTTCGACCCCGTCACAATACTTTCCTTATATACATTATGTATATAAGGAAAGTAATTAATGTTATTTGAGTATTTATTTCATATTTTAAATTAAAAAAAAAAAAATAAATTAATTTTGCTATCATCCTTTAACATTGGAGTCTACCTGGCCGTTCTTGCCAGTTTGCTCCAAGTGACGTTGCGTCTTTACGTGCTGTCATTGGCTAGAGCTGAAGGAGCCTTAGGTGCAACCTCATAGAAATAATAACCTTACGTAGGACCCCGCTTCTTGTTTGTTGAAGTTCTGCAACCTCTGGATCTAGCTTCGCGAACTCGAAAAAAATCATTAAGGAGCGCCTGGGACAGATCAAGAATGGATGCCTTTAAACATGGTATGCTGGAATCGGAATAAAATATTTTAGCATGAGTGTTTTTCACGAAGAGAACGAAAGGGTTGGCTCCGACATGACGGAGTAACTGGAAGCTTCGCGAATTCTGTTAACCGCCCGCAAAGTAGTATTAGTAAGATGAACCAAGCCATGGAGTTACAAAGGAGGAGATAAAACTCCTATGGATGAAACGCTTGAAAATGCCATAATGCTTTGAAAATTATATCTAGGCGTCGCTAGTGTTTGTAAAGTAGTTGCTATTGTTAGTTGACACTATAGAAAGGCGTGGTATTTAGTATATGTATTTTTAATAATTTTTAAATTAAGGATTCCTTAATTATGAGTATAATAAACCAGTATTTTTTCATAGTTGTAGGATAGAGTACAGAATATATGGAGATAAAAATGAATTGGAAAGTAAAATAATTTTGAATACGTAGGAATATTCTTTATTGCTTCAGTTATTCTTTGCGTTGTACTAATAATTAATTTTTACAAAATTGACAGTTTAAATAAATATTTTAGGTCTTTCGCCATAGAAATGCATACAATACAGGACTACTTATCTTATCCCAGCGCCACCTGAATTATTGTCTCAAACGAGATTGGTGTTTTCTTAATATGAAGATTTAACTCCTTACTTTTACCTCCATGAACAAGGCATTGATGGAAATTGCTCCAAGTGTACTAAGTAGCTTTTTTAGTCTACCGTTTTCTGACATAGACGGAAGATTTTCGCCATAAACCAATCATAAAGAAATTTAGAATTAGATCGACCAATGAAATCTTTGTTAATATTG
Source organism: Amaurobius ferox (assembly GCA_951213105.1). Classification (NCBI taxonomy): domain Eukaryota; kingdom Metazoa; phylum Arthropoda; class Arachnida; order Araneae; family Amaurobiidae; genus Amaurobius; species Amaurobius ferox. The sequence continues at coordinate 3,697,917 of OX578152.1, read as the reverse complement.
GAAATACAAAAGTTTATCAATTAGTATTCAATTTATCTAAAACAAAATTTTAAGCACGTATGGCACATTTACTGACTCATATGTAAAATTTTAGAATTGTACGTTTTACTATTTATTCGTAATGCAGCACACAGGCGTATTACACCCCATGGGGCTTCGCTCAGTGTTCTCTCATGTATGAAGATTAAATTCTCTACTTTCATGCTGTGTATATGTGTTGTTGTTGTTGAGACCCAGACCGTCCGACCTACCAGAAAGGTGTAAAGGTAACTGTTTGGACGGCCGGGAAGTGCCACATAATTTAGACCGGAACCCAGTGGGGGAGGCAACCACAGGGACCGTACCCTCCTTCCCCTACCACCAACCTATCGGAAGGACTTACGGACCCACATGTTTAACGTGATCGTACTCCGCATGAACACGGCGGCAGTTGTGGCAGCGTGCAAATCCAGCGCGCAAACCACCGGGCTACCGCGCCCGAAATGTGCCAACAGCACGCGGTATTCCCAGGTGGTCACCCACCCAAGTACTAACCGCGCCCGATGCTGCTTGACTTCGGTGATCTAACGAGAACCGGTGTTTTCAGCACGGTAGGGCCGTTGGCTCTGCTGTGTATATGTGTGTCCATGGTGACGATATCTCACGAACGAATGGAGCGTTTCGGACGAAATTTGGTATAAAAATTACAATCAGTGAATACTGGAAGCCTATTGAACACCTTAATATTCTTAGAATCTTGGAAGGAGGGGGTGGGGTCGACAATGGAATGAATTTATGAGATTAAAATGTTCAGAAATTAATCATATTAAACCTAATTCCGTTGGAATGACTATACAGGAATACTCCATGAACAAAATGATTTTTAAAGTACTTTATTGGATAAACTGCCTGCTGTTTCACTAGTATGAAAATAAATCAAGAGATTGCCAGTTTTGTGACGTGTTCATGACTATACTTTAGCTGTGTTTCCAAATACGCCTTGAAATTATGAAGCAGTGCAAACTCGTTATAGTGAACTACGGTTATAATGAATTCCTGTTTATAATGTACTAAATTCGAAGTCTCTTCAGACTCTATTTGAAGTGAACTTATGTATAAGAAAACTTCACCAAAAATACTTTGAATTAAATTCCTGGATAATGTATTTTAAAATGATTACAAATAGAAAAATATGAAATTAAAATGAACCGAAAACTGCAAATTTGGTGTAATTTCAAATAAATATCCTTAGTTGCGATCGATAAAACTCAGACGAATGTATATTTATAAGGAAAAATATTTAAATTACACCTGAATGTACAGTAAAACCAAGTTATAAATACAGCATATAAAAAATGTTTAACGATATAAATCAATTCGAAGATACATAATGGAAGCAGTGATTTTAATCTCTTTGTGTTTTATATTTAACTTGTGTGAAGAAAACTGATATATAAATAAACAAATAAAATTTAGTAAAATTTTAATTGACGAACTGAAGTAAATTTAAGGTTTTTTTTACATTGATCTTCTCAGGTGCTAAGTGGAAACTGTTTAACATCAAACAGGCTGTCTGTCTGTCAGGCTTAATATTTCAAGTTTTACAAAAGATTTGACAGAGATCTATTAATAAAATATTATTTTTTCACATTAATTGAAACTTGGTATGAACTGTTTTGTATAAAATGAGCAGCAATACATTGAAGTATGATACAGTACAATAATGCAATACAACAATACAGTATTCACGGTGTATAAATATTTCTGTTTATATACAGGGTGTCCCACAAAAAGTGAACAGTGAGGGATTTTTTGAACCGTTGGTTGTAGGCCTATTAAATGCTGTACCATATTTTTGTAGAAAGCTAAGTAAATTAACTTTTTATACAGCTCCTCTATCAAAAAATGTCAAATTACGAAAATGTTACCCGTACCGTATTTAGTGTAACTGAAAAAAAATTGGCTGTAATACGATCCAATTTGACATAGTTATCACTAATTAAAATTTTTATTGGAAATAAGGGAGCATTCAAAAATCAACTTCGGTTCCAAATAGTTACTAAAGCTTTTACAACTTCCTTCAAATTTATTTTATGCAGATAAAGCTATTTGTCATTATTATGTCGATTCACAGTTTGTATTTTAGCATTCAAGTAACTCTGCTGCCAAACTAGAGCTTAAATGATGACGCTGTTCAATAATGCTGAATTCTGTGAGATAGATGATTTTGATTTACGGCGAATGTAACCGATCTTCCAGTGATAGAGCGAAGAAATACTATCATCGTTTCAGTAAAGCGGGCATCCTTTTATAGCGATTATCTTGCAGCTGGTATGTCGATTGCAATAGAGCATGGGCACGATCGTAAAAAATCTGATGTGGGCAATACATGACTTTCCTTATGTAATGCAAAGAATTTACTACTTTTACAATAAAAAAAGTCGCCAAGTTGGCGACATTCCATAAAATTCGTCACCAAAAGCTCGCCAAGCGTTATGGACAGAGAAATAAGTTATTCTCATAGCAGATAAATGACTATTGGCGTTCAAATACAAAAGTATTACTCAAAGTATCTTTTTCATGAATGGAACGAGCTAGATCCACGAGAATGATGTCACAAAATTTATCGCATTGTGTTACATATGAAAAGTGAATATGTTTCTCGAAAGGAAATATTTTTTTATTTATTTTATATGATTTTTTGATAATTTTATTGAAAAATGTGCAATATCTCGAGAACGGTTCATGTTAGCGTTCTAAAATTTATATCAATCGTTTTGTAATGAAACATTACATAGGAAATGTCTATTTGCGTAACTTTAGTAGAGGTTTTGATTTTTTGACGATTTTTTCAAAATTTCATTCGAAAATTTAGGTGGGTTCTGAAAATTCGATTGCGTATGAAAACAATAGGCTACCAGTGTTTAAGGATTGTAATATTTGTATCAAATTTCGCTCGAATTGGTCCATTCATTCGTCAGTTATCGTCTTCACAGACTCACTGACACACACACATACACATATTTTCACACACACACACATACTTTCACACACAGACACATACTTTCACTCACACACGCACAGACATCACTTCAAAAATGTTTGATTCGTGATCAGGGATGCTTGAAACGTGCTCTCCCGTCGAAAAATTGAATTGGAATTTTCGATCCCGTCACAATACTTTCCTTATACATTATGAATATAAGGAAAGTAATAAACAGCCTGCGTAGTAGAATACGCAGAAACGTAACGGCAAAAGGGCATTATTACTTTCCTTATATACATAATGTATAAGGAAAGTATTGTGACGGGGTAGAAAATTCGAATTCGAGTTTTCGACGGGAGAGCACGTTTCAAGCATCCCTGATCACGAATCAAACATTTTTGAAGTGATGTGTGTGTGTGTGTGTGTGTCAGTGAGACTGTGGAGACGATAACTGACGAACGAATGGACCGATTCGAACCAAATTTGGTACAAAAGTCACAATCCGTAAACACTGGAAGCCTATTGTTTTTATACGCAATCGAATGTTCAGAGCCCCCTAAGTTTTCGAATGAAATTTTGAAAAAATCGTCCAAAAATCAAAACCACTAATAAAGTTACGCAAATAGACATTTCTTATGTAATTTTTCATTGGAAAACGATTGACATAAATGTTAGAACGCTAACATGAACCGTTCTCGAGATATTGCACATTTTTCAAAAAAATTATCAAATAGTCATATAAAATAATAAAAAAAATATTTCCTATTGAGAAACATGTTCACTTTTCATATGTAATACCATGCGATAAATTGGGTGACATCATTCTCGTGGATCTAGCTCGTTCCATTCATGAAAAAAGATACTTTAAGTAATACTTTTGTATTTGAACGCCAATAGTCATTTATCTACTGTAAGAATAACTTATTTCTTCGTCCATAACGCTTGGTGACGAATTTGGCAGAATATTGCCAACTTGGCGACTTTTTGAAATGTTGCCAAATTAACTAAAACCTCAGCAAATGGATAAAAATGACGCTAAATCAATGAAAATGACGACTAATTGTCGAAACTTCAATATCTTGGAAAGAATATTAGTATCTACTATAAGAAAAACCTATATTTTTTTTTGTAAAAGTAGTAAATTCATTACATTATATAAGGAAAGTCGTGTGTTGCCCACATCAGATTTTTTTCACTATAGCGGGTATAATGGTAAACTGATAATGATGACCAATTAAAATTGAAACTAAACCCATTTAATATCTAAATTTACCTTTGTGCTGAAAATAAGTTATTTAGAATACTTGAGTGACAATATATGTTTAAAATTTCATTTGCTAATATGAACTTTAAGTGATTTTAAGTAAATGTACACTACTACTCATTTTTACTGCAGCCACTAGCTAGCTTTCTGAAGATATATACATTCACTAGAAAATTCTACATGCAAGTGAGAAGGGAAAGGACATAACGAATTTTCTTATAAAAACGCATATATTTTATTGAAAGTGAATATTTTATTTTTCAATAAATTAATGAAATTCTGATGTGTGCAACACATGACTTTCCTTATATAATGCAATGAATTTACTACTTTTACAGTAAAAAAATAGGTTTTTCTTATAGTAGCTACTTATATTCTTTCCAAGATATTAAATTTTCGACAATGAGTCGTCATTTTCATTGATTTAGCGTCATCTTTAACCAGTTGGCGAGATTTTCGTTAATTTCGCAATATTTAAAAGAGTCGCCAAGTTGGCGACATTCCACCAAATTGGTAGACAAAATCTCGCCAAGCGTTATGGATGGAGAAATAAGTTATTCTTATAGCATAGCAGATAAATGACTATTGGCGTTTAAATACAGAAGTATTACTCAAAGTATCTTTTCTCATGAATGGAAGGAGCTAGAATCACGTGAATGATGTCACCCAATTTATCGCATAATATTACATATGAAAAGTGAACGTTATTACATATGAAAAGTGAAATGTTTCTCAATAGTTTTTTTTTTTAATTTATGGGATTTTTTGTTAAATTTGTTTGAAAAATGTACAATATATCGAGAATAATTCATGCTAGCCTTCTAAAGTTTATGTCAATCGTTTTCTAAGGAAAAATTACATAGGAAATGTCTATTTCATTAACTTTATTAAAGGTTTTGAATTTTTGATGATTTTTTCAAAATTTCACTCGAAAATTTAGACGAGTTCTGAGCATTCGATTACGTTTAAAAACAATAGGCATACAGGATACATGGATTGTGATTTTTGTACCAAATTTTATTGGAATCGCTCTATTCGTTCGTGAGATATCGTCTCCACAGATTCACTGACACACACACACACATACTTCCACACACACACACAGACATCACATCAAAAATGTTCGATTCGTGATCAGGGATGCTTGAAACGTGTTCTCCCGTCGAAAACTCGAATTCGAATTTTCGGCCCCGTCACAATACTTTCCTTATGCATTATATATGTATATAAGGAAAGTAAAAATAGGTTTTTCTTATAGTATATATTTATATTCTTTCCAAGATATTGAATTTTCGACAATTAGTCGTCATTTTTATAGATTTAGCGTCATTTTTATTCATTTAGCGAGATTTTCGTTAATTTGGCAACATTTCAAAAAGTCGCCAAGTTTGCCGTTATGGATGAAGGGTTATGGATGAAAAAATTAGATAAATGACTTTTGGCGTTCAAATACAAAAGTATTACTCAAAGTATCTTTTTTCAGGAATGGAACGAGATAGATCCACGAGAATGATGTTACCCAATTTATCGCATGGTATTACATATGAAAAGTGCACATGTTTCTCAATAGGAAATATTTTTTTTTAATTTTATATGACTTTTTGATAATTTTTTTGAAAAATGCTAAATATCTTGAGAACGGTTCATGTTAGTGTTCTAAAATTTATGTCAATCGTTTTCTAATGGAAATTACATAAGAAATGTCTATTTGCGTAACTTTATTAGCGGTTTTGATTTTTTGATAATTTTTTCTAAATTTCACTCGAAAGTTTAGGGGGGTTCTGAACATTCGATTGCGTATAAAAACAATAGGCTTCCAGTGTTTACCGATTGTGATTTTTGTACCAAATTTCGTTCGAATCGGTCCATTCGTTCGTCAGTTATCGTCTCCACAGACTCACTGACACACATACTCACACACACACACACACACACACACACACACACACACACACACACACACACACACACACACACACACACATCACTTCAAAAATGTTTGATTCATGATCAGGGATGCTTGAAACGTGCTCTCCCGTCGGAAACTCGAATTCGAATTTTCGACCCCGTCACAATACTTTCCTTATACATTATGTATATAAGGAAAGTAATATCCATCAATGTGGATACATTTAGATATATCCTACTAAAATTGAAGGTTAAACGATTGTAAATTTCTAAAGTAGCCACATTTAGCGTAGAAATGATGAAAAATTCCATACTACTGAGAATGCTAGTATTACTTTCCTTATATACATAAGGTATAAGGAAAGTATTGTGACGGGGTCGAAAATTCGAATTCGAGTTTTCGACGGGAGAGCACGTTTCAAGTATCTCTGATCACGCATCGAATATATTTGAGGTGATGTCTTTGTGTGTGTGTGTTTGTGTGTGTGTCAGTGAGTCTGTGGAGACGATATGTCACGAACGAATGGAGCGATTCGAATGTTATTTGGTATAAAAATCACAATCCGTGAATACTGGAAGCCTATTGTTTTTAAACGTTATCGAATGTTCAGAACCCCCTAAATTTTCGAGTGAAATTTTGAAAAAATCATCAAAAAATCAAAACCATAAATGAAGTTAAGCAAACTGACATTTCTTATGTAATTTTTCCTTAGAAAACGATTGACATAAACTTTAGAACGTTAGTGTGAACCGTTTCCGAGATATTGCACATTTTTAAAATAAATATATCAAAAAATCCCATAAAATAAAAAAAATATATTAACTGTTGAGAAACCTGCTCACTTTTTATATGTAATATCATGCAATAAATTTGGCGACTTCATTCTCGTAGATATAGCTCGTTCCATTCATGAGAAAAGATACTTTGAGTAATAGTTTTGTATTTGAATGCCAATAGTCATTTATCTGCTATAAGAATAACTTATTTCTCAGTTTGAAAAGCTTGGCGAGATTTTGGCTACGAATTTGGCGGAATGTCACCAACTTGGCGACTTTTTAAATGTTGCTAAATTAACGAAAATCTCGCCAAATGGATAAAAATGACGCTAAATCAATGAAAATGACGTCTCATTGACGAAAATTCAATATCTTGGAAATAATATAAGTATCTACTATAAGAAAAATCTATTTTTTTACTGTAAAAGTAGTAAATTCTTTGCATTATATAAGGAAAGTCATGTGTTGCCCACATCAGATTGTTTTGTTTCGATAAGGTAAGGGCAAAATTTTCTGTGTGACGTCACGTACTCATGCTCTATAAACAGGTTCGTTTTATAGTCGATATGGTTCAGGAAGACAACGAGTTCTAATGGAAAATAATGAATTAGATATTTTAGCCTAATTCTCGTCGTATCCGTATCGAGTACCCGGACCGTAAATACTGAATAACATTTTCCTCAGTCCACCCGAAATCGTCACGCGCCTATTTGAACCTGCCATCTGCTGTACCCCATGCAAGAGTTCTTAGTGTTTCGTCTATAAGGGCTCTCATCCTGGTGGAAAGGATGCACTGACGAAAATGTGGAAGTATATTGAGTCTACTGAAAACAAATAATCAAGATTGATATCACGTCTGCATTCAATAGATAAAATCAAGGATAAAGCGTTTTAAAAAACGAAAGGTCTTTTATTTAACACATCCTAAAAGTCGTACAGAACATTATTAAAAACTACCAGAGCACTTTCTTACGTATATGCGCCCTTCATCAGTGGCTACATGAATAGTAAAAACATGGAATCTTAATATATAGAGAGACCAGTTTAAAGCAAATTTGCATAAAATATAAAATGGTAAATGAACTTACTAAAAATAATACAAGAAATATACACGGAAATTACAAAATAATTATTTTGTATTCATGTAGCCACTGATAAAGAGCGTATATACGTTCGAAAGCGCTCTGGCAGTTTTTAATAATGTTCTGTACGACTTTTAGGATGTGTTAAATAAAAGACCTTTTGCTTTTTAAAAAGCTTTGTCCTTGATTTTATATACTGAAAACAGTTGTTTTAAATGATCCTAGTTGATTTCAAAACTTGAAAGGCATGCTTATTTTTCAATAAATTTTGTCTGTTTTTATCTGATAATCTGTTTTATTTACTTCATTTAAGTGTTAAAATAACTTTTAACCAGTATCGTCTGCCTGTCTTTTACAGTTTCAAAAACAAAACACGGAAAAAATCGTTTTAGAATAGCACGAAATGATTCTTGTGCATTAATTCAATATATAAACGACCCCTGGATTCACAAATTTTCATGATTTTTTGAGTATCGAAAAATCACAAGAAAATGGTGTACGCCCGGAAGTTTCGCAATTTATTTCGTCCTAAATTTGACATTTTAAGAATTAAATTTTTCTTCAGTTTGACTAAAGGAAGTATTGAAAACCGTTTTGTAATTTGATATTTTTCGATAGAGGAGCTGTATAAAAAGTTAATTTTCTTAATTTTTTTTATAAATATATGGTGCAATATTTAAATTGCAAGTTCTCAACTTTCTACCTTATTTAAAGCATTTTTGCAAGTGGAACTCTGGGTCTATAATCAACCGTTCAAAAAATATTTCATTGTTCTCTTTCTACGGGACACCCTGTATAGCGTTCGGCATAATCCGCGGTTTCACGAACAGTTTGCCTTGGAACGTATCACCCGCGGATGAGGGGTTATTACTGTGCGTGCTAATTTTGGGGCTCCAAAAATCTGGGGGTCATAATCAAAATCTGAAGGTCGTAATCAAAATCTGAAGGTCATAATCAGGACTTGTTCATGGTATTCCCTTCAAATAGCATAAACTGCGCAGAATATCTCGCCATGATTCTAATCCATTAGAATCATCCCTCCTTGGGTGAATGCCAAACGTCATAATTCACTCATCATTCACCAGTATTGACACTGGGTCTAGAAGTCATTTTTTCACTTCTGCTTGTTATGTCTTTTGTATTTTTTCTTTTACCATGTAATTTCACTGAATGGCGTGAAGCACAAAGTCTTTATGACTTCCGCTGAACTAATTTGTAAATGTCTCATAGCGTTAAATGGGGAAGAAAAATTAGGGCAATGGAATATATGACATAAACGTACGTTTCCCTTCCTTTTTATTTTCCTTACAATACATAGTAAAAAAATATTGTGAGTTTGAGTCTGCACTCGACTTTCTCAGCCATCCATGTTCCGCATTGTTTAGGTCAACAACAATCAATATCAAAGTGAACAAGTGAAAGAAAAAAAGGAAAATTTCTATTTTCCCTAGGCTTTACATTTGGTGAAATGGTGAAAACTTTGTTTTTGCAAGAAAACCCTACTCCGATTATTATATTTATAAATATTTGTTGGTATAATGTATAAGGAAAGTATTGTGATAGGATCAAAAATTCATCATTCTCGAGTTCTCAATGGGAGGAGCACGTATCAAGCATCCCTGTACGCGATTAGAACGTCTTAGAAGTGATATATATATATCTCTCTGTGTGTGTATGTAGATGAGGTATCTCACGAACAAATTGAGCGCTTAAAATGAAATTTAGTACAAATATTACAGTCGATGAATATAGGAACCCTATTGATCTTAAATGCAATCGAATGTTCGGAAGATCCTCAAGTTTATGAATGACATTTTGAAAAAAATCGTTAAAAATTCAGAACCTTCAATAATGTTACGTGAATGCTAATTTCTTATGTAATTTCTTATTATAAAACGAATGACACAAACTACGCTAGCGTAAACAATTCTCGAGATACTGTACGTTTAAAAAAAATCTATAAAAAGTATTTCATAAAATTAAAAAAAAAGTATTAATTATCGCGAAAATTTCATATGCAATATTATGAGACAAAATTGTTAACATCATTCTCGCAAATCCAGCATGTTCCATTCACGAGGGAAGATACTTTGTTGCTGTTGTTGAGACCCAGACCGCCCGACCTACCAGAAGGATGTAAGGTAACTGTTTGGATGACCGGGAAGTGCCACCCAATTTAGACCGGAACCCAGTGAGGGAGGCATCCACAGGGATCGTACACTCCTTCCCCTATCACCAATCTCTCGGAAGGATTTACGGACCCACATGTTTAGCGTGATCGTACTCCGCGTGAACGCGGCGGCAGTTTTGGCAGTATCGGGAAGCGAACCCGGGCCTACCGAGTGCAATTCCCGCGCACTAACCACTGGGCTACCGCGCCCTGGAGGATACTTTGTTGTTGTTGTTGAGACCCAGACCGTCCGACCTACCAGAAAGGTGTAAGGTAACTGTTTGGACGGCCGGGAAGTGCCACCCAATTTAGACCGGAACCCAGTAGGGGAGACATCCACAGGGACCGTACCCTCCTTACCCTACCACCAACCTCTCGGAAGGACCTACGGACTCACATGTTTAACGGGATCGTACTCCTCATGAACACGGCGGCGTGCAAATCCAGCGCGCAAACCACCGGGCTACCGCACCCGAAATGTGCCAACAGCACGCGGTGTTCCCAGGTGGTCACCCACCCAAGCACTAACCTCGTCCGATGCTGCTTCACTTCGGTGATCTAACGAGAACCGGTGTTTTCAGCATGGTAGGGCCGTTGGCTGGAAGATACTTTGTCGAATGCCCAGGCCGACCGACTCGTCCGAAGACATGGAGCAGCGAAATGGGCGGCCGGGGAAGATACTTTGTTGAAGACCCAGACCGTCCGACTCTTGTGTAATAGTTTTGATTTCAACGCCCAAAAATTTTCCAATAATTATTTATTTATATACAAAAAAAAAAGCCTATCTCTCCGTCTGTCTGTAACGCTTGGCAATACATTTAATAAATTTAGCTACTAATTTGGAGAAGTATCGCCATCTTGGAGCTTTCTTTTTTGTAATGGTGCTATATTGACGGTAATATCGCCAAAATTGTAAAAGGGATGCTAAATTAATGAGAATGACATCAAATTGATGAATTCAGAATTAAAATATTTTAATACACATATATTTTATTTATTTTATTTTATTTTTATTTTATTGAATTTACGTGGCAACTACAGACGAAGTCCAGTTACAGTAGTCACACAAGAAATTAGAAAGTACAGAACATAGGATACAAGAATGCTAAGTAGTAAACATGTCAAGCGCATTGAAACAGGTTTTTACTTTCCTTATATACATAATGTATAAGGAAAGTATTGTGACGGGGTCGAAAATTCGAATTCGAGTTTTCGACGGGAGAGCACGTTTCAAGCATCCCTGATCACGAATCGAACATTTTTGAAGTGATGTCTGTGTGTGTGTGTGTGTGTGCGTGTGTGTGTGTCAGTGAGTCTGTGGAGACGATAACTGACGAACGAATGGACCGATTCGAACCAAATTTGGTACAAAAATCACAAACCATAAACACTGGAAGCCTATTCTTTTTATACGCAATCGAATGTTCAGAACCCCATTAAATTTTCGAATGAAATTTTGAAAAAATCGTCAAAAAATCAAAACCACTAATAAAGTTACGCAAATAGACATTTCTTATGTAATTTTTCATTAGAAAACGATTGGCATAAATTTTAGAACGCTAACACAAATCGTTCTCGAGATATAGCACATTTTTCAAAAAAATTATCAAAAACTCATATAAAATAAAAAGAAAATATTTCCTATTGAGAAACATGTTCACTTTTTATATGTAATACCATACGATAAATTGGGTGACATCATTCTCGTGGATCTAGCTCGTTCCATTCATGGAAAAAGATACTTTAAGTAATACTTTTGTATTTGAACGCCAATAGTCATTTATCTGCTGTAAGAATAACTTATCTCTTCATCCATAACGCTTGGCGAGATTTCGGCGACGAATTTGGCGGAATGTCGCCAACTTGGCGACTTTTTGAAATGTTGCTAAATTGACGAAAATCTCGCCCAATGGATAAAAATGAAGCTAAATCAATGAAAATGACGACTAATTGTCGGAAATTCAATATCTTGGAAAGAATATTAGTATCTACGATAAGAAAAACCTATTTTTTTACTATAAAAGTAGTAAATTCATTACATTATATAAGGAAAGTCATGTGTTGCCCACATCAGATTTTTTTAAAACAGACAGGAGTCAAGTTAAATATATCAATATCAGCACAATAGGTATTATATAGATCAACAAATTTATAGATAGAATAGCATTTAATGTAGTTGCGTTTAACAGTAGTATTGTAAAAAAGAGTTTTTTTCTTAGTATTATTTACAGGTATATGAAATTCCAGGCAAGAAAGTAAAGTAGGGCAATCAATAGTATTATTTAAAACCTTATAATAAAACAAGAGGCAGGACCAGCTTCTTCTTTTTTTTAAGAGACATTAAACTATATTTCTGTTTGAGTTCCCTCGTATGCATATCATAAGGATAATAGCCAGTCAATCTGTAATCAATAGTACGTAATAGTTTATTTTGCACGATTTCTATCCGTTGAGAATGCAGATGAATAGCATTATATATGGATGAATATATATATATATGGATGTTATTACTTACTGTGGATGCTATCAGTATCGATAACTGTCAATTTTAAATTTGCACGAAATATAAGTGAATTGGGTACTTTGAAATAGTTTTACATGTTGTCATCCGATAAAGCACCAAATGTACAATTCAACGTTAAAATCATTGTGCCGTGGAACTTGTACATCACCTTTTCATTGTGATGGAAGTAAATTCATTGCATTATACTCGTATAGGAAAAGTCATGTGCTGACCACATCAGATTTTTTCCAGATTTGTTATTTGCAAGTAACAAAATCTGATGTGAGCAGAACATATGATTTTCCCTAGAGACTTGAATACATTTTCTCTTTCTTTCTTTCATAATTCATTAAATTGAGTTTAATTTCACAAAATAACAGGAATAATTATTTGGTATGACACTGAATTCGCAGTTTTAATTCAATTTTCTTTTTCATTTAGAAACAATTATCGTTTTCATTTCATTTTCAAAATGCGAAGAAACTAAAATATCTCGATAACAGTTAGACCTAGAGTTACGGGTTTGGTCTTTTCCTTTTGGCCTTCAAAATTTACGTATAAAACACGCATTTCCTGGATACATTTGAGCATATATATTCTTTTATTCTATATCTTGGCGATTATTTTGAGTGACTTATCTACTAAATAGATAATTAAGTCAATTTATTTTATAACCCCTATCGATTTGTGGGAATTTATAATCAGGATTCGAAATTTAAAGAGTTTCACTATTTGTGAGATCGGTGCTTTGTTCGGAAGGGGGGGGGGTCTAGGGTGTCATAAATTAATTGTGATTTGTAAGGTGTAAAAGCGTTATGCATTATGTTATGGAAAGTCATGTGCTGTTCTCAAATTCTTAATACTGTATATGTGCACATAGCAATTTTCGAACTATCTCAGTTTCTTGCATTGACGATATTACTATCATTGTTCCGCATTAGAAATGATCCGAGCAAAAATTTAAATTTTGAATAATTGTTGCTCTAATCACACGAATTACAAAAATATTTATTTCAGTATTAAGGAATAACAATTCTGATATGATTAAGCTTTCCGCGCACACGAGACTGCGACTATAAATTAGATATTTGTATGCAGGCACTTTATTTCAAACCAATTGAATTTCCTAACCGACCAAGCAAAAGCCCAATATAATCGGTCGACAGCTTTGAACACAGTTTAGAAAAATCCCATGAAGCGATACTTTGGCAATTGTGGCACCCGTAAGCCTGTAAGGTAGAGACACGTCGGTTGGGTTTCAACGTAGAATGTTCGACTGAGTTGAGTTCTACCTGCTTCAGAAAATAATCTCCCATGGAGAAAAAAAGGGGGAGTTGGAGTATTTAGCCAATGGTTAAGCTCTATTTGCTTCTTAAATTTGAGAAAAGGAAGAAAAAGAAGAAGAACGTAGCATGTAAACATCAACGTCCACCAGCAGATACGGATAATGCCGGTTTTCCCGTAGCGAACATCCCAAAGCCTTTTCTCAGTAAGTCCACCAGTAGTTCCATGTAGTTTTGACAGTTCGTTTTCCACTTGACGTCGTTTGTCCTAAAACAGTTTTTTAAAATGAAGTCCGAACAGTGTCCTCATTGCACGGCGTGAGTAATTTAATAATTTCAATTTATATTAAGTTACATTTAATAAGTATTGTCCTTGCATGAATGAAGTTAAATGTCATACTTGTGCTTTTCTAGATATCGAGCCTAAACATTTTCAGTTTCTATTCTTATATTTCTATTTTTGCACTCGTTCTAATAACGTACAAGATTTAAAAATTAGGTTTTATAGTAGAAAAGAAACCAATTCTATAATTTGCTTGAATTTTGCTGAAAATTTTACTTATTTCTTTCATGCTTGATCAGCTGTTATATTTTTTCTCATGGCTTTTGGCTTTTAATCTTGTAGTTCTTCATATTATATTAATTTATACTTTCTCGTATAAGTCATTCTATGCCCAATGTTTACACTTAGGAGCTTAAAGATGGCGAAAGTTCTCCGTGGCATAACTAAAATTTTGGCATCCTGGAGCACATATTTCAGTTCAATGGTGTTCAGTTTGATAGGAGCTCCTTTCTATTTCGGTGACATGGACGATCGCCTCCTCCCACTACTTGACTACTATATCACTAAAAGTCGCCTTCGCAAAGAATTATAGTATCATATTATTCCATAGGAAAAGTTCTGTTGATGGCAGTCTGTGCGTGTGTAAAGTGAGGACACGGTAACTTAAGAATGAATGCGCGTATATAAATTTTATTTGCAGGTACATTTTATAGGAAAACAGAATTCTATGTAAATCGCATTAGTAGAACTCGGATTCTTCGAAATTTAAGATGCGAGGCGTGGACAACTCTAAATTAATTGAAGGTGGGTCAACTAATTTCTCATACCAGAAATCATTTTTAAATAGCTTGTGATTTTTCTTTTTCCTTTGCAAAGAAAAATTTGAAAACTCTGTATAGTTGATCTCAGAGAACAATTATCAATTATGGCATGTTACCCTTCAATTATCAATTATAGCATGTTACCCTTCAATTATCAATTATAGCATGTTACCCTTCAATTATCAATTATAGCATGTTACCCTTCAATTATCAATTATAGCATGTTACCCTTCAATTATCAATTATAGCATGTTATCCTTCAATTATCAATTATAGCATGTTACCCTTCATTATAGAATGTTACCTTTCATTATAGCATGTTAGCTTTCATTATAGCATGTTAGCTTTCATTATAGCATGTTAGCTTTCATTATAGCATGTTAGCTTTCATTATAGCATGTTAGCTTTCATTATAGCATGTTAGCTTTCATTATAGCATGTTAGCTTTCATTATAGCATGTTTTCTTTCATTATAGCATGTTTCCTTTCATTATAGCATGTTTCCTTTCATTATAGCATGTTTCCTTTCATTATAGCATGTTTCCTTTCATTATAGCATGTTTCCTTTCATTATAGCATGTTTCCTTTCATTATGGCACGTTTCCTTTCATTATGGCACGTTTCCTTTCATTATGGCACGTTTCCTTTCATTATGGCACGTTACCCTTCATTACGGCATGTTACCCTTCATAACAATTATCAATTATAGCATACTAATCTTCCTTTAAAAGGGCTTGAAAAAGCTTTAGATTGATGTCAAGTTTGGAAAAGTACCCCCTCTGTGGGTAACTTCCCCTTCCCCACTAGGACAGCTAATGACGTCAATAACACAAAATTACATTGCGGCTATTTTTCACTACAAGGATTGAAACTGTTAGGTTTCGTGGTCATGGAGCCATAAATAATTCCTTTTATACGTAATTTTGTCAAATGTTGTCCAATGCTGCCATGTTAAGAAAATATAAAATTCAAAATAAATTTCGAAGTTTTCGCTCGAATTTAAAAAAAATTATCTAATTCAAAATTTTTCGTTAACCGAACAGGATATACAGTTTCGTGAAAATCCATTAATATTTGTGGCAGTTATTGGGTGCACAAGAAAACGACCACAGACGGACATCACTCTATAAATAGTCAAAACGTGTTCAGGAGGTCTTAAAACGTATCTCAAAACCGAATCAAAATCTCAGAACCGAAAATTTTCGTGAAAGCAATATTTTCTTTATACTATATTCTATAGTATGAGAAAAGAAAGCATGTGGACAGCACAAGACTTTTTCTTCAGACTCAAATTAGTGTTCTTTCATAAAAAATTAAGTTGATTAATTAAATTGCATAATAAATTAAATTTCACAAACTGATATGGATACTTTTCAATTATATCCAGTTCGCAGTTTTAATGCATTTCCCAGTTGTTAAATTAACGCATTTTAAAATACCGCCTGTTTTCCAAAATTCTTAAATATCTCGAAAATGATTCAACTTAGTGTGGTCTTACTAGTTTCGTTGTCAAATATGACGTAATAAAACAAGCATTTAACTGTTGCATTCAAGCAACAAGAAACCCAACTACCTAATGTTAAAAAACTTCATTGAATGGTTTTTGAATTAGTGTATAACGCCAAATATTCAAAATTTGAAAAAAAAAAAATATTTCGAGAACGGTAAATTCTAAAGTAAAAGGGCTGATCTTATTTTTTTCTTCGTACAAAACAAGTATTTAATAAAAAAATTTAGTCTTATATAGTTTATTTCATATTTTGGCGATTTTTGAATCCCATTGTGCAAAAAAGGCACATTCTATTTTCTCAAATCGTACCAAAATCTAATCAGCACCAAGGAAACCCACAAGAAACTTACCAAATTTTGTGAAATTTCGTTGAATAGTTTTTGAGTTAAGGGTGGACACATAGATTGCACAGATATACACACACACAGTCGTCCCTACACAAAATACACACACATTCTAAAACGTGTTCTAAAACGTGTAGATCCGTTGAAAAGTAGAGTTCCGATTTTTGACATGATTTAATTACTTTCCCTATATATTACTACTCTACTTCCTTACATTACTCTCTTTTTCCTATATTACTTCCCTACAATACATGGCAATGTATAAGAAAAATATTGGAATCGTCGAAAATTTCAACTCTAGTTTTTGACGGATCTATACGTTTCGAGCACTCTAGAATCCGAAATAACTATTTTTAGCGTAACGTCTGCGTGTGTCTGTGCAAATATATGCATCCACTCTAACTCAAAAAATCTGATGTGGGCAGCACATGACTTTCCTTATTAATGCAATGAATTTACTACTTTTACAGTAAAAAAATAGGTTATTCTTATAGTAGATACTTATATTCTTTCCAAGATACCGAATTTTAGTCAATGAGTAGTCATTTTCATTGATTTAGCGTCATTTTTTCCCCCATTCGGCGAGATTTCAGTTAATTTGGTAACATTTTAAAAAGTCGCCAAGTTGGCGACATTCAGCCAAATTCGTCACCAAAATCTCGCCAAGAGTTATTGACGGAGAAATAAGTTATTCTTATAACAAGTAAATGACTATTGGCGTTAGTTATTACAAAATTATAATTATTACAAAATAACTAACGTTATAGTTGGTTATTACAAATTATATACTATTATAAATTATATACTATTATTACATATTATAAGTTGGTTATTACAAAAATATTACTCAAAGTATCTTTTCTCATGAATGGAACAAGCTAGATCCACAAGAATGTCACCCAATTTATCGCATGATATCACATATGAAAAGGGAACATGTTTCTCAACGGTTAATATATTTTTTTCTATTTATGGGATTTTTTGCTAAATTTATTTGAGAAATGTACAATATCTCGAGAACGGTTCATGCTAGCGTTCTAAAGTTTGTCAATCATTTTCTAAGGAAAAATTACATAAGAAATGTCTATTTGCGTAACTTTATTAAAAGTTTTGATTTTTTGATGATTTTTTCAAAATTTCACTCAAAAATTTAGGGAGGTTCTGAACATTCGATTGCGTTTAAAAACAGGCTTCCAGTATTCACGGATTGTGATTTTTGTACCAAATTTCATTCAAATCGTCTCCACAGACTCACTGACACACACACGCATACTTTCACCCTCTCACACAGACATCACCTCAAAAATGTTTGATTCGTGATCAGGGATGCTTGAAACGTGCTCTCTTGTCAAAAACTCGAATTCGAATTTTTGAGCCCGTCACCACACTTTCCTTATACATTATGTATATAAGGAAAGTAAAAATAATGGACCTGATTTCATAAAATTTGGTATGTAAGTAACTTGTGATTTATTTTAGCGCTGATTAATTTTGGTACGATTCCGAGGGAAAAAAAACTGGCTTTTTTGAGAAATGGTCCACAAAAGTCTTCAAAATCTAAAATAAAAGACCACATATTCTCAAATGTATCAATTAAATGCTGTTTTTATACGTAATTTTAGACGATAAAAGAACAAGACCAACCCCATTACTTAAAGATGGAACATTTTTGAGAAATTTAAGTTCTATTGTAATTTTGAAGAACTGACGACGTTTTTCACTGTAGTTTAAAACAATTTGAAATTTCCTTATATTTAATAAAGTTCCTTGGGGGTTATTCTGGAGCTGATCAGATTTTGGCGTGATTCGGAAAAATAGAACCGACCTTTTTTTGCGAAATGGCCTGTAAAAATCTAAATAAATGGTTAAAATTAATCAAATATATTAAATACTTCTTCATGGAACTTTTTACAACTAAGCGAATAACACCATAATTCGAATATAATCCGTTCACGAGATATTTTAATTTTTTTGAAATTTTGAGGAGCTGAAGATATTTTAAAATGCATTGAGTTGCCAAATGAAATAAAGATGCATTAAAAATGCAAATTGAATATAATATCGGGAAAGCATATGATTTTCTGCAACCAAACTGAATTTAACGCACCAAGAAATAAAAGATAAGAAAATTAATAATTCTGTAGGGAAAGTCACGTGCTGCCCACATCTGCAGTTTTTATTTTGTGTGTAAGAATGCATAAAAAAAATCTGATGTGGGCAACACATGACTTTCCTTATATAATGCAATGAATTTACTATTTTTACAGTTAAAAAACAAGTTATTCTTATAGTAGATACTTATATTCTTTCCAAGATATTGAATTTTCTTCAATTAGTCATTTTCATTGATTTAGCGTCATTTTTATCTATTTGGCGAGATTTTCTTTAATTTGGCAACATTTGAAAAGCCGCCAAGTTGGCGACATTCCGCCAAATTTGTTGCAAAAATCTCGCCAAGCGTTATGGACGGAGAAATAAGAAATTCTTATACCAGATAAATGACTATTGGCGTTCAAATACAAAAGTATTACTCAAAGCATCTTTTCTCATGAATGGAACAAGCTAGATCCACGAGAATGATGTCACCCAATTTCATCACATATGAAAAGTGAACATGTTTCTCAACGGTTAATATATTTTTTTTAATTTATGGGATTTTTTAGTAAATTTATTTGAAAAATGTGCAATATCTCGAGAACGGATCAGGCTAGCGTTCTAAAATTTGTCAATCGTTTTCTAAAGAAAAATTACATAAGAAATGTCTTTGCGTAACTTTATTAAAGGTTTTGATTTCTTGATGATTTTTTCAAAATTACACTCGAAAATTTAGGAGGGTTCTGAACATTCGATTACGTTTAAAAACAATAGGCTTCCAGTTTTCACGGATTGTGATTTTGGTACCAAATTTCATTCGAATCGCTTCATTCGTTCGTGAGATATCGTCTCCACAGACTTACTGATACACACCCACACACATACTTTCATACACACAAACATCACCCCAAAAATGTTTGATTCGTGATCAGGGATGTTTGAAACGTGCTCTTCCGTCGAAAACTTTAATTCGAATTTTCGACTCCATCACAATACTTTCTTTATACATTATGTATATAAGAAAAGTAATAAGATGCTGTTATCGCTATGTAAAACATTTTCACACGTAAATCTGAAAATCGGCGGTGGTTAATGTCCGATGTAGCTGAATTGTTTTGCTTGAATGTAAACTACAACTTCAAACTACAACTTCATCAGTGGCGTTTGCCACTAATGATGAAGGTAATAATGTCCGAAAGCACTCTGGTTGTGTAACTTTAAGTACGCCATAAATGGTGTTATTATTAAAGACATTTTAATTACCAAATTTGTCTCTGTTTTATTTTAAAGTTTCTAACCGTAAACGTTTAACATTGACAGTGGCCATGTACAATATAACATTGCATATCGAATTCGATGAATTTTCACTGATTTTTATTTACAGGGGCACACCTTCCAAATGTCCGAAGACTAAGAAAATCAATGTAGACAAGGTAGACGGTCCAGACGGAGCGACCGCTTGGTGTGTGGCCTTTTCGGCGTTCTTGATCAACTTCATTATGGCCGGATTGAGCAGGATGTCCGGCGTCTTATATGTGGCTTTTATTGAGATGTTCCACACTGACCGGAAAGGGGCGTCAATGCCGTTCTCAGTCCGATCGTCTACCATGAATTTACTGGGTAAGTGAGCTCATGCAACCAAGTCTCATGTTTGTAAATTTTCACATCAGAATTTCAAGAATGAATGGCGGTTTAACTATTAAGTTTTACCTGTAGGTGCATTATGAAAATATCTACTTTCTCGTACATTTATATTCCACAGTCTTTAATTCCCCTTGTATCACAATCATTATCGGGAAAAAATTTGATGTTGGCAGCACATGGCTTTCCATACAGACTCAAATTCATTTTTACTATAATGTAATATAATGTATAAGGAAAGTATTGTGACGGGGTCAAAAATTTGAATTTGAGTTTCCGATGGGAGAGTACGTTTCAAGCATCCCTGAACACGAATCAAATATTTTTGAGGTGATGTCTGTCTGTGCGTGTGTGTGAAGACGATATATCACGAACGAATGGAGCGATTTAAACGAAATTTGGTACAAAAATTACAGTCCGTGAATATTGGAATCCTATTTTTAATCTCAATCGAATGTTCAGAACCCCCTAAATTTTTGAATGAAATTTTGAAAAAATCATCCAAAAATCAAAACCTTTTAATAAAGTTAAGCAAATAGTCATTTCGTATGTAATTTTTCATTAGAAAATGATTGACAAACTTTAGAACGCTAGCAAGAACCGTTTCTCGAGATAATGATTGCACATTTTTACTTTCCTTATATACATAATGTATAAGGAAAGTATTGTGACGGGGGTCGAAAATTCGAATTCGAGTTTTCGACGGGAGAGCACGTTTCAAGCATCCCTGATCACGAATCAAACATTTTTGAAGTGATGTCTGTGTGTGTGTGTGTGTGTGTGTGTGTGTCAGTGGGTCTGTGGAGACGATAACTGACGAACGAATGGACCGATTCGAACCAAATTTGGTACAAAAATCACAATCTGTAAACACTGGAAGCTTATTGTTTTTATACGCAATCGAATGTTCAGAACCCCCCTAAATTTTCGAATGAAATTTTGAAAAATTCGTCAAAAAATCAAAACCAATAATAAAGTTACGTAAATAGACATTTCTTATGTAGTTTTTCATTAGAAAACGATTGACATAAATTTTAGAACGCTAACATGAACCGTTCTCTAGATATTGCACATTTTCAAAAAAATTATCAAAAAGTCATATAAAATAGAAAAAAAAATATTTCCTATTGAGAAACATGTTCACTTTTCATATATAATATCATGCGATAAATTGGGTGACATCATTCTCGTGGATCTAGCTCGTTCCATTCATGAAAAAAGATACTTTGAGTAATACTTTTGCATTTGAACGCCAATTTATCTGCTGTAAGAATAACTTATTTCTTCGTCCATAACGCTTGGCGAGATTTTGGCGGCGAAATTGTCGGAATGTCGCCAACTTGGCGACTTTTTGAAATGCTGCCAAATTAACGAAAATCTCGCCAAATGGATAAAAATGACGATAAATCAATGAAAATGACGAATAATTGTCGAAAATTCAATATCTTGGAATGGATATTAGTATCTACTAGAAGAAAAATCTATTTATTTTACTGTAAAAGTAATAAGTTCATTTCATTATATAAGGAAAGTCATGTGTTGCCCACATCAGATATTTTATTTCATGATAGATTAAACTGAGCTTAAATGCAGAAAATAACATGGATATTTCTTTGAAATGACGCTGAATTCGCAGTTTGAAATCAGTTTTCGTTTTGATTTAGAGACTGGATGTATTTTCAAAGGAGACTTGACAAAAATTCGAAACAACTGAATTAATTGTCTCTAGAAGGATTCATCCCAGAGCTATGCGATTGGTCAATCATTTCGTTGTTAAAAATTGCGAATAAACAAGTATTCAGTTGATAAATGGGAGCATACGTAGCCTTTTATTTTATATTTTGACGAATTTTGCGGTCCATTTCGAAAAAAAAAGCGGGTTCTTTTTTACCAAATGGTACTAAAATTTAATCAGCCCCAAGATAACATACAAGTAACCTATTTACCAAATTTTGTGAAATTTGGTCATTTAGTTTTTCGACTAGTGTGGATATGAGATTTTTGCAGACCATTTTGAAAAAAAAATTCCGTATTGTACCGAATTCTAATCAGCACTAGGGTTACCAACAAGTGACTTATCTGTAAAATTTAATCCACTGATTTTTCAGCCAGACTGGATACATGCATAGCAAGGATACACACAAACGTCACGCTAAAAATAGTATTTTCGAGTTGTATAGAGTGCTTGAAATGTGTAGATTTTTAGAAAACTCGAGTTGCGATATTGGACACGATTCTAATATTTTCCCCATGTATTGTAAGGAAAGTAAAAGGTACCATTTTCAGATTATGCATTCAAAGTTATTTTTAAAATTTTTCTCATATATCGGTATTTCAGTCTGTTAAGACGGGGAAGCTAACGACAGTGGAACGTACTTATAGCAAGGTTGGATGCAATGAAGTATTGGTTATCTGCCATCTTGGATCTGCAATACTATCGTAATGTAAAACGTATCGTTTATAGCGAACAATTGTTCATCGGATATTGCGAAATTTTTAGTGTGGGAGAGATGAAAGGAATTATTTTTGTGGAGCTTTTTGGAGTAAAAGCAAAATCCCAAAAGCAACAGTTTGGTGACGGAGATTCATTTCCAGATACCTTGAGTCTAAACACTTCCTTAAATACATCCTTAGAAATGCTGGATAGCCTAAACACGTGAAGATTGCTTGTAAATTTTTAGATGTCTGGCGAGGTTCATCCGCAAATAAACTTCTGGAAACATAATGGCTTTTAGGAGAAAATAAAAAAAAATCTGATGTAAAATCACATGAATTTCTCTGCAGTTCTCTCTATTTTTTCAGTAATTCATTAAATTGAGTTTAATTGCACAACATAACACCCATACTTATTTTAAATTACACTGAATTTGCACTTTTAATTCAACTTTCGTTTTAATTTGGTAACTCGAGTTATTTTCAAAGGTGGTGTGGTGAAAACACTAAAATTTCTCTAGCACGGCCAGTCTTGGATTAATGGGGTGTTCTTATTCTTTTCATTACATCAAAATTACACATAAAACAAGCATTTAATTGATATACTTGAGCATACGTAGTCTTTTATTTTAGATTTTGACGATTTTTGTGGGTCATTTCGCAAAAATGGCAGGTTGTTTTTATCGAATGATACCAAAATCTAATCAGCACAGCACCAGAATTAACCCACAAGTAACTTGACCAAATTTTGGGAAATTTGGTCTTAGTTTTTCTGCTAGAGTGGATACAAGAAATTTTTGCCGGCCATTTCGCAAAAAAAGGGCAGGGTCCCAAATCGTACCAAAATCCAATCAGCACCAGGGTAACCCACAAATAACTTATGAAATTTGGTCAATTAGTTTTTGAGCTAGAGTGGATACAAATTCCACACACGTCACACTAAAATTTTTTCGTGTTCTAGAGATCTTGAAACGTGTAGATCCGTCGAAAACTCGAGTTGCGATTTTCGAAATGATTCCAATACTTTCCTATACATTATCATGTATTGCAGGGAACGTAAAAGTGCCAGAAAAATGTGTTGTAAATGCATATGTTCAAAATACTTTTTTTTTAACGTAAACAAAAGAGCAATACATTGCGACTTTACTATGATTTTCTATTTCACAATATGCAGTCAGATAAGTCTTATTGTTTATCTCATACAGATTTTTTTTTGTTGATTATTGCTAATATCGGCTTTAAGGATTATTTTTTCCTATCTCTTACAACTTCGCTATATGCAGCTCCATGGCATTAAAAAAAATCTGATTTGGGCAACACATGACTTTCCTTATATAATGCAATGAATTTACTACTTTTAGAGTAAAAAAAATAATTATTTTGATAGTAGTTATTTATATTCTTTCCAAGATATTGAATTTCCGTCAATGAGTCGTCATTTTCCATGTCGTCATCATTAATGAGTCGTCATTGATTTAGCGTCATTTCTATCAATTTGGCGAGTTTTTCGTTAATTTAGCAACATTTAAAAAAGTCGCCAAGTTGGCGACATTCCAACAAATTCGTCGCCAAAATCTCGCCAAGCGTTATAGACGAAGAAATAAGTTATTCTTACAGCAGATTAATGACTATTGGCGTTCAAATACAAAAGTATTATTCAAAGTATATTTTTTCATGAATGGAACGAGCTAGATCCACGAGAATGATGTCACCCAATTTATCGCATGGTATTACATATGAAAAGTGAACATGTTTCTCAATAGAAAATATTTTTTATTTTATGACTTTTTGATAATTTCTTTGAAAAATGTGCAATATCTCGAGAACGATTCATGTTAGCGTTCTAAAATTTATGTCAATCGTTTTCTAATGAAAAATTACATAAGAAATGCCTATTTGCGTAACTTTATTAGCGGTTTCGATTTTTTGACGATTTTTTCAAAATTTCACTCGAAAATTTAGGGGGTTCTGATCATTCGATTGCATATAAAAACAATAGGCTTCCAGTGTTTATGGATTGTGATTTTTGTACTAAATTTCGTTCAAATCTGTTTATTCGTTTGTCAGTTATCGTCTCCATTGACTTACTGGCACACACACACACATACTTTCACACACACACACACACACAGACATCACTTCAAAAATGCTTGATTCGTGATCAGGGATGCTTGAAACGTGCTCTCCCGTCGAAAACTCGAATTCGAACTTTCGACCCCATCACAATACTTTCCTTATACATTATGTATATAAGGAAAGTAATTAGGTTGAAACATTTAAGTTTTATTTTATTACTTTCCCCATGCAGTATGCTATGTATATAGTGAAAGTATTGTGATGGGGTCAAAAATTCGAGTTTTCGATGAAAGAGTACGTTTTCAAGCATCCCTGATCTCGAATTGAACGTTTTTGGGGTGATGCCTGTGTCTGCGAGTCCGAGAATACAATATTTCATGAATGAATGGAACATTTCAAACGAAATTGGGTACAAATATTACAATCTGAATACTAAACCTCATTGTATTTAAACGCATGAGACCCCCCCCCCTCCTGTCCCCCAAAATTTTGAATGGAATTTAAAAAAGATTATTAAAGTCAAAATCTCCAATGTTACGTAAATGATCATTTCGTATGTAATCTTTTATTGTAAAATGAATGGTACAAACTTTAGGCACTGGCATGAATCATTTTCCAGGTATTGCACGTTTTTCAATTAAATGCATAAAAAGTATTAACTGTTGTGAAATATAGTCACTTTCATATGTAATATGCGATACATTTGTTAATATTCCCGTAGACATAGTTCGTCCCCTTCACTAAAAAAGATACTTTAGGTAATAGTTTTATAGTTTGGTCCTTAACAATTCGCCAATTGTCATTTATATATAAGAAAAGCTCTTTTCTCCATTTATCTGTAACGTTTGGCGATCCATTTGTTGAACTTGGTGACTCATTTAACGAAATGTTGCCAACTTGACGATATTTCCTCCTAAATTGGCGAAAATAATCAAAATTGCAAAAATGACTAAATTAACGAAAATGACTAAATTAACGAAAATGACGCCAAATGGATGAATTATTAATTAAAATATTTTAAGATTAAATTGCTTATTGCTGATACTATCAATGATAATTTTCAATTAAGTTTATTAGAGTTTATCTTTTCTTTTGAAATTCTTCCCTATGAGAGCCGCAATCTCTTTTGTTCGATCGGGCATTGGCATTTTACAATAGATGCAACAAACGTGTACTATAGATGAATTTAACGTGCACACTCATGGATCCTTTCCTTGCAAAATTATTGTGTTATCAAGGAATTTCCTAAGAACACCTGTATATCTCTTCAGCAGTGTTTTTCTAATTTTTTTTTTGCTCTTGAAACTCTTTTGAAATTCAATTTGATGGCGGAACCCCAAAATGAGAATATTCATTGTGGTCCAAATTATGCATTCAAATTTATCCCTTTTGTTTTAAATTTTAAGAAAATTTAGACGAAATCATCGCGTTGCAGAACCCTTGGAACACTTTTGCTGAATCCCAAGAGTTTCATGGAACACACTTTGAAGAACGCTACTTTAGAGCGTATTATATGTCAAATAGGTCTTAAGAGACATCTGTAGATGCATTTAAGGCCACCTTACCTACTCGTAGCGATCTAATTTAATAGTGATTGGTGAAAGGGCAAATCTTCTAGACCATAGGGTGACAGAGGAACGAATATTGCGCTTGAATCTTGGCGGGCGCAAATTGTAAACAGGGTTTTGGTAAACGTTACAAACACGAAGCGAAGTTCATTATTCCAAAATTG
Source organism: Amaurobius ferox (assembly GCA_951213105.1). NCBI lineage: Eukaryota > Metazoa > Arthropoda > Arachnida > Araneae > Amaurobiidae > Amaurobius > Amaurobius ferox. The sequence continues at coordinate 3,671,031 of OX578152.1, read as the reverse complement.
CATCTGTTTTACTTCCCTTATATGCGTAGTATATTGTATAAGGAAAGCATTGGGGCGGTGTTGAAAATTCGAATTAGTTTTAAAAGGAAGAGCACGTTTCAAACATCCCTAAATTGTAATGTTTTTGAGGTGATGCATATATTGTATGCGTTTAGGTATGTATGCTAATATTTGTTCATGTTTGTATGTTTGTTCGTGCATGTCTATTCACGTATGAATGTATGTTACTACTGTTCATGTATGTCTGTTCTCGTATGAATGTATGTTAGTATGTCTGTTTAGGTATGAATGTATGCTACTATGTTTGTTCACGTATGTATTTATGCATGTTTATTCATGTATGTTAGTGTTTGTCCATGTATACATGTTAGTGTGTTTGTCCATGTATACATGTTAGTGTGTTTGTCCATGTATACATGTTAGTGTGTTTGTCCATGTATACATGTTAGTGTGTTTGTCCATGTATACATGTTAGTGTGTTTGTCCATGTATACATGTTAGTGTGTTTGTCCATGTATACATGTTAGTGTGTTTGTCCATGTATACATGTTGGTGTGTTTGTCCATGTATACATGTTTGTGTGTTTGTCCATGTATGTGTTAGTAAGTCCATGTATATATGTTAGTATATTTGTCCATATAAGTATTATGTTAGTGTGTTTTTCCCATATAAGTATTATGTTAATGTGTTTGTTCATATAAGTATGTATGTTAATGTGTTTGTTCATATAAGTATGTATGTTAGTATGTTTGTCCATATAAGTATGTATGTTAGTATGTTTGTCCATATAAGTATGTATGTTAGTATGTTTGTCCATATAAGTATGCATGCTAGTATGTTTGTCCATATAAGTATGTATGCTAGTATGTTTGTCCATATAAGTATGTATGTTAGTATGTTTGTTCATGTATGTATGTTAGTATGTCTGTTAATGTATGTATGTTAGTATGTCTGTTCATGTATGTATGTTAGTATGTCTGTTCATGTATGTATGTTAGTATGTCTGTTCATGTATGTATGTTAGTATGTCTGTTCATGTATGTATGTTAGTATGTCTGTTCATGTATGTATGTTCATGTATGTATGTTAGTATGTCTGTTCATGTATGTATGTTCATGTATGTATGTTAGTATGTCTGTTCATGTATGTATGTTCATGTATGTATGTTAGTATGTCTGTTCATGTATGTATGTTCATGTATGTATGTTAGTATGTCTGTTCATGTATGTATGTTCATGTATGTATGTTAGTATGTCTGTTCATGTATGTATGTTCATGTATGTATGTTAGTATGTATGTTCATGTATGTATGTTAGTATGTCTGTTCATGTATGTATGTTAGTATGTCTGTTCATGTATGTATGTTAGTATGTCTGTTCATGTATGTATGTTCATGTATACTAGTGTGTATTTGAATGTATGTTAGACTGTGAAGGCGATATATCACGAAAGAATGGAGTGATTCGAAAAACATTGGGCACTATTATTACAACAATCGGCGATTACTGGAACCCTATAAATTTTAAACGCATGAACAGTTTTCGAGATATAGCAAGTATTCGGATAAATTTTTCGAAAAGATTACATAAAATTAAAATAAATCGCAAGTATCTTTAAAAAAGATCGACTTCGCCGATAATGTTGGCGAAATATTGTCTACTTGTCGGTAATTTTTACGAAATATCGTCTACTTGGCGACTTTTTTTTTTTAAAGTTGTTAATTTAAAGAAAATGTCGTTAAATTTTTAAAAATAAAAGCGAAAATGGCGTTAAAATTGATCCGGAATTGAAAATGGCATCCTTGGACGCCTGCAAAGGGGGATGGAACTGTTTGGGACAGGGTATGTCAAATTCCTGTCTTTTTGAGAGGTTCTTCGTTTGGGATGGACGCTGTTCCACCCGTAAGCAAAAGGTTAATGTACTTAGAACGTTGTGCATGGACCTTTTACATCATGAGTTTGATGTAAAAGAAGTGAAGTGCATTATGTGGGGGAAGGTCACATACTGTTCCCATCAGATGTTTTTTTTTAAAGAAAACATGCTGAATTTAAAGTTATCATTTTCAAAATATTTTGTTTAGAATACTTGGAATTTCTTGTTACGTCCCCTATATACATAATATTATATAAGGTGAAATTACTGTGACGGGGTCGATAATACGAATTAGAGTTTTCGACGGAAGAGCAAGTTTGAAGCATACCTGATCTTGAATCGAACGGTTTTGAAGTGATGTGTGTGCGTGTGTTTGAGCGTGAGTCTGGATGTGATATCTATCGAACGAAAGGAGCATTTATTAGAGCGTTCAAAGGAAGAGCACGTTTGAAGCATCCCTGATCTTGGATCGAACGATTTTGAAGTGATTCTGAAAGTGTGAAAGTAATTCTGTACAAAAGCAAATCATATTCATTATGTAGGGAAAATCATGTGCTACCTACATCAGGTTGAATATATATTGTGTTAAACTGAATAAATCAATCCATAAATAATATCAGTATAATATACAAATTAGCTTAAATTGTTGTCTAAAACAATTTGAAATTAAAATAATTTTATTAGTAACCACATAAACAGTTGATTAAAAGTATTAACTGCTGTCGAGGAGAAAATCTACTTCATCCCTCAAGATCAGACAAAGGAAACATTTGTTCTTCCTAGGTTTTTCTGTTTTGACGTCAGTAACGTCTGAGGTAGGGGTGTCCGGCTGAAAATGCAGCCAAAATGCAAACACTTTAGACGTTTATATTTCCTAACTTAATAAATATAAAATTCTAAGCAATTTAAATCTCTTTTGATATACATAGGATACCATTTATGAATATTAAAATGATTTTAAATCTATGAAGAATCTACCGCACTTACAAGTCTGAAGTTTTTCACACTGTGGCATCTGGGGCGCGGTAGCCCATTGGTTAGCGCGCTGGAGTTGCACTCGGTAGGCCCGGGTTCGATTCCAGCCACTGCCAAAAAACTGCCGCCGTGTTCATGCGGAGTACGATCACGTTAAACATGTGGGTCCGAAAGTCCTTCCGAGAGGTTGGTGGTAGGGGAAGGAGGGTACGGTCCCTGTGGATGCTTCCCCCACTGGGTTCCGGTCTAAATTGGGTGGCACTTCCCGACCGTCCAAACAGTTACCTTACACCTTTCTGGTAGGTCGGACGGTCTGGGTTTCAACAACAACACTGTGGCATCTCTGGGAGGGTAACCCAGTGGTTAAAGTGCGGGAATTGCACTCGGTAGGCGGGGGTTCGATTCCCTCCTCTGCCAAAACTGCTTCCGTGTTCACGTAGAGTACGATCACGTTAAACATGTGGGTCCGTAAGTCCTTCCGAGAGGTTTGTGGTAGGGGAGAGAGGGTACGGTCCCTGTGGATGCCTCCCCCACTGGGTTCTGGTCTAAATTGGGTGGCTCTTCCCGGCCGTCCAAACAGTTACCTTACACCTTTCTGGTAGGTCGGACGGTCTGGGTCTCAACAACAACACATTAGCATCTATACCTGAATTAATGCGCCTTGAAGACGTTCATTCAATCTTTGCTTTGCGGATAGCGAGGGTTTAGGATTTGAAGAAAATTGAGTAGTGTTATCTGTTAATGTATTATTTCAGTAGCGGGATTTTATTTATGATAATTTCTGGGTAATTTGTTCTAGTAATGAAATATTTTGAGCATTTTATTTAAAAAATGAATAAAATATTTTTATCCTAAGCGTTTTTGCTTCACTCACTTTCAAACGAAATTCTTTTAAACTATAAAAGATGGATATAAATAATAAGGGATAAAAATGTTCATTGGGAAATCTAGTTTCTAGATTAATCATTTGTAATTACACAGCTTTTACAGTTATCGAACAATCGTGTTGTCAAGTTGACAGATTGAAAGCTTTCAATTTTCTAAAATTTGTAATAATTGCATCTTAAAAAAAAAATGCTAGCCAGTCATTTGTAATCCTTTAAAATACAGGGATATATATAATTGGATTTTGGATAGGGTGGTTCTTAATTTTCGAAAGAGTGGTTTTGATCTATTTTAATATTTTGAACTTTATTTTTCAAATGCTGTTATAATTCCGATATTTTAATATTTGACTATTTTGAAAAGGTTCTTATTTTATAAACCTTATTCATGCAAAATCATTTGGACTCCATAAGACTGGTGCCACCTCAAATATTATTTTACATTTCGTTTGGGAACTATTTCCTGGGTGATTACTTGATGTAAACGTGTCCCGTTATTTATTAACGGACGCCTTCTTGCCTTTTGCTAGTGTCGTTGCAAGTGGTTGATACTTTTAATTAACTGTGTATGCAGTTACTAAAAAAGTAATTTAATTTTAGATATTTTGTGTTTGACCCCTTGGCTTTTCTATACGTCTCACCTTGCCTTTCTAATCAATTTAGGCCCGGTTGTGGGTATCCTAGGCCAGAAGTATGGTGTACGAATCGTCAGCATAGTTGGTGGTGTTCTGGGTACGGTGAGTGCTGCGCTATGCTTCTTCGTCGATGACATCGTCTGGATAACTGTCATATGGGGAGGACTTAATGGTAAGAATGTTTTATTTTTCGAATTTCAATTCGATCTTGATTTTGGTTTTTCATGAGATATAAAAATCACTCTTAAAGTCTGACAAAGTCTTAAGTGATTAAAAATATTTTAACTAAGTCATCGAAGTGATTAAAAATAAGTCTTCAAAGTGATTAAAAATCATCTAACTAAGTCATCGAAGTGATTAAAAATAAGTCTTCAAAGTGATTAAAAATCATTTAACGAAATCTTCGAAGTGATTAAATGTCTTTTAACGAAGGCATCGAAGTGATTAAAAATAAATCTTCAAAGTGATAAAAATTCATTTAATGAAATCTTCGAAGTGATTAAAAGTTATTTAACGAAATCTTCGAAGTGATTAAAAGTTATTTAACGAAATCTTCGAAGTGATTAAAAGTTATTTAACGAAATCTTCGAAGTGATTAAAAGTTATTTAACGAAATCTTCGACGTGATTGAACGTTATTTAACGAAATCTTCGATGTGATAAAAAGTCATTTAAAAAAATCTTCGAGGTGATTAAAAATCATTTAACGAAATCTTCGAAGTGATTGAGAAACTTTTAACGAAGTCTTCGAAGTATTTTTTTCAACAAAGTCTTGAGTGATTTCGTTAGTAAAACAACTGCAAAATACAGGGTTCCTACAAAGAATTTGAGCATCAGAATAATTTTGTAAGAAAATGCACGTAATTGTACACATTAGGTTTATGAATATCAACATGTTCATGCCGATCGTGTAAAAAGGATTGCAGAGCCTCTAGCGAAGATTTTAAAAAGTTAGGAAACTAACTCGACAACGAAGCGAGATAGATAAAAGAAAGCTAATTATAAAGTTCTAGAGCATTGATTAAAGAATGAGAATCAACCCTAAAATTGCTGCAGAAGGCACTTTTGATTTTGTTAGTTATAGACTAATGGTTGTTCTATTCAGGAATCATACAATAAACATGTGCATGGACGAGAAATCTAGTGTAGAACCTTTATTGCCTATTCAGTGTGACAGTTTCACCTCTGTAGACACTCCTGCCTGATGTTATGTGAATAACATCTATGGTTAGGGTTTTTCTCACTGAAATCGGAGCTTTACGAAAAATGTAAATACTGTGAGCGCTTACATCTCCCAACCTTTTAAATAAAAATGTAAGCGATTTTTACTTATTTTGTAGCAAATACAGGGCAGTAGCAAATATACTATTAGCAAATATACTAATTTTGTAGCAAATATACTATTTATAAATATATAAGTAATTTTAATATTTTGAATTCAAGTTTTTGTCTGAGCGAGTATTTGCCTCTTTCACTCGAAGCATCTTTTAAATTCTAAAAGATAGATATAACCAGTTAGTGACAAAACAATTCAGTGGTAAATCTAGTTTCTAGATAAATCATTTGCTTTTATAGATTTCGAACAATCGTTTTGTCGATTTTAAGAGGATTGAAAAATTTCCATTTTTCAATCCATTTTTCAAGTTTGTAATGCTTATATCTCAAATGAAAAGTGCTAGCTACGAATTATAAGAAGTAATTTGCCGCCCATTAAAATCCCTACAAGGATATATAAATTTCAGATTAGGTTATTAGTTTTTGAAGTATAATTTATATATAATATTTTAGACGATTTTGATAAGTGGTTCTAATTTTAATATTTTGAGCAATTTTAAAAAATGGTTCTAATTTTGATACTTTAATATTTGGATTATTTTGAAAGCGTTTAAAAAAAATAAACCACCTACGAAGAAGTATATTATTCGGACTTGAGACACTGCCGATATTTTCTAAAATGGATGCCATGCCATTTCATTTATGTTGAAGATGGAAGCTCTTTCAGCGAAACCAGTTGAAAAATTTACTTTTTGCTCTAATACATTTACTTATTTGCTATGTGCAGTTTTTCTATAAATGTGTTTTCAAAACAGTTTTTTATTTTCCTGTACAACTGTATAGACAATATTTCCCTTGAAAAATTTTAAGTCAAGAGGGGAGGTAGGAGGCTAAAGGAAATTATGCTAGTACATATGATATACTGAATGGGTGGGTAACAATGAAGTTCTATTAGTTGGAGAGTGTGTGTTAGAGAGTGTGTTTGTGTTAGAGAGTGTGTTTGTGTTAGAGAGTGTGTTTGTGTTAGAGAGTGTGTTTGTGTTAGAGAGTGTGTTTGTGTTAGAGAGTGTGTTTGTGTTAGAGAGTGTGTTTGTGTTAGAGAGTGTGTTTGTGTTAGAGTGTGTTTGTGTTAGAGAGTGTGTGTGTGTTAGTATGTATGTGTGTAAGTGTGTATGTGTTAGAAAGTGTGTTGTAGATCCAGACCTCTCGACTGACCCAGAGGGCTTACAGCAACTATTTGAGAGGCAGCTTAGAGAGTATGTGTGTGTTAGAGAGTATGTGTGTGTTAGAGAGTATGTGTGTGTTAGAGAGTATGTGTGTGTTAGAGAGTATGTGTGTGTTAGAGAGTATGTGTGTGTTAGAGAGTATGTGTGTGTTAGAGAGTATGTGTGTGTTAGAGAGTATGTGTGTGTTAGAGAGTATGTGTGTGTTAGAGAGTATGTGTGTGTTAGAGAGTATGTGTGTGTTAGAGAGTATGTGTGTGTTAGAGAGTATGCGTGTGTTAGAGAGTATGCGTGTGTTAGAGAGTATGCGTGTGTTAAGAGAGTATGCGTGTGTTAGAGAGTATGCGTGTGTTAGAGAGTATGCGTGTGTTAGAGAGTATGCGTGTGTTAGAGAGTATGCGTGTGTTAGAGAGTATGCGTGTGTTAGAGAGTATGCGTGTGTTAAGAGAGTATGCGTGTGTTAGAGAGTATGCGTGTGTTAGAGAGTATGCGTGTGTTAGAGAGTATGCGTGTGTTAGAGAGTATGCGTGTGTTAGAGAGTATGCGTGTGTTAGAGAGTATGCGTGTGTTAGAGAGTATGCGTGTGTTAGAGAGTATGCGTGTGTTAGAGAGTATGCGTGTGTTAGAGAGTATGCGTGTGTTAGAGAGTATGCGTGTGTTAGAGAGTATGCGTGTGTTAGAGAGTATGCGTGTGTTAGAGAGTATGCGTGTGTTAGAGAGTATGCGTGTGTTAGAGAGTATGCGTGTGTTAGAGAGTATGCGTGTGTTAGAGAGTATGCGTGTGTTAGAGAGTATGCGTGTGTTAGAGAGTATGCGTGTGTTAGAGAGTATGCGTGTGTTAGAGAGTATGCGTGTGTTAGAGAGTATGCGTGTGTTAGAGAGTATGCGTGTGTTAGAGAGTATGCGTGTGTTAGAGAGTATGCGTGTGTTAGAGAGTATGCGTGTGTTAGAGAGTATGCGTGTGTTAGAGAGTATGCGTGTGTTAGAGAGTATGCGTGTGTTAGAGAGTATGCGTGTGTTAGAGTGTGCTAGAGTGTGTTAAGAGTGTGTTAAGAGTGTTAGTGCCCTCTCTGTGTGTGTGTGTGAATTGTAACTTTAAGGCAAGTAAAAAAATATTCTCGTGACGATGTGACGAATTCCTCCCCCCCTCATTGGATAAACATTTTCATTTGTTCCTATAGAGTCCATACTGAAATACAAAATGCAGCATTCCACACCATAGGTGTAGGAAAGAGGGGGTGATCATAATACCCCTAAGTGGGAAAATTACTTTAGTTATTCATCGATCCCTAATGGAAAAGCAAAACCCCATATGCTCTAAATCCTCTCCATTTGATCACGAACCCCCCCCCCCCTCCCTTTTTCAGAGATCTTGACTGCGTTTTATCAGGACCGGTTCTTGTCCCTGGATGTATACAGTAGAGTTTTGCACGTGCCAGCATTTTACGCTTTTACACAACTCGAGGAGTCGAAGACTGCAATCCGGAACCCGACCCGAACTGTTTTTTTAGTTTATTTCAGCCATTTGTGGGCTCAGAATTTTGTACAGGGGTGTATATCAACTTTTTCTTTTTTTGCTGAAACTAACAATAGTTTCCCATATTGCGTCAATATTCATTTATAACTTATTTAAAACATGAACCTTGTATATGGCTCGTTTCCAATATTTCCAATCTCAACCTAGGGCCCGGCCCAAAATTTTCTAAAAAATGAAGTCCAACTTGATACGTAGGCTTAGGTCCATGAACCAGGCATGAGTCAATGCAGGCCTCTAATACTGTAATATATCACGTGAATTGTACTCAAAATTTCTTTGAGCCCGCCATCGTCCAGAATGTTAATGGAATGTTTTTTTTTATAGGAGTTGGAACTGCACTGGTCACAACGCTCACAACTGTTGTGATAGCTCAATATTTCGACGAATACATGACTACAGCGTCGGGAATGTCTTTCTCAGGGGCATGCATAGGATCCTTTATCTTCCCGCCACTCATTGAATATCTTCTGCAAGTTTATGGTTTAGAAGGATCCTTCCTCATCATTGCTGGTATAATAATGCATTGCATTCCAGCTGCGATGATCCTCAGGAAGCCGTCGTGGATCAAAATTGCAAATCGCAACAAAGCCAGAGACGTGGAATCAACTAGGGGGATAAACAGCGACGCAATAAAAATTAATAATACAGTAGAAAATGTGACGAGTGGTGTTGATTTGGACTGTTTGAGAACAAACAGAGATTTGGTGCTGAAATTGCTAACTACAGATATATCTAAAGAGAAGAATAACGAAAACGTGGACACCGTACACCCTCCAAAAGAGGAAATCCTTAGAGAAATGGAAGATGTCTATGCTTTTGTTGGTAAAACTCCTGTGTCATTAAGGTATTCTGAAGTGCCACCTAAGATGAGGGTAAAATTCGAATGCGAAACTTCACCGGTTACAAGCAGGAGTCGAAGTTTTCGAACAAGTCGAGAACCCTACTGGAATCTACAGAATTCTCCTGTAAGCAGAGTCCACACTCCTTTGAGTCCTAGAACTAAGCCTACGCAATGCAAACCTTTTATCCTCTCCAAGCTGACCGAACTTAATGATAAAAACGAGAACCAGATCGTGGCTTCAATTGGTGAGCAGAAGCAGAATCTGGCCATGAAAGTTCTAAAAGAGTTACGCAAATTGCACAAAGTGTATGAAGCAGTCAAAAGACGAAACATCTTTGCGAATGTTAAGCCAAACATAAGGACAACTAAAGTGACTCCAAAAGTTTTGATTCCAAAATCTGACAAAGATTCAGTATCTAATGGACTTTGGGATAGTGTAAAGAACTCCATGAAACTACACACTAATCCTATATTCTTGTTGGTTTCCCTCTGCAGGGCCGTTCATTTCACCACATTTATACCAGCTATCACGATAATTGTTGATTATACCATGGATAAAGGACTGACGGAAGAAGATGGTATTTATATTATTGCAGCCCTGTCTGTAGGAGACTTACTGGGTCGATTATGCCTTGGATGGGTTACAGACCGTGGATTTGTTAGCATGCCAAAGTACATGTTGACCGTAATGATCATTCAAGGAATTTGTACAGCTTCTTTGCCATTGATGAACACAATGGCTGCTCTTCTACCAGCAGTTGCAGTATACGCAATGCTTCAAGGATCTGTTTTCGTTCGGCATTCTGTTCTTGTTTCGAAGTACATGAAAATCGACGAACAGCCGATTGCAATGGGCTGCATAAATTTCTTCGCTGGGCTTCTAGGATTTGCCGTGCCCAGCTATGTAGGTAAGAACTAGGATTTTGCATGTTGTGATATATTACGTATTGCACATAACCTGGTTTAAAATATCGCATATATAACAAAGAAAAAGGACAAAATTCAAAATTAAATAAATTTGTTAAAAATTGCCCAGTACCACCCTTGACATTTTGACAAAATGGCGAAAAATCGTGGTTAAATTTTAAAAATACATAATAAACTAATTCAAATAAACAAAAATGACGAGGTGCATCTAATTGAGTCCTGGAGTTCCTGTGTACAAAAATTCCTGGCCGTATGACGCTTAGATTTCTCGCCACACACACACACAGGCATTTTCCTGTATATTATGAAAGATTTTTTTTATGGATAATTATTTTTCTTTTGAGAAATATTTTTAAAAAAATCAAATTTTTCTTCTGAGAGTTTTTAACTCTAACCCCTTCTCTGACTGCGCCATTATGATGCACCCCAATAACTTTGTAAAGAAATGTCCGTGAGTGTATACGTTAGGTCTGTCTGATAAAGTGACCATACCCTATTGAATAAAAGGGATTGTAGCATTCAGAATTTTAAGTTAGGTTAACGAAATTGGCAAGAAAGAGGGATAGACTAAGACTGCAAATGTTAAGTTGCAGAGCGTTGCCTAATGATTAGGAATTGACACCACGAACGAACGAAAAACAACAAATATCCGTCAAAAGTTGTCACCAGGGAGGCACTTTTCACTGACACCTGTAATGGTTATCAAAGTACTCTGTTCTATTCTTCTAGAATTCAAGTGTGGATTGTCTTTAACTGAGGACATTTTGAACAGGACTTACACTAGATGGAAGTTTTATAAACTTCAGAACGCTAGCATAAACCGTTCTCGAGATTGTACATTTTTCAAAAAAATTATCAAATCATAAAATTAAAAAAATAACCTATTGTTGAAATGTGTTCACTTTTCATAAGTAATATCATGCGATAAATTGAGTGACATCATTCTCGTGGATCTAGCTAGTTCCATTCATGGAAAATATACTTTAGGTAATGCTTTAGTATTTGGACGTCAATTATTTGCTACAAGAATAACTTATTTCTCCATCCATAACGCTTGGCGAGATTTTGGCGGAATGCCGCCAACTTGGCGATTTCTTAAATGTTGCCAAATTAACGAAAATGTCGCCAAAATTGATAAAAATGACGCTAAAGAAAATGACTAGATTATGAAGTAATTATTAAAGTATTTTAATATATGAACTCCATCGCTTATTGAGGATGCTATCAATTTGCTGATTGTTTAGAGCTGTGCGAAGTATAAGTTAATTGAGTATTTTGAAATACTTTTACATGTTGTCATCCTGAAAATCGCCCAATGTACAATTCAACGATAAAAACACAGTGCCGTGGGTCTTATACATTATTTTTTATTGTAAAACTAGTAAATACATTGCATTATAAAGGAAAGTCATGTACTGTCCGCATCAGATTTTTTAATATTTTAATAGCATTTTATATGGAGAAACAATTCCTGAAACGACAGTAGTACAGTCTGTGGGAAAAAAGATTGACACAAATAAGTCGAATGCATCCGATTCATCGAAGTGGCAGACTTGATGCCAATTTTAAAAATTAATTAAAACTATTTCCTCTAAATTTTAAAAGAATAACTTGCACCTGTCTTCAAGAAAACTCATGAAAATATAAATTGTTGGTTCCATTGCAGAACAAAGTGGACCTAAATAATCTGAATATGAATGTATTTGTACATTAAAATGAAATAAATTATTTGCAAGATAAACGCTTAAAAAACTTCCTTGATGAAAGCATGCGTCACCTTACTGACGTATGCCTGCTTTCGTCATGGAAGTTTTGTAAGTCACCTAACTGACATGCCTGCTTTCGACAAGGAAGTTTTGTAAGCGTTTATTTATACATTTACAACTGCCTACATTTATTTATCATAGAATAAGAATATTAGCATAAATCTACAAAAATTTCCGTAAAATTTTGACTAAAGTGGTAATTATTTTCTTAGGTTTCTTCAGAGATACGATTGGATCCTATGATGGCGTATTTTATATGAATGGAGCCATAGGCGCTGCTATTGGACTCATATGGATATTTGAGCCATATTTCATAAAGCAATCTTCAGGTGATACCCAGGAAACTTTTCAGCCAAGTGAAGAAAAAGTTTAAAAACTTAAAATGGCATCCATTCTGAAGACATTTTCTTACAGTTGAATAACTTGCCTTAGTATATCATCTCAGACACTGGTTCGATCTTAGCCAATTTGAAAACAGTCGCTGGAAGATCATGATATGATTGGGTGGTTTGAAATCATTTGTTCCACCTATTTTATACTTAGTGTTTTTCACGTTCAGGGATTTCTCATCCGCGGTGGGCCTAAGACCCATACTTCAATTACTAAAATGTTTCAAATAAGGTAACAGTTTATCTTATAACAGTTTTAAACCAAAAAACGCAGTTGTCTAAAAAATGCTACATTTTTTATATAGTCCTTCAATTCAAAATTTTCTTCATAACATTAACTTGTGAAACTCAAAAATCATTTCTTTTAAGAATAAAATTTACCAAAATATGAAACATTAAATTTTATGGTTTAAATAACTTTCTCAGGACTGCAAATCGCATTTCGGCATGGCGTTGAGGGGGCTGCATAAAATGAATCAAACATTTTATATTTATTTTATATTGCACTAAATAACGCATATTTCACAAACATCTCAGCATATATATACATCCTAATTATTTTAATTGATACGAAACAAGTGGAGTTCATTTTCAGTGATTTGCTAACAAATTGACATATCTTGCAATTCAATTTGAGTACAACCCTCCACTTTTTTAGAAAAAACTGTTGCGAATTTAAGTCGCTATATCTCTGTAAATTTTATTCGTAAGAGGCAAACTTATTTAGATATACATGTCATCATTTACATGAAATCATTTTTAGTAATTGGTTAATTTTAGATTGAGGTCAGTGTTTCATTCAGGACTTTTTGGCCGGGGGGGCAAATGAAATTTTAGAGGGAACAAGTTTACTATTTGCCTCATAAATATATTAGTTTTCTATGTGACAGCAATTTATGTTAACATAAATGTCTCCGGGGGTGGGGAGGGGCTATGCCCTCCCTGCATGTACTAAAAGAAACACTGGGGGGACTGTTTAAAAGTGAGATTTCGTAGTTTACAGACATAAGTTTTTCAGTTTAAAACTGTTATAAAATAAATTGTTACCATATTTAAAATATTGTGATTGTAAGTATGGGTCTGTGAACTACTACCGATGAGAAATATCTGGCCGGAACACTCGGTATATGTACCTGAAATGGAAAATAACTCTTTAGAAACAGAATACAAGAGCAAGTATAACCATGTTAAGCAGCTACGGAAGAAAGCCAGTTTCATTCGTCAAGACAATATAACAGCAAAGCGGCAGTTCTGGCAAAAGGCAAAACTGACTGCAGTCAAGTTTGCGTTCAATGGAAGATCTTGGGGAAATGGACAGAGTTAATTTTAGCATTGCTAGAGGAATTTGTCTTGCTTGTCTTCATGAAGGAAGCTCCTTTTACTTTCGAAACCTGTTATAATTTTGTGTTTAATGCTTTTTAACTTCTTATGCTAGAAATAATTTCCTGCTGCTGATTGCAAGTTTCCCTTGATCGACCAGTATTAATGTGATTAGTTGCAATTTTATGTATTTGTAATGTAGTGATTGTTTCTAATATAAAAATATAATATTTATATAAATTTGACTGTATGTTTACGATTTCGGAGCGTATGTATTTAACGTGTGTACAGCATCCTGTGGATGTTATGTATTTTTTAAATAAAGAGTATTTTTAATAAGCTGTAAAATCTGTTTCCTATAACAGGTAACGATATGAATGGAAGTGTCTATAACTACAGAAGAGGTTTATACACTTTTAGAACAGATTTGGTGGGGATCCATATCACAGTGAGCAAAAATAAGAAGTTAAGCCAGTGATAAATCCACCAAGGCGAGTGCCTTTTGAACTACATAAAGGTTTTAAAACATTAAATAATTTAGAATTTCAAGGAATAGTACGGAAAGTTAACAGCCAACAAATCGGGTTAATGGTATAGTTGTTGAAAAAACAAATGGGAGCTTACGCATTTGTTTAGAACCTAGAAATTTAAATACAACCATTAAACGAGAACATCATATAACTGGAATTAATAAGTAGGCTAGAGGGAAAGAAAGTACTTTCTGTACTTGACTTGAAGGATGAATTTTGGAAAGAACCTGTAGATGAGCATAGTATTGATTTATGCACATTCAACACTCCTTTTGGCAGGTATCAATTTATGAGAATTACATTTGGAATAGCATCAGCTTCTGAAGTACTTCAAAAACGAAATCTAATTTTATTTGAAGACATAGAAAATGTCGAAGTGCATTTTAATGATGTAACTGCGACAGATGGTAATGAAAATAAACATGACTTGACTCTATCAAGAGTTTTAAAAAGAGCAAAAGAAAATAACGTTACATTTAATTCTGAAAAATTCCAATATAAATTGCCTGAAGTTATATATGTGGGACAAAAAACATCTAATGAAGAATTTAAAGCAGATCCTTAACATGTTAGAGAAATTACTCAAATGGAAACTCCACTAATAAAGGGGATGCGAGTAGATTCTTGGGCATGCTTAATTATGGATTAAGTTCATATCAAATGTTTCCACTGTTACCGCTCCTCTAAGAAATCTTTTAAAGGATAGTAGTGAGTTTAATTGGTTTGAGCATAAAAAAGCTCTTATATATTTATATCTAAAGCCTATAAAATTCCTCAACTGTTTTAAAAGTATTTAGCAGTTCTAAACAAACATTATACAATACGATAGTTTTAAAGATGGGATAGAGGCTGGTCTCATTAAAGAATCGCCCTATGTCATATGCTTCCAGAATTCTCGCAAAGACAAAAGTATGCTCAAATAGAAAAATAATGTTCTATTGGATTTGCTATACAAAATTGCAAATTTGTGTATCATAACTTAACATAAAATGTATTATTCAAAGTGATCATAAGCCACTCGCTACTATTGTTAAAAAACCAATATGTAATATATCTATTAAAATTGTTAAAATATCAATTTGAACTTTATTATGTAAAAGGGAGTAAAATGCATGTTGCAGATCTATTAAATTTAAAATTGTGTAATTTTCTAAGCCCCTTTTTACTTTCCTTATATACATAATGTATAAGGAAAGTATTGTGACGGTGTCGAAAATTCGAGTTTTCGAAGGGAGAGCACGTTTCAAGCATCCCTGATCACGAATCAAACATTTTTGAGGTGATTGTGTGTCAGTGAGTCTGTGGAGACGATATCTCACGAACGAATGGAGCGATTCGAATGAAATTTGGTACAAAAATCACAATCCGTGAATACTGGAAGCCTATTGTTTTTAAACTCAATCGAATGTTCAGAACCCCCCTAAATTTTCGAGTGAAATTTTGAAAAAATCATCAAAAATCAAAACCTTTAATAAAGTTACGCAAATAGACATTTCTTATGTAATTTTTCATTACAAAACGATTGACATAAACTTTAGAACGCTAGCAAGAACCGTTCTCGAGATATTGCACATTTTTCAAATAAATTTATCAAAAAATCCCATAAATGAAAAAAAAATATTAACTCTTAAGAAACATATTCACTTTTCATATGTAATATCATGCGATAAATTTGATGCCGTCATTCTCGTCGATCTAACTCGTTCCACTCACGAGAAAAGATACTTTGAGTAATGCTTTTGTATTTGAACGCCAATAGTCATTTATCTGCTGTAAGAATAACTTATTTCTCCGTCCATAACGCTTGGCGAGATTTTGGCGACGAATTTAGCGGAATGTCGCCAACTTGGCGACATCTTAAAATGTTGCCAAATTAACGAAAATCTCGCCAAATGGATAAAATTGACGCTAAATCAATGAAAATGACGATTAATTGAAGAAAATTCAATATCTTGGAAATAATATAAGTATCTACTATAAGAATAACACTTTTTTTAACTGTAAAAGTAGTAAATTCATTGCATTATATAAGGAAAGTCATGTGCTGCCCACATCAGATTTTTAAAATTAAAATAATACTCTTGCAGTTCTTATTGGAATGTTATAAACAAAATTTTATTAAACATGAAATTGGAGAAATTTTTTTTAAAAGCCTTCTTTTTATTCAAAACTACGTTCAAATCAAATAGTTTCTTGAGATATAAATAACATATCATATAACGATCATTACTTTTCTCTAACATTCTTACTAGGAGCTAAAAAGAAAAATCTGATGTGGGCAACACATGACTTTCCTTATATAATGCAATGAATTTACAACTTTTACAGTTAAAAAAAAAATGTTATTCTTATAGTAGATACTTATATTCTTACCAAGATATTGAATTTTCTTCAATTAGTCGTCATTTTCATTGATTTAGCGTTATTTTTATCCATTTGGTGAGATTTTTGTTAATTTGGCAACAATTAAAAATGTCGCCAAGTTGGCGACATTCCGCCACATTCGTCGCCAAAATCATGCCAAGCGTTATGGACGGAGAAATAAGTTATTCTTACAGCAGATAAATGGCTATTGGGGTTCAAATACAAAAGTATTACTTAAAGTATCTTTTCTCATGAATGGAACGAGCTAGAACCACGAATGATGTCACCCAATTTATCGCATGGTATTACATATGAAAGGTGAACATGTTTCTCAATAGGAAATATAAATTTTTATTTTATATGACTTGATAATTTTTTGAAAAATGTGCAATATCTCGAGAACGGTTCATGTTAGCGTTCTAAAACTTATGTTAATCGTTTTCTAATGAACAATTACATAAGAATGTCTATTTGCTTAACTTTATTATTACATGTATTATTATGTATTATTACATGTCTATTTGCTTAACTTTATTGGCGGTTTTGATTTTTTGACGATTTTTCAAAATTTCATTTGAAAATTTAGGGGGGGGGGGTTCTGAACATTCGATTACGTTTAAAAACAATAGGCTTCCAGTGTTTACGGATTGTGATATTTGTACCAAATTTCATTCGAATCGGTCAATTCGTTCGTCAGTTATCGTCTCCACAGACTCATTGACACACACACACACACACACACACACACAGACATCACTTCAAAAATGTTTGATTCGTGATCAGGGATGCTTGAAACGTGCTCTCACGTCGAATTCAAATTTTCGACCCCGTCACAATACTTTCCTTATACATTATGTATATAAGGAAAGTAATAAATATGATCTATATAATGATGATTCTAAGCATTGATTTTGTTCAGTGTTTAGATTGAATATTCAATTGTAGAAGACCCAGACCGTTTGACTCGTCCGGGACATGAGCAGCTGTTTGGACGGTCGGGAATATTCAATTTTCTGAAGAAAATATTAGTGATGAAGCCACAAATTTCCATTAAGTATGTGTGTGTGTGTGTGTGTGTGGGGGGGGGGGGGGGTTACGGGTACGGTCATTCCTTAGTGTTATAAGTTATATTTTTACTCTTTTTCCAAAGCTTAGTATTGACTGGCATTAAAGTCAAGACATACTTGACTTTGGTGTCGGTGAGTTCTTTACGGTTCAATCTCTGAATATTTTCTGTTTATTTGCAAAGCTTCGAGTTTTGATGAACAAGTTGACTTTACAGACGGGATTTTATAAAATGAAAATTGCTTATCTCGTTCAGTACGATGAAAACAATCGAAAGTAGCACAGAACACACTGTGTAAGATATCTTACACCATGCGTGTGGGTCATTTTTATTTCTGTTCATATGAATGTTGTTTTTGTGATATATTATATAATGGTCATTAAATATTTGTCATGAAACACTTTATCTAAGGTTCTTTTTAAAAGGTTAAATATTTGTCACTGGTCGGTATTTACTCATCAAATTTGAAAACGAAATGTGCTAACGCTTGGATTATCTTGGGCTCGTTTTATATTTCTTCTTTTATTACTTTCCTTATATACATAATGTATAAGGAAAGTTTTGTGACGGGGTTGAAAATTCGAATTCGAGTTTTCGACGGGAGAGCACATTTCAAGCATCCATGATCGCGAATCGAACATTTTTGAAGTGATGTCTGTGTGTGTGTGTGTGTGTGTGTGTGTGTGTGTGAGAGAGTCTGTGGAGACGATAACTGATGAACGAATGAACCGATTCAAACAAAATTTGGTACAAAAATCACAATCCGTAAACACTGGAAGACTATTGTTTTTATACGTAATCGAATGTTCAGAACCTTAGAGTAGGAATAAGAAGTAGAGTGATTTAGCCCATTGGATTTTCCTCAAGAACGTGGTCTGCAGTTAATCACGTGACTACAGGCAGAAGAGCTGCCACATTTGGCGGCTCTATCTATTACTTGGTGCGTTTGGCGATTGGCATCTCTGAAATAACAAAAAGTGCTTGCTTAGTGTTTACGGAAATAACTTTTCGGTGTGTATTTTAAGAATCCCGCGAAAACAAAACATATAGTGCTTAATGGTATTAGAATAGGAAAGGATTTTGTACTTCCTGGTTTAGTTTTTGGTTTGTTTGGAATAGAAAATTAGCTTTTTAATAAACTTTTTATTTAAAAGGTAGAAATGTTTTAAATATTATTTCTTTTAATCTGGATTACCTATGGCAAAGGTGACACATGTGATTTTCTTCTTTTCTTTCTTCATTTTCCCCAAAAGTGTGATCGTTATTTCTACCAAAATTGTCCGCAAATTAAACTTTTTTCTTATTTGGAGAAATTTCTATCAGATTTTAATTAAAGATTTCTTTACTTTATGATCGATTTAAAAAATAGCTTCAACTTTGCACATGTGCCCCATTGGAGGGGCATTGGTGAACATACATGGAGCGTAACGATAAAAATAAGTTAAAATTTTCTGATTTTTAAAAACGTCTATAATGTAGTGAATTTATAAATACGTGAACTAACATTTATTACAAAAATATTTTTAAGAACTGAAGCTAAAATAACATAATTGCGCTTTTTAGCAGAATGTAATTATAAACTTGATCATGTGAAAGAAAATGTGCTTTAAATTTTTTTATAGAAAATGAAAAGATATACTGTGAAGAATGACTAAGCGTTTTTTTAAAAAGGTTAGTCATTTTTCACAGTATATCTTCACAGTATATCTTCATTCTTCACAGTATATAAAAAAGTTCGGATCACTAAGAATTGCCTATTCTGATACTGTTCATATGTGGGAAGAAGCCTAAAAATCATTTCAGTTTGAGCAATATTTGAAAAAGAAAAATATAATGAAAAAATTTATAACAACACAATTTCAAATTTAAACGATTTTAATGTACTGAAAAATAACATATTAGAGCAAGAGCTACTAGAAAATCATTGACTAAGGACTCGATATATATAGCAGAAGAAAACGGCATTCCAAATTTAGATTTTTTAGTTACCCAGTTCTTGAATTATTCCTCAAAAATGAATATATTCCATTTGCGGGTATGGTCACTCCGAGTGGGCCCGGACGCAGAGAAAACAATCATTCAGGGCCTCATGACAGAAAAACTGCATGCAGATTGAAAATGTTCTACATAAATGCAGACCCGGGTTGCTCAAGCATTACGGGCTCCGGGGAATTTTTCCAGGCTTCCCCCCTCTTTACGGGCCCAAGACGGGCGCCTTAAACGGTTTAAAATCTAAAGAATTAAAATATACAACAAAAGGCCGATCTATTATGAATTTGGGATTTCTAGCTGTTCCGGTTTCCAAATTATTCCCAAAAAAGTTACACCTATTGCGCCCCTTCCCGGCCGTTCAAATAGTTGCTCAAGTCCTTTGGATGAGTCGAACTGCCTGGGTTTTCAACATTCCTATTGCGCCTCCTTCCCGGCCGTCCAAATAGTTGCTCAAGTTCACTGGATGAGTCGGACGGTCTGGGTTTTCAACATTCCTATTGCGCCGGTCGTCCAAATGGTTGCTCATGTCCTGAGTCGGACGGTCTGGGTCTTCAACATTCCTATTGTGGGCCCATGTCGGTTGTCGAATTAACCCAATAAGGTTCAAAATCCAAAGAATTAAAATGTACTATAAAAGGCAACGATTTTGATGTTTCTGTGGTTAATGGAACGTAATTAGTTACAGCATTAATGTAAATCTCACTGACAAACACCCGACCAAGTATGAAAGGAACTTACCATGAAGCAAGAAATACAGTTCCCTTCTATAAATATTATAAATATGAAGCATTTCAAACGGCATCATATATTTTTCAACTGGCATTTAAACCAAATTTTTATGTATTATAGTCAAATAAATTATTGAAACCGGCTAAACAAAATAATTTAGTTGATTTAAACTAGCAACTACCGTATTATCAATATTAAAAAGTGTATATGATATACTTAAACATAAACAACATTAAACTTATTTAGCACTTTGTAAGGAAACATAGCAGAAATATGTTTAGCTTTTATTTTTACAGAGCCATTTGGCGAATAATTCGGTCGCCAAAACGAACCGTTTGAATAATTTTGCATGTATGAAAATCATTTAACGAATTTGACTAAAAACCAGTTTCTTTTCTAATAAATAGCAAAAAAGTGCAAATAGTACATCAAAATATAAGAATTTATCAAAAATAGCAATATTATATAGCTTGCTGCGATGCAAATCACAAATTTAGATCAGCCAGGCTGTTCAATAGTGAATTTAATACCAAAAAACTATACATTAACAAAAAATTAATGAATAGTTATACATAATAGGGAAACGTTATGGATCCTCCTTTTACTTGTATTTTTGTACAGTTGTAATAGCAGCATGACGAAACCAGTTTAACCTCTTTTAAATAGTTAACTTGACAAGCGTCCATTGAAATAACACTGAAATGACAGGAGGAGAAAGAAGTTCTTGCCGGTAATCACGTGGTTTAACGATGGAACACCAAATCAAGGGTTATAGTAACTCTACTTCGTATCTCTCCTCTAAGTTCAGAACCCCCTTAAATTTTCGAGTGAAATTTTGAAAAAATATTCAAAAAATCAAAACCTCTAATAAAGTTACGCAAATAGACATTTCTTATGTAATTTTTCATTAGGAAACAATTGACATAAATGTTAGAACCCTAACGTGAACCGTTCACGAGATATTGCACATTTTTCAAAAAAATTATCAAAAAGTCATATAAAATAGAAAAAAAAATATTTCCTATTGAAAAACATGTTCACTTTTCATATGTAATACCATGCGATAAATTGGGTGACATCATTCTCGTGGATCTAGCTTGTTCCATTCATGAAAAAAGATACTTTGAGTAATACTTTTGTATTTGAACGCCAATAGTCATTTATCTGCTTTAAGAATAACTTATTTCTCTGTCCATAATGCTTGGCGAGATTTTGGCGACGAATTTGGTGGAATGTCGCCAACTTGGCGACTTTTTTAAATGTTGCTAAATTAACGAAAAACTCGCCAAATGGATAAAAATGACGCTAAATCGATGAAAATGACGACTTATTGACGAAAGTTCAATATCTTGGAAAGAATATATATCTACTTAAAAATAATCTATTTTTTTTACTGTAAAGTAGTAAATTCATTGCATTATATAAGGAAAGTCATGTGTTGCCCACATCAGATTTTTTTGTTACATGTCGACTAATGGTGACCGCTTTGCGTGACAATCAATATCAACTTTCGTAGCTAAATGAGCATTGTTTTGGTGATGTTGTACCAATTAAGTTAGCATCTCTTTACAATGTGTTTATTTGGCTCTAGAAAGTACAATGTGTTTATTTGGCTCTAGAAAGTACAATGTGTTTATTTGGCTCTAGAAAGTACAATGTGTTTATTTGGCTCTAGAAAGTACAATGTGTTTATTTGGCTCTAGAAAGTACAATGTGTTTATTTGGCTCTAGAAAGTACAATGTGTATGTAGAAAATCTATCATACATCATTTTTATAGTACAAAAATATAATATAATTTCTAAACTTATTTCCTTGCTCTTCTATTACTTAACATGGTTCCATTTCCCCAATTCAGGTGTAAGATAACACTCCGTTCTCACTACGCACCGTGTCCAGCCAGCCAGTAATTTGTCTGTAGCAGGCCCCTGGAGCAGAGCTCCGTATCCCTAGTCAGGTAACATATATGTGGGTCACAGTCTTCCACTGAACCTAGTCCTTCAATAGGGGCCAATAATGTTGATGAAAAAAGTTAGGAGTAGTAAACAAAGAATGCTGTGAACAGTGGTCTGACACGTTAAATTATTGTAGAGGTTTGAAGATAAGGTGAGTGGAGGAACAGGCGAATATCTTTTGCTGGGATGCTGTTAGGAATCAGCATGGGTTGATCGGGATTTAGGATAGTTCTGGGTATTTCGTGGAAATTCACGCAAGTCGTAGTCGGTCATATTATAGATCAGTTCGTTGGGGATCCTAGCGAGGCCATTATAGAAAATGTTAGATAGTTTTCGCATTTCCTGCTTAATAGTTTTAATTTTGAAATCGCGATGTATTACAAAGTTTTTCAAATACCTTGGAGCTTTTCTGATAGAACGTAGGATTTTGTTCTGAATGATTAGAACTTTTTTTATATTAGATTTCGCAGCGTTGCCCAAATAGGGAAGGCATAGAGAATGATGGGAAGGATAACTGATTTGTAAAGTAGGATTTTGTTTTCAACGCTGACATGATTCGAATACAGGAGGCCACTCAGTTCTGCTTTAACAAAGTCTATTTTATCTTTGGGATTTCCATGTTAGTCTGCTGTCAAGAGTAACACCGAGATATTTACATGTCCTCTCAAAGCAAACTGGCTGATCGCTAATTATGATTGGTTGGGGCGGGAAACGTTGATGTGAGAAAAATACAGTTTGACATTTGTTGGGGTTTATTTTGATGCGGTATTTCTCTAACCAAGGTGCGAGAGTGTCGATGTGATGTTGTAAGTATCGGTGTAGGCAGTTGGTGTTGTGGTGTGTGGCAAGAATGACAGTGTCGTCCGCATACAAACAAAGTATAGTGTTGTTGGTTCTAGGGATGTCGTTTATGTAAATGCTAAAAAGAATGGGACCAAGTTTACTGCCCTGAGGGACTCCAGACAGGATATGTTTGGTGTGTGAGTGTGTCTTGTTCAGACGGACATGAAAGGTTCTGTCGCTGAGGTAGGAGTATAAAATATAGGTGAGAGAGTATGGCAAACAGAGCTGAATGAGTTTGTACATGAGTCCGATGAACCATACCCTATCGAAAGCCTGAACGACGTCAATAAGTATACCTCCAACTGCTGATCGGTTTTGGAATCCATCAGAGATGTACTCCACCACGCGGAGCAGTTGGGGTGTTGTAGAGTGGAGCCGTTTAAAACCAAATTGCTCTGTGATGAGAATGTTGTTATTAGCAAGGAAATTGTTGATTAGGATAGCGACTTCAGTCAGTTTGGTAAGAGAGGACAGCAGGCTTATGGGGAGGTAGATTTTTGGGGAGTTTAAATTTTCATTTGGCTTAAGGATTAGAACAATGGTGGCGTGCTTCCAGTCGCAGGGGAAATAATTGAGATCGAAAATGGAATTAATTAAAATAGTAATATAAAAGATTATATTAATAGTGCAAGATTTAAGTGCTTTGTTTGAAACAGTGTTAGGGCCGGGGCTCTTCTTGTTTTTGAGAGTGTTGATGTAATTAACTATATCAGTGGGGAAAATGTGGGGGAGGAATAAAGTATTTGGAGCACTAAGAAACTGTTTCACGGTGTCCTCGGTTTCCTCCATGAAATTTGGGCCTCGGTTTCCTCCATGAAATTTGGGCAGACAATATCTTCGCATAGTGTGAATTGTTTTCCATATACATCAGCGAGTAGATTGCCTTGTCTTGTTCTGTGTAAGCAGTGGTATTGTTGCAAGTGGGTAAGGAAATGTTTTTGTGCTTTTTACGAATACGTTTTGAGAAGTCCCATAGTGAATGATTGGTGGGGGAGAGAGATTCGACGTGTTGTTTCCATTTAGCTATTGTTGGCATTTGGCTTTGGTTTCCATTTGGCTTTGGTATTTAAAGATTGAAAGTTTCATTTGTGCTGTCAAGTGGTTGTATCTGATCTATGGGCAGGATTTCTTGTGTGTTGCCAGAGTTGGCGAGCGCGGTTTCTGAGATTAATTTGGCTAGTGATAGAATATAGGAGTTTTTGGTAGAGTCGTGGAGTGGAGGTGGAGGTGCTGTCGGAGAGTGCTGAGCTAAATGTTTGGGTTACTGTTTTGATCGCCCTGTCAACATCATCGGTGGAAGTGATGGTTGGGAAGAGGATGGGGGACTCGGTTAGAAGTTAAATAAAAATTTTCCAGTGAACTTTAGTAAGAAGGGAAGGGGCGTTAAGAAGAGTATTTAGTTGCAGCGTTAATGATTGGTAGATTGTGCGAGGTAAAAAGGTTAAGTACATTTACAGAAGTTGGGAAAGGACAGTTTTTAATAAGGCAAAATCAGTGGTGGTAGGATTGGTGTGATTACTATGTCTGATGGGGAGGGAAGGAAATTTAATGTCTAAATCATTATCAATACAAAAGTTGGTTAAGTTCTCTTCCTACCCAGCTAGTCCTGCGTGCATTCCATCTAGGATGGTGCGCATTGAAGTCACCGGCTAGGATAGTAGGGGAGGGGATTAAGTATGAGATCTAGGTTGTTATAAAGGGGTCGGGAGAGTTAATTCTGTTGTAAATGGAGCCAATGAGGAGATTTTGCTGTCTAGGAGGTAGGATTTCCACCAATGTGTTTTCAAGACGATGTGTGAGTGGGATGTGATTTTTGATGTAGACTGCTGTACCGCCATAGCTTAGTGGTTTACCAGTGGCGCTATGTCTTAGTGTATAGTAGAGCGTAAAGTTTAAAATTTTTAAACGGTCTGAGTGTGTTTTGTTTTGAGTTCCTGTATTAGAATGATGTCAGCGGCGTTGTCAGTTAAATGGTTTCTTAGGTCGTCGATTTTATTGCATAAGCCGTTAGCATTCCAGCAAAGGATATTTAATTTGGATAGGTGTCTATTCATGATTGGTAGGATTTATCTGGGCATCGAAGATAGATTCAAAAGCATGGATAAATGCAAATAGTTTGTTGAGAGGACCCACAACTTTTTCCATATCGGGGATAGCTATTGTGATTTTACTTATTATGTCCTAAATATTGCAGTTTGAGAATATTTTTTGAATTGCAGTAATTAAATTCATAATTTCATTGATTCCTCCGAGGGAGGGAGGACTTTCTGCTTCCTCGTGAATATCCACATCTTCCATTGGGAGGGTGGGGGGGGGGAGGTGACAGGTTTTGTTGGTTAGTTTGATTATATGATTGATTGTTTGATTGGAAGTACTAGTTTGGTTATTTGATTTGGTATTACTGTTTACTATAGAATGATTAGTTGATTTAGTTTGGTTTTTAGGTGGGAGAGCCACATGAGTTGGTGGATCATGCTGGTAATTTTCAACAGGAGGCAGAGCATTAGAAGGAGAGGAGGTGGGCTTAGTTTTTTTACAGTGGAGTTGGAGCTCTTTGCAAAATAAGGTTTGTTTTGGTTCTCTGTAAGGCTAAGTTCAATGGTTTCTTTTTCTTTCTCCTCAAGTTTTATTTTCCTATACCTTTCATGTATGACTGAAAAGGGTTCTAGCTCAGGGCAGGTCGTGTTAGTGGAGGGTTCTGAAGGAGGGAGGGTGCAGAATGGTTTCTGCACTGAAGTTGTTGGTGGGATGGGAGCAATTAGATTTGATTGTTTATAGGTATGGGGGATACTAGAGTGGGAAGAGGGTCAAGGTTAATTGTTTTGATTTTTATTGCTGAGGGTACTTGCAGTTTGGATTTTGGGGGAGGATCCCTTGTTGGTTGGAGCTTTTGGGCATCCTAAATAGTTGGCCGGGGGTCCTTTACAGTTTATGCATTTTGCTGGGAGGTCTTTTGATTTGGTACACTGTTTGGTTTGGTGGGGCTCTGCACATTTTAGACAGGCGAGAGGGGGAGGTTACAGTTGTCAGAACTATGTCCCCATGATTGACAGTTGTAACACTGAAACCAGGGAAAAGGATCATAATCTGTTATTTTGACAATGAAGCCAACCATTTCCTCTAGTTCATAAATTTCATCAAAGTTATCGGAGTTGTAGATATTCACAAGGAAGTTTGGGGGCGCGGTAGCCCATTGGTTAGCGCGCTGGAGTTGCACTCGGTAGGCCCGGGTTCGATTCTAGCCACTGCCAAAACTGCCGCCGTGTTCATGCGGAGTACGATCACGTTAAACATGTGGGTCCGAAAGTCCTTCCGAGAGGTTGGTGGTAGGGGAAGGAGAGTACGGTCCCTGTGGATGCCTCCCCCACTGGGTTCCGGTCTAAATTGAGTGGCACTTCCCGACCGTCCAAACAGTTACCTTACACCTTTCTGGTAGGTCGGACGGTCTGGGTTTCAACAACAACAAGGAAGTTTGAAAGCCGCTCTTTCGTTTTGAATTTCCTTAGCTGGGACACACGTTGGATGTCAAATTCCTTAGATACTAGGTCTTCTTCATTAGTGTCAATGGGAATTCCTTTTAAGAGGATTTTCTTAGGTCTTTCCGATTTTATGCTCATACTATAGAATTGGATTTTATTTGCTAACAAGCATTTTTATAGTGCTCTATATTGTTCGACATTTTTTGGTTTTAGTCTGACGTACTCGCCTGCCTTCTGGAGGGGATTTTTGAAAACTAAATCCATGGTAACATTGTTTAAAAGTGCCTTCCAGTTTTCTTCCATCTTTATGTAGAAAGATTCCGGTTTAGAGGGCTTGGAGGGGGATTAGTCAATTCAATAAATAGATCCAACTTTTGTTGGTGACACAGTGACAGGAATTGCTCTAAAAGGTTACTATAACGCTCCTGATTGATGCCAGTATCGCCCACTTGGCATTTAAAATGAAAACGTGAAAATATTATAATTGATATTTTAAAAGCTAAAAATGGTATTAATAGTATATTTTTCCACTGTAATTAATTAGTTACTTCAATATGAAACATGTGTTCAAAGAATTGACGTTAAATTTACATGAAAAAGTGTTTTATACACGTTTGAAAGTTTCGAACCATAGGTTGGGAGTCCTACAAATGCTGAAGCAGACGATGCTGCGCTTGTGATGTCATGTTGGAAAGCTCTATATGCTCTGTACATTAAACTGAGGTGGAAAAAGAAATATACTTTAGAGTTATGTCATTGAATATTCCGATGATTGGTGAATACAACATCATGAACATCGTTGATTGGTGAATACAAGAAACTCCTCCTTCAGTTTCGATTGATTTTGTTAGCAGACGATTTTTATCTCTACTTTTCATACACGTCGCGCATGGCAAAATAGCTTGTCCTGTAGCAATTTTAGTGGGTGAATATGAAGGCATTATTTACATATATTTCATGTCGTTAATCAGTTGTTTTGAAGATTCGTAGTATGGTATCAAATATGGATTATTCTGAAACAAACAGTTCTATCAAACAATTAGAGCGCGGCTTCGGATTGTTTACTATTCAATGTGTATTCAAACTGCTAAAAATAATAAGTACCAAAAGAGTTTGCGTTATTTTCATATTTTTGATATGCCTTATGGCTTTACTCGAGCAGTTTCTTATTTATAATGTAGGTATAGTTCCAAGTGGCTTCTACACAGTTCTGGGTAATAAAGATTGGTATGGATTTTGGTTGCAAGTTTTAAAAGCAGTTCTTTTGATTTTAGCCTTATGTTTTGTAATGAGTTGCAAAAAATATACCACCAATGTTTTTTATGTCTCTTCAAGGGAGATTTTAACTGACAAGCTGCACGCTTTGTACTTTCATAGCAATAAATTTTATTTTCTTAACACTTTTAAATATTCCTTCACCGATAATCCTGACCAAAGAATAACACAGGACATTGATAAATTTTGCAATAAATTCAGCTCAATTATAAACCCATTTGTTATTGCACCATTTACTATATCATATTATTCATACGATTGTTACCAGGCAAATGGTTGGATTGGGCCTGTTTCAATTTTTCTGGTTTTCTTAGTTTCTGCCACTATAAATAAGTTGCTTATGAAACCAATAATGACAAGAGTTATACAACAAGAAAAATGTGAAGGGTTTTTTCGATTTAAGCATATGCATGTTCGAATTAATGCCGAATCCATTGCATTTCAAGATGCAAGCTTAGCAGAAATGAGCCGTGCAAATTCAAAATTATTACATTTAATACAGGTGCAACAATCTTTATATTTAAGAGAATTTCCTCTGGATATAGCTGTAAATATTTTCAGTTACATAGGTAGTATCATTAGTTACCTTATATTGGCTTATCCAATATTTTCTGGAATATATGATCATTTATCTCCAGTTGAACTTGGATCATTAATTAGCAAAAATGCTTTTGTTGCCATATATTTGATGTCTTGTTTTTCTAGTCTTATTAATGTATCATCAACTATAAGTGAAATTGGAGGACTTACTCTTCGTGTGTGTCAATTATTAGACATTTTAAGTAAAGATAATAGGTATGAAGATGAAGAAAGTCCTTGTAATAGTAGATTTAAGCTGGAGTCTGGACATTATTCAGGTAAATTGAATTTTACTTGGTTTGTAGAATAAAAATGCATTCTAAATCATATAGTAGTCAACTTAGCTCATCTGAACCATTGATGGGCATAATATAACATTTATACAATTAAAACATGATCATACTTTAGTCATTGTGAGCCTATAGAGCCTATAATCACATGCTTACTTGTGAGTCTTGTTACTGCCAGAGATATCAATAAACTTACAAAATTTTTATGCTGGATTGAAATTGACTCTAGAAATGTGCATGGTCACAAAGATGTTTATTGTTTTTCATAACATCTTACTGAAGCGTATAGTGAACATTTTTTATTTTTATTAACTACTTCAAAAAATTTCTGTAATAATAGTTTTGTTACATAGCATTGGTAATATTGACTTTCTATCAAGTTACTGCTTAACATAATTTGTTTATTTTCTGTCATCTGTTTATTTTTAGTAAATGTTGTGTATCAAACCTATTTTTTTATTTGTTTTAATTACTTTTAGTAGTATGTATATTATTGACATTTTATACTAATCTTATTCTTTATGTATTTTTACAGGAGATTCTGAAGGATCCCCATTTGAGCTCCAGGATGTCACAATTTGTGCCCCAAATGACACAAAGCCTTTAGTATCCAATTTATCTCTGACGATAAACTTAGGTTCAAATTTGCTCATTTCAGGCAAAAGTAGCAGTGGTAAAACTTCAATATTCAGAGTAATTAAAGGACTGTGGCCTGCACAGTATGGATGCATTATTAGAAGATTGTCTTTTTCACCATCTTTTGTTTTCTTTTTACCACAGCACCCTCTGTTGTCAGATGGAACTTTGTTGGAACAAATTGCATATCCATTGCAAGTTCCAAAGTTTATGAAGTTTAATGAAGTGGACACTGAGACAGTTCTGAGGTTTGTTTACCAGTATTACTAATTTTCCAATTTTTGTTTTCAAAGCATCTTTTGCAATTGTGAGAAAACTGTGGGTTGTGATCCTCAAGACAGAATCATATCCAAGGGAAATCTAGGAAAGACAGGACTTCTGAATAGTTTTTTATAAATTTTCTAGAGTCAAATCAATTTATATCAGTTAGTAATTAAATTTATTAAACATTCTACAAGCCAAAAAAAATTTCCCTTAGGCCTAATGTGACGGCTCTATAAGTCCAACAATTGGTCGTAGTGCCGTCGATTGTGTCTCAAACGTATCTTTATACACAATTTGCAGTATCAAAGCAGAACATCCAGTTCCTGTTGCCCATGAGTGAAAACACTGGTCATTTTTAATGCTGCATGATGCATTGATCTCATATGCACTGTATGAGGCATACAGCATCATTGGTATTGACAGTTTGATCATTTGCATGCTGAGTTTTGTGGCTGTAAGCAATTTTTTATGGGTGTGTATATTTTTTTGAGACAGAGTTTATAAACAATTGTTACCTATCAGAAAAAAAAAAAAAAACCTTTCACTTAGTTTACCAAAAAAGAGGGTCATAAGCAGGGGCGGCAAATAGGGGGCGCGGTCGAGCCCCCAAATTTTTCCTTTTCGTCTATCGGCTTCTCTCTTGTTTTATTGACTGTCCACTAGTCAGTTTTCTCACGCTATGGCGTTTCAAAAGAGCCAACCTTCAACCTTCACAGTGAAGTTCCCACTTCCCGCTGGAACGAATCCTTTTCAATTTAAAAAGATTGGGGTGATGTTATCCTTTTCACTTGAAAATTTCAAGTGTCCGATTAAATGTATGTGTAGTTAGTGCATGCCCATCTATTCCTTCTGCTAGAAATGCATTTCAGCAGCTCAATGCATTATATTTTTCATAGAAACATCATATAAAAAACATGCTATTTTCGAAAAGATTCACTCATCATCAAATGCTTTTTCTGGAGGCTCTTCAACTTTACAATCACTAAGTGATACGAGGTAGTCTTCCAGACTTAAAGTCATAAAAGCACTACTTGATAATTTTGAAGTGGTGATTTTAACACTGGAAGAATTATCTGAAAACGATTCTTTCAATGGTGGAAGTGCCGAAGCCCTTTTACCATGCATGACATTGTTCGAATTTTTGTTCACTTTGTTTGTATTGAAACAGTGTTTTTGATCAATACAATACTCTCTCAAAGCATCTTCAGTCATCTGATCTTAATTTTCAGACTGTGCAAGCTTTGGGTAAAGCTACTATTGAAACTGTTAGTTTTTTTCGCACTAATGCATATTTCAATCAAGTGTGGAGTTTTGTGACAAAACTTTGCGAAAAAAATTCTTATTCTGGACCAAAACTGAAAAGGCGTAAAAAAATTCCAAGCGAGTTTGGAGGCGGTGAAAAAAATCCCCATGATGATGTTAAATCATATCACAGAATCAATATTAAATATGAAATTATAGATTCAGTATTTAATGAAATTGGGACAAGATTTAATGAGAACAATATATCTGTTTTGTTTGCCCTTAGTTTAGTATTATCCGGATCAGATGTCGAAAAAGAAAAAGAAAATGTTTGAACCATATGCAAAGTATATGACTTCCAGAAAGAGGAATTGCTGTGTGAAATGCGGCTGTTTTATTCAATGATGAAAAATGAAAACATAGACCATCCCAATTTTAAAAGTCGGCTGGATTATTTTAAAGAGCGGAATTTAAAAAATGTGTTTCCTGTCATAACATTATTAGTTAAATTATTTTTGATTATGCCAATCAGCTCAGTCAGTTATGAAAGGTCTTTTTAGTGCCTTAGGAGGCTGAAAAATTACTTTCGCAGTACAATGGGATAAGAAAGACGTTCATTTTTAGCTGTTTTAGCTATAGAACAAGATATACCACTGGATTATGATGATATTGTAAAAAAATTTCTCTTCTTCCAGACTCTGAGAACCTGCGTTTAAAACTTCAATATAAGGTAAATAAATATAGATATTTGTATTTAGAAAAATTATGTTAACAACAAATTATGTTAACACAATTATGTACAAAAATTATGTTAACAACAATTATTTTTCTCAACATCAATTCAATTTTGTGACCCCCCTATTAAAAAACATTTTATTTATTCAATATTGTAAATTTTCATACATATAAATCTCGCACCCCCAAATGGAATGCTGAAATGCCGCCCCTGGTCATAAGTAAAATATATATGTAGCATGGATCTAGGGGTTTTATCTAATAAGAAATGTCAATGTGTGTTTATTTCATTAAATATGTTAAGGTATGAAAATTCAGGAGATTGGTTACTGTTATGTGCAGGTGGCAAAGCCCTCTATTAAAATTCTAATTAGGAAAAAAATGTTCCAAATTTTTGTAAATTCTTAACTTGAAAATGTTTACAGTATGTTAAGAATGTTTTCCAAAACATTGCACCAAACTTGGATTAGGAAAACTTATTATTTATTATATTTTTTTTAATATCTTTAGATATATGAAATATGTTGAATTGGAGCATGTAATAGAAAAAGCTGGCTTGAATTCTGAAGTGGAATGGAATTGGTTCGATGTACTCTCTCCTGGAGAAGCTCAACGCTTAAGCTTTGTTCGACTTTTTCATCACAAACCTAAGCTGGCATTTGTTGATGAAGCAACAAGTGCTTTGGGTTTTGAGATGGAAGAAAAAATCTACAAAATGTGCAAAGAATTAGGTATAACGATGATTAGTATTGGACACCGAGAAAGCCTTTTACAATATCATGACAATGTACTACAGTTAGATGGGGCAGGAGGATGGACGTTATCTCCAATACACGAAACAAGTGATTTTTGATTTGTGGAAATAATATTTAATATTTTGATCAAAATAATTCTTTTTAAATTTGTGCCTTTCATATTTTTATATGATATTATGAGTAATTTAACTCATATGAAATCATGTTTCTTTAGCAGCAACCAGCATCAGTGAGCAAAATTCACTTTTCTCATAGTTCATAAGTATTAAATAGTTATTAGAGCTTATACTTATTGAATAAGAGTCAAATTTCTTTTAAACAGTTTCAGGCTAGATTTGGCTTAGCTTTTAAAAATTTGAGTTGGGCTGAACATATTTAAATTTTGAAAAATTTATAAATGAAATTTAATATCATATATAAAATTATTTTGATGATTTCAACTACTTAAAGATAAATGTTTGAAGAAAAAAACAACTTTTAACTTAATTTTAAGGACAAATATTCATGTTTTTGACATTTTTGAATAAACATTATTTCAGAACCAAACAATGGTTATCCAGGGTTCATCCTAGGTGCTTTTCGTGGGGCGACTCGCCTTGCTGCCCTTAGAAATTACAAAACGCACCCCGCTGCCTTCAGAAATTAGAAAACCTGCCCTGCATGCCCCAGTACTATAATTTTGTGCCCTAACATCAAAAAATGCAATCCTTTTAAAAATGACACTTCTCCATATATTCTCAAATTTTCAAAACTTCGAGAAATGTGCGATGTTCTTTCTCATTTATAATTTATATAAAGCCATGACAGTATTTTCGCCAAAGTAATTTTTGAAAATTTATAATTGGGCCCTTTTAAAGGTATGTGGCCTTTTCAGTACGTAATGTGCCCTTTTTCAGAAGGTAGCACCCTGCCCTTTTGAAATCCTAGAATGAATATGGGATATCCAAACATTTTTTGAGCCAAGCTTGTGTACTATATTTAAAAAATTGCTTTGGCTGAGTTTCGGTTCTGGTAATATTGGTTTGGCAGGATAAAGATGTGAAATTCAGCTCATGCAGACTTCTAACTAGTACAAAAAAAAAGTTTGTGTGCATTGCAATTTTGTAAATTTAATAACATTTATAAGCTCTAATAAAATAAAACAGGTTGACTGATGCTGGTTTCTGCACTGGATGAGACATTTCTTAGCTTTAAAATACACCAAATTGGTAAGCTTTCTTACCATAAATTTGGTTTTGCATCCTCATGCAATTTTGTTACTATCTATATGATGCAAACTTATTGGTTCACTAAAGTTTGAAAAATTTCAGTACTAGCATGTTGTCTTACTACTAGTGCAATTAACAACTGTTAGATGCTGATGTGATAACTTTAACAAATGGAAAACTGGCCATCATGCTTGTTGTATGTTTTTGGAGCACCTATTTCAAGAATTTTTTGACTGATGATACTTTAATTGTTACCAAATTTAATAAATATTTATAAAATCCTATCAAGCATACTCTTCCAAATGTTCACATTACTTATATATATATATATATATATATATACAAGACAAATATCATACAATTCTATGACATTGCATTTGTATACAAATCTGTAGTGTGGACGCTCCATGTTTTTATGTTAATACTGTAAATATATTAGATAAAAAAATGAGTATAAAAGTGAGCAATTTTTGTGTAAATGTCCTTAGTTTTTGTAGTTGTATGTGGTTTAGAAAAGTACACCCAGACCTTTCTTATTTCTCAGTACCTTATTCTTTGACAAATTGGTCACAAACATAAATGATGCATATTAAAATCTAATTTTGTTCACAGAATCCGTGAATGACGGAAGTCGGTAAGCATGATAGAAATTTTGACGTAATATATTACAAAAGTTTAAATTAAACCCACATTTAACTTTTGATTCATAAGAAATAGAATGTACATGAACATAAAAGCTTATAAGTAAATATGTACTGTATACATTTCATTTATATTTCAATATATAAAATTTAATACATTTTTGCAGAATTATTGCAACTTTGATATAGGAGTGTTTTGTTTTACAATTCTTGAAAAATCATATTTTTGTCTGCAGAATATTGACAGTACATAAAGCAATTTTTATGGATTTTCATATTGTTAGAGAGGACACTAAAGATTTCATGACAAGTTAATTATTTTCTTTTCATTACGTATTTTGTTGTGCTTATATGCAGTAATTGTTTTTCCTATAGTTGAATATTCAAATTTCTGTCATTGTAAGTTGCATTGGTGTTATAATGATATTGAAAGTATTTTTCATTTTGTTATTTATTATTTATTTCTTCTCTCTCTCTCTCTATATATATATATACAGAGATCATAAATTAAATTATCTCTGTTCCAGAGTCTTTTGGAGTTATATTTATCAGTTAAAACTCCCCAAATTAGGAATATTTTTAAAAATATGTGGAAGCTATTTACTTGAAAAAAATATTTGTTTCAAAAATTCCCATAAGGAGTCAGTTTAGCACTGCAACTGGCGAAAGTGAGTAACATTTGCTTACAGCCCAATTTCTGCAGGGTAATTTATGAATTTATAAACCCACTAGGGACTTTTTATGCTATTTTTGCTTGTAGGCAAAACACAGTGTCTCCCACATAAGAGGAAATGCTCTGAATAAAAATATGTCAATTATGTTGAGATGTTTGCAAAATTTATTGAGAAAATTAATTAAATTTATTGATTACACTTCAGTTTTAAATTTTCTGAATTTTGATCATATCTTAAAAATAACATACTTTGTGATGAATCATTTCCAGCATGTTTTATACCATCTTTAGTACAAAATCCCCCGAAGAGGATTTTGCTAACTGTTTTCATAAAATTGCTTCCACATGTCTTGAAATGTCACCGTACCCATTTATTTATTGCATTTGGATTTCGACTGCTAAATATATCTCAGCATAGTGTTGAATAAGGGTGCTTTAACTAGGATCACCAAGTATAAAAGACCATAATAAGAACTTATAATTTATTAGGTATTACCTATTTTGAGTTGATTATGTGTCTTGTTCATATACTTTCCCGATTTTATATCTTAAGATTTATCTAGTCTTTTGAGCAGCTTTTTTTCATTGTACATGTAAATATCCATATAGTAAATAGTACCATTGGCTGTTAACTATAGCTGGGATTCTTAGTTTGAGGTGCTGAAGTCTTTAGGGGTATTAAAGCTCGATTAATCCAATGGGAAATTTGGTATTCCTAAGCTCTACTAATGCTATCAACCATAGAACTTTTGGATTATTATTATTTTTTTGTTTATTCCTTATCGCTCAAAATCATCCCATGTATTATAGAATAGAATAATACAGGGCTTTGAAAAGTTGGCTATAAACGAAGATGATCAATTTTTTCAATATTTCTAGATTTTTCTTTATTGATTTTTTTTTTGTGTGTGTGTGTAGTATTGTGACTTTTAAAATGGTAATGTAAAGACAATTTTGCTATTATAAAAGTGTCTGCAAATTTACCAAAACAGCTTTGTTTGCTAACTAGCAAGAAAGCTGTAAACTGTTGTTTTACAGAAGTTAGTTTTGTGAATTTGCAAATATAAGCTGAATGACTACTGAAAAAGATATGGTATTTTATGACTCAGAGTGAAATTTTGGTTATTTGTTCAACAATTAAACTAAGAAATGTACAAAGCAAGGTGTGGGTGTATATAGAATATGACAACCCTGGGCAAGTTGTAGCTTATAAGCCATGCACGGCCTATGATATATTTTCAATGCAGACTGGCAGCTCTAATTATCAAGGGGACAAATTAGAAAATGCAGTAAAACTTGTTTAGAATGAGGATCAGAAAAAAAATATTGTTATAAACAGTTTATCATTATAGACAAGGTTGAACCTGATCCGCTTTATAATGGAAGATATTTAATATGGTTGTAACATTATTTTTAATAATGTCATGTTAAACATGAATTTTTAAATATTATAGATTAGGAATGTGGATTAACATATATCATAAGAATCTAATTCCAATTCTAAAATTTAACATGCATATTTTAACTACATTTCTTATTCTATTAATCTAAAAATGCATATGTATATAATGATAAAAATAAAATAGGAAATTATCATTTTTATTCAACAATAAAAATACATTAATATATAAAAACAGTAACAAAATATCTACTGTATAATCAAGTTATATGTACATTAAACAGATTCTAGATCATTAAACATGAACCAGAAAATTTGTTGCCTTATTAACAAAGGGAATAATCAGATATTTTCGTTTCCTTTGTTTTTGCTTAGAATTTACATTTTAGAATATATATTTTATTTGCCATATGCATTTTTCAAACTATCTACTGAATTTAGATATATTTTATGATATTCGGTAGTGTAGGAATGAAATTCTGTAATGTTTCAATTAATATAACAACATCTACAACTGTT
Source organism: Amaurobius ferox (assembly GCA_951213105.1). Classification (NCBI taxonomy): domain Eukaryota; kingdom Metazoa; phylum Arthropoda; class Arachnida; order Araneae; family Amaurobiidae; genus Amaurobius; species Amaurobius ferox. The sequence continues at coordinate 3,634,216 of OX578152.1, read as the reverse complement.
AAATTAGGGGATGATTATATAAAACCAACTGCCTTTGTGTACAATATTTTTCTGCATTAATGGATTGTCAAAGGCTTTGAAAGATTGCTTTGAAAAGTCTCAAAAAGTGCAAGATTATCATTATACAGGTTTGTGCAAAAACAAATTATCATTATAGACAAGTTTGATATGCATCAATACTATAGGAAATGTGACAGGACCACAGAAAATATCATTATGGACAGGTTTCACTGTACCAGAATTAAAAATTATATTATGGAAGTATATGCAATTTATTCAATACATAAATACATGGATTTATTGCTCATATGGCAGTAGTAATGGTAAGTTGAGGAATATTCTAACATAAAAATTGAATAAAGGGAAAATGAAAGCCCAGAAAGGGAAATTTGTGCAACCCTGAAATCGAAAGATGATTCAGCCCAAAATAATGTTATTTGATGGCTTGTTCTCATATTTAAATTCTTAATATGGCCGCAGGTAAAATATTTGCCCAAGTCTGGAATATTAAATGTTTTAATGTTTATTGTTTTACCTCTTAGTGAAATGAATATGTACTTGTGTATATAAGTAATATCTCAACATATCCAGTGTATGACATTCTCATTGTTTTTTCTGTAAAAATACTGAAATCGCAATGTAAGCAGTGATAGAAAGATTTTTTGCCAAAGTTTTTGTTTTTAGGAGTGCCAATTATTGATTTTATAAAGGTCTGATTTTTCTTTTTTGTATGAATGCAGTGATATTCCTATTTTGTTTTTAGTTAAATACTGTATTGAATGCTAAATGGAATGTTATGCAAGAATAACACATTTAGTATGTATAGCATAGGCAACTTATGCAAAAATGCCAAATGATTCTTATATCACTTATATATTTTTACTACTCTCACATAAAATAGATTTGGATATAAAGATGATGTTAATTGAAGCAAGTTTTGAGTATTGTTTTCTTACCATGGACTCAAATCTGATTATTAAACATGCAGCTAGATACCCTGCTTTACTTTAGTTTCTGGTCATGAGAGATAGTTCATATTTTTATGCTTTATATCTTGATTCTATGTTATAAAAAAGTAGTTGCCTTCACTGTTTGAAAAATTTTGCATTCCCCTGGTTTCTCTGTCTCCTACCACAAAAACTATAGCATACAAAAATGTAAAATTTGGTACACTTGTAGAGAAAAGTTTGAGGAATCCACTGAAATAAACTGTTTTTCAATTTAAACTTTAGTTTAAAAAATATTTAAAGTCAAATTCAAAGACAGAATAGTTGAGGTGCGAGTTAACATCCTGGACCGACTAATAATGCAAGACCACACATTTTTTCAGGTATGTACCTACATAGTTGAAGTTTTGCGAGACCCTTTTTTTAAATTTTAATGTAGTTTATGAGTCATTCTACTTTTTACGCACTTCTGAAGTGAAAAAATTACTTCTGTATGGATGCATCTTTCAAGCTTATCTGTTTCGTACTGCAAAAACTATACTATACAAAAATATATAATTTTGTACATTTGTAGAGAAATGGTAGGGGAACATGTTGAAATAATCTTTTTTCGATCTAAATATTAGTTTGGCTTGAAACAGCTTGCAAAACAATCTTTGTGAGTAGGAGGCCCAGCCTCCTCACAAAGTAAGTTATGGTAGTTGGCAAAGCATAGTGAGCAGGGGTTTTGTACAAGGCAGCCCAGAACTTCTATTATTGCATAGCGAGCAGGGGGCAAGCCCTCTAGTCACATAAAAAATAATTTCTTTTTTAATTAAATATATTGATTTGGATCTTTTTTGGGTTCTTTCTTTTTAATTGTCCAGAATGTTTTGCCTAACTTTACTGTGGTAGTTTTATTTGGCAATATCTTATTTTTCTCACTTTTTGATATTTTCTAATTTTTTTGCCATCAATATAAGATAGTAACAATTAAAGCGAGGTTTCTTAAACATAATATCCAACTAATATGGATATGAGGTAAGCTGTTTGTTTTTCGCTAATAAAAAGCAGATCAAAATGTACTACTTTAATTTTACCTGGATTGTATATATCTAATTATACTTTTGCTTCTTTGTAGAGTATTTGGAGGATCAATAACTTTAGTCTGAAAATAGAATTACTTCATCAGTAACAGTGAACACAGTTAATTAAATGTAATAATCAATTTCAAAGGCAAAAAAGAGACTTCCTCGTTAAAATTTAGAGTAATGATTACACTTCCAAGAGTGTTAGCAACATAAAATTTGGACACTTGTTTAGAAACATCTCATGTGTTCCTTAATATAAAATGTAAGAGCTCTTTCAGTTTGACTAAAATAACGAAGATTGCATTCACATAAAATGTATTAAACACCCCCAAAGACTCATGACAGGAATGGGATCTTATATATGACAAAATATATGATCTGATATATGACAAAAATCAAATTTTGTATCAGGTTATATAGGTATAAAATTAAACCAAGATAAAATATTGTCTACTTTACAAAGCATAAAAGGATATAAATGTACAGGATTTCATGATCAAAGGCCATGTCATATGATGTAGATTAGAAACAAACTTCGACTTGCTAAATTTATTTAACATCTTGTCAATAATAACTTTATTTTTCAAATTCTTTTAATTTTATTTGTTAGGTGCTACTAATTTTCGTATTCTTGTATATTCATAATTAATTTTAGTGATTTAAATATTTTATTTGCAATTATCTGCTATTTATGTGACTCTGTTTCATATATGTTTCGTTTTTTATCTTGTTAAATTAATAATGCTTTCAGATTGGCAATGCCTATCTTCCTGGGTTATGTGGAAATTATTCTTTTGACAGAAATTTCCCTATCTTTGCTGTAGTGGTTGCTCTATCTTATTTATCCCGACAAAGAAAGCTCTTTTTTGCTGTTGAAACTGGTTGATTCATTTAACTAACTTGTTTATTAACTAACTTGTCTAAATTTAGGGATCCTTTTAAGTACAAACAAAAATAACTTATTGATGGCATATTGAAATTACTATAGTTTCGTTGTAACCTAGAAAAAGTGTTTGAGAAAACCCTCTATTTTTTGATACTTTCTTTACAATTGAAGCATAATTCAAGCTGTTGATCTGTAATACATCATTGTTACGAAATTATTGTTCTTAAATATAGTATGTGATTTAGCACACAATACATAAATAGAAAACAACATAAAAAATTGCACAAATAAGCATACTTTAATTTCAAACAATTTAAATATTGTTCTTCATGTATTAAACTCTATAGCAACTGCATTTTATTCTTTGCAGCTTAGAGTCATTTTTTGTAATAATTTGTATTTTTGTATTGGATTGTAAAGTATATTATTGATTGTTTCTTTTATGTGTCAATCAGTAATACATTTTAATATTTAATTAGATTAAAATATTTTGTAGGTATGTTCAGTCTTTAGTTTACTTTAACATTTAAAATATATATATATATATATTTTTAACTTATTTAAATGCAAATGTGTTTTTTTTACTTTTAAGTAATTTAATTTAAATAATGTTGTGAACTGTGAATATGCTTTTTTTTTATCTTTAAATAACATTGGTAACTGTTGAATTAATTTAAATGTTTATATTTTTAGGTATTTTGTTTATATAAATGAAATATTATCATTTGTAAGTGTTCGTTTACATTTGAATTGCTTAAATATTTTAACATTTTCATTTAAAATTATTTTGTGTGCATTTAGGGTATTCACATTTATGTTGCTATAGGAAGTTGGTAGCAGCCTGTACCTTAAAAGCGTGCGAAGCTTTCTTGAATAAAACCGGCATATGTCAGTAAGATGACGACAATTGTTTCGAGGGCATTATAAGCCTCCTTCAGGCCAAATGAACAGGTAGAACAGTATGTGCCCTTAGCAACTGCCAAGAATGAACTGCTAACTTACTGATATATGCCTGCTTTATTCAAGAAAGTTTTGAAAGCTTTATCTTACAAACAGTAGTTTGATTTATTGTAGCCTGTACCTTATTTAAGTAAATAGCTCTGTATAAACAAGAGGTTAAATAAATGACATGGTTGTGATAGGAAAATAAATGTTTCATGATTATCCAATCACTTTATTTTATCAATAGGAAATTTTTAGTAACAAAATGGTGGATGAATCATGTTTGATATAGAAGCTTTTTAGTTTGAAATAATAACTGAACAGGCAACTTGAATGGCACTCCAATCTTTTCGTACAAAATAAACATAGTAAATGTTATTTTACTGTGTTTGTTATCAAGCAATGCTTAGACAGTGGTGGTTCCTAACCTTTATTTATTCAACTGCTCCATTTCTTCCAATTGTATCCCCTTCCACAATTTTCAGTTTGATAACTATTTTAATTGTTATATAACATGATTTATTTCCTATAATTAAAAGTCAATTTTACATTTTTAGTAATATTAAGATTTTATTAGTTTTAGGAAGAAAAAAAGAGCATGTACATTTAGATCTTTATCCTAAAATTTCTTAGAACAGATACAAGAAATGGATAAATAATAATAATAAAAAATCGTAAATAACATATAGAGATACAAATAACTGATATTGATATATAAAAATAAAAATGCATTGTTACAAACTATTTCAAAAAGTGTTGAATGAATACTCCTCAACTGCTATCTGTAGCACCATATAAACACCTTGTTATAAGCAGCAAAAGCATTGTAGAGATATTATATACTTTTTCAAATTTGGAGAAATTTCGGAAACTTGGATAGTTGAAACCATAATTGGTATTAGTTTTATACGTGATTCCCACAAACCATAAAAAGGCTTAATAAGATTTTCATTTCTAGGGGGCCTTTAAAAGGCCTGCATTTTTTTTGCAGAAAAGCCTTTAATTTCCATTCTGGCCATTCGCATTCTAGCTGCAGCCGTTATCTATTGCCAAATTCCTTATTTCTTTCCCTATATTATTTAATGTATTTGATCATAACATCTGTTGTAATTGAAAATTTTTTTATAATAGATTTGTAACTTCTATCTATTAATGTAAAAATATTGAATAATTCATTTTATAACTTAGAAAAGGGATCGCCTCCCTTAAGTGAATTAAAATTAATAAAAACGGCACTTATTGATTTTAAACAAGTTTTGTGACAGGCACACATTTTGCCCAAACTTGATACAAGTAATCTTAAAAGTTTGAAATATTACATACAAAAAGCCTGAATTTTTTATCTGTTTAAAGGGTGGGAAGCATGTTATAAGTATATATTTAATATAATTTTAATTTACAATCTCAATAAAAGAAATTAATTTAGTTGAAAAAAACATCCATTTGTTTGTGTCTCCCATTGAAGAATAATTTCCGGTGATTTCAGATTGGGAAACACTACTCTAGGAAGAGCTTTCTTGAGATCTTAGATATATCAAATATTTATATTAAATTAGAACTTTTTATAAAATATTTTCATATGTGATACAATGTGCAATGTGATAACTTTGTTATTTTTTGTGTAGTCTCGTAGCTTGAATAAAATTGAGGGTTTTCTCTTATCTCTTGTGATATTTGGATATAAAGATGAAAATGCAACACATAATTATCATTTAAAAGTTTTATTTTTATATTTTGAAATTTAAGTTTATAAAGGTTAGTGCAAAAATGAGATATGCTATTTGTTATGTACATATGTAATGCTCATTATTTGTAGTAAGTAGTTAGTATATATACTTTGTTATTTTTGACACAAATTTTTAATGTTTTTGTATAAAATGCTCTTTTATTTGCATGTTATTGCTGTCTTCCAAGCTCTTTGAGATAATACAAATTATTAATGAATCAATGATTATAAAATGAGATTATTTGTTACAGAGATATGTGCATATTTTTAATAGTCAGTTTTACAGTTACTGTATACATATTTTGTTACTTGAACAAACACACCTTTATGCCTTGAATAGCTATTACATAGCTGTGCTATATTTTGTTACTGAATATCGAATGATATTTCGTTTTGTAGATCGAAGTTTGTAATTTACCCTGGATCTCATTTTTTTTTTTATATACAACTGTCCATAGTTTAGATCACTGTAGTGAAAATTATAATGCATTGTTACTATTGATTTGTTTTAAATGTTTATATGTCTTTACAATTTTAAATGTTTATATGTTTAATGTTTATATATCCAACTTTAGAGATGTAAGGGGGTGTATTTACCTTTTTGTAATTAGTCACCAGTGTAACTACACCCTTCAACATTGTATGAAAACCACAAATCTCACCAGGGGTACCCCCCCCCCCCCCCTGACGGGCTTACAAAATTGCTCCACTGCTACAGGTTCACAAAGTTGGGCCATATTGCAAGTTTTCTTGCTGTTACTGCAGTTATTGGCTATTTCATGCTGAAGAGCATTAAAAAGTATGAAACTGGTTCTCAGATATTAGTTGCTGCACCAAGGGCAGGATTCATATCATTGAGAAGACTAGGGCAGTTTCTGTGACTATGGACTTGAGATACTGGTTAATTTAGCACTCATGTGTGCAATGTGAGTTTAGATAATAATGTGATAAAATATACTAGAAAATAAGGTAGGAATTATGGTGTTTGAAGGCAAACTTTAATTGTTATACACAAAATTCAATTCTTTAAATCAAATTGGCAGTAAATAGAACTTGATAATGTGAAATATACTTGTGAAAAGCCTTCATTTATAATTTCCTGACATTTAAATATACAATGTTGATAAAATAAGGCTATATTGTTTCTTAATTGTATTTTCAGATTAAAAATATAATTTTGCTTATCACCAAAGAGATAAATACACTGTTAGCACTAATTTTATTTTTTGTAATGTCGGAATTGCACTGTTGATTACAATTTTCCCAATTTGTAATAAATTTATTTTACCAATTGCTAAAAAGATCTAGCAATTTTCAATTATGCTGGTGTCTAACTTAAACGTAAATTTTTATTAAGTAGTAGCTTAAAATAATAAACACAAATTCATAAATCAATGCTTTGCATTTTCTAAAATGTGTTTTTGAATTATTGGTCAGAATATAAACACTGCTGGATTATATATTGTGGGCTTTAGGTTCTTGAAAAATTATCTTTGGAATATGAGAATTCATAAAACAAAATATTTTCCCAATTTGATAGTGAAATTCGTTTTTAAAAAACTCATAGCAACCAACCTCTGTAGTGTATTAAAATTTTTCTGATTTATTAAATTGCACTTATTTTGAACAATAAAGAAATTGTTAAAATATAAAGTGGTTTTATTCTTTTTCAACTGTGATATAGTTTAGATACAAAAGTAACAATCTACAATTTGTATAAATTTAAATAATTTTGAGGCTGGCTGCATAGCAAGACTGAATGTATTTGTAATCATAGTGATACATAAAATTGTGGCACCTAACAAGTTTTCTTGTTGCTAATGCAAGCATCAAATATTTCATGCTGAAGAACATGGAAACATGTCAATTGAAATTAATATTTTTAATGGGAGTACAATTCTAGTTTTGGTAACACCTTTTTACCTGTTACTCATTATAGAATGAAGTAAAACGTCACTTCCTTCATATATTTCGAGTAGGAAAAGGTTGTGTGTGCAATGATGGTTCAACAAAGTACTCAAGGAAGGTTTCAATATATATTTTTGATTTTGAAATTTTTAATTTTTCTGAAATTTATAGTTTTGATAGATTAATAAAATGCAGTTTTTAATCCATTTAGCAAATGGTATTAGCGACAATAAAATAGCAGTCAGCGCATACTAGTGTATAGTACAGATGTTGCAGATCTAAAATTTAATTTCTTTACACTTTACTAGACTTGTTTTATAATATAGCTTAGTGTATATATAATCAGAAAAAAATTTACATATTGGGTTCTGGATTGAATACCGCAGATATTTTTACTCATGTCACATCAACAACGCAACTGAACGATGGCAAATTTCCTCTTTCCATGACCCAGACTGTACCGTCTACCCAAGGGTATAAGACAGTTAATTTTACAGTTAGGAAAAAGAAGACTCTTAACATGAAGCAGGCAAACTGGGTACAAACACTAGTTGGAATAGATAACCAAGGGCACAAATATATTCTCTGTGGAAAGTTTAGTTTCTTTGCCAATTTGCAAAATTTCAGATAAACTCTCCAAGGTTAAGCAACCCAGACCTTCAAATTAATAGTTTTCTGTTAGATATTTGTAACAATATGATGTCACTTCCATTATATACTCCTGTTTCATCCCTGTCACTTTTCTCTCATGATTTACTCTGTACTCCGCACCCTAAGATGTTTCACATAAAAAAAAAAGTTCACTTGTAAAATAGCATAAAACAAATATATAAAGGTATTAATTGATTTTAGAAGCAAAAAGCCTCTTCCAGCATAATTAATCCACCAATTTCTCAGAATTCATTGTAGAATGTAAGGGAAGTCATGTGCTTTCTACATCCATTCTTTTTATAATAATTATATGATAATAGGCTGCACTCCTAAAATTCTATTTCATAAATTTTCTTTGGGGACTTCATTTTTGAAAAATTTCATTTAGACAACTATACTAATCTCTTTTCTCATTTGAATTATTTCATGTTACTTTAAATACATAATTGATTGTCTGAATACTTTCCATTTTTGAATAAATAAATTTTAAAAATTGGGACATTTAATAATGTCAAATAAGTAATCATTTTATATGTAATGTATCATTAAAAAAATGTTCCCAAAAGAAAATGGTTTTGAATAAAACATGAAACAATTATAAAAATTTCATCAATGCAAATTATAAAAATCTGATGTGGGCAGCACATGACTTTCCCTGCAGACGCGAATTCATTCTTTCTATATTTCTTTAAGAACTCAATTGAGTTTAATTGTACAAGATAACACAAAATTTTCATTTTTAATTCAATTTCTGCTTTTATTTGGTAATTGGATACTTTTCCAAAGGTGGCATAACAAAAATGCAAAAAATCTCAAAAATCTTGAGAACGGTTAGTCCTAGTGTAATAGTTATTCTTATTCTTTCCCTCGTCAAAAATTATGTATAAAACAAGCATTTAATTGATACATTTGAACATAGTCTTTTTTTTTAGATATTGGCGATTTTTGCGGGCCATTTCGTAAAAAAGGGCAGGTTGTTCTTTTCCGAATCATACCAAAATCTAATCAGCACCAGAGTATCCCACAAGTGATTTATCTATCAAATGTTGTGAAATTTGGTCAATTAGTATTTTAGCTAGAGCGGATAAATGAAATTTTTGCACAGGCCATTTCACAAAAAAAGGCGGGTTCTTTTTTTCTGAATTGTACCAAAAACTAATCAGCACTAGGGTCACATCCAAGTGACTTTACTTACCTACCAAATTTTATGAAATTTGGTCCATTAGTTTTTGAGTTAGAGTGGATACATACATTACACAGACGTCACGCTAAAAATGGTTTTTTCGTATTTTAGAGGTCTCAAAACATGTAGATCCATCGAAAACTCGAGTTGTGATTTTCAACATGATTCCAATACTTTCCCTATACATTACCATGTATTGCAGGGAAAGTAAAAATAGAAAATATTTTCAAAATACAACAAAATATATCGAAAGTGTATGTTTAGAAATATGTTCTTTTGGATTTTTAATACTACATGGAAGTATTAAATTAACCATCTAAATGCTATCTTTTAAAAAATGTTTATTTTTTTTAATGAAATAATTATAATAGTGGTTAGCAAATATATAATATAAAAAGGTTGTTCAGGCCCTTTAATATAGAATTTGTGGAAGATTAGCAAATATAATTGGCATTGCTTGTGATTTATATATGTGCAAATTTTGAATAATAATAATAAAACCCCCAATAAGTATAAGACTATCTTCAGAGCTAATTTTGAAGAATAAAACATCCTGGTCCAATTTGTAAATAAATTTATAAAAAATATGAATTTTAGACTACGTATTTGTGAAATTGAAGAAACTGAAATATAGTAAGTTATTTCCATACTATCTTATCTCATTGCAACAATCAGTTAAAAACAAAATCAGAAATATATGAATTTAAAAAATCTTTGCCAAAAATTAAAAAGAAATTACTTAAATTCAATAAATTGATTTAAAATCATCTGCCATATAAACTTATTCATTTTTTTACACAATTAATTCAATATAATTTTGTTGATAAACATTAAATAATTTTCAAGTAAAGTTTGGGAAAGAAAAAAAAAATTCTATGGAAGGTTTAATTTTCCATTTTTTAATAATATTTTGACAAGCTTCCTTGAAACATGGATGGGATTGAAGTGGAGAATAGCCATATTAAATTTGAAAAGTAAAAGGAAAACAGTCAAAAACTAGATTTGCCAATGATGTTGATAATAACAGCAACAAAAACACCATTTTTATTGTCGATGCTAGCTCTTTTGGCTTCCCAAACCAGATTTTTTGGATATTTTGGAATTTGGATAAGAATTCTGTATTGGGCATTCACTTTCCTCTTTGGTATTTTACTGTTCATTCAGTGTGTCCTACCTCTTGTTCCTTCTTCCTGGTTTGTTTTGCTTCTTTTTTCTTCTCTTGTTATTGGCAACATCCTTTTCCTGCTTCAGTCATGTTTGCTGTTCGTGCATCAGTCATCAATCTTTCTCTTATAAGCGAAGGTTGCACTTCTTGTGTGACTATGCCTTCGAAATCAGTGGATACTATTAATTTTGTGCTGTATGCTACTCTTAATGAAGTTATTGAGTTTTATTATTAGCGATGCTTGAATTGGCGAGAGAGTGTACAAGTAGGTAGATGTGCTTATACATGGACAACATTAATACATGATGAATAATGCTCTGGTCATCCACGTAAGAGAATAATGACAAGGTGAAAGAAGTGATGCATTCCTGGCTGGACACACAACTAAAATCATTTTCTGATGGAATAAAAAAGTTTGTGCAATGGTTTGAGAAATGTGTTGAAAAGAAGAGTGATTATGTAGAAAAGTGATATATCATTTGCATCTCTAATTGAAATATATATCTCAAAATATTTAATTTGCTGTTTCTTTTTAAAACACCCTTGTACAAGAAAATGGGTAAGCAGTTTTAGCATGGTGTAATTCAAGGCGAAAGCATATTTATAGCTGCTTTTATCAACAAAGTAAAAGTTGTGCAAATTTGGTACACAAGGTGCGAGGTAGATTAGAAATATTTTACAAATAAGTGATGTAATTAAAACCAGAGGTTTTTTTTTTTGAGTAAATCTGTAGTATACTACCATCCATGATTGTTGCATATGGGTAATTTTCTGTCAAGAAGATAGGACAGTTCATTTTGACGACTAAGTTGAAGAACCTGATTGTCAAAATGAAATTTCTAGCCATAAAATGTGTTTTATAGCTGCTAATTTTTTCTCTTAGTATTTTTGGAAAGAATAACTTGAAGTTACTTATGTGGATTAATTAGAAACTGCTGCATTTGATGTTCTACAACAAAAATTTTGCAGATTAACTTTGCATCCAGCAGTATTTCTTTTTTTGTCTTTTGGAGGAAACTGTATAAATTATGTAGCATAGTGTGTAAATACAAACTTTGCTCTAAACAGATTTGTACAAAAAGTAATAGTTCATAGGAACAGAACAACAAAAGTTATTACAGAAACCAAATTCTCCAGCAATAAAAGAAAAAATTGATTTTTAGACTACCTCCCAGAAAGTAATCATTCCTGTCTTAACATCAAGAGGTCAAAATATAAATTAAACACCTAATTGTCACAGTTTACAGCATTTATTTGTTGAAAAGTGGCAATTTTTGCTGAAATCAAAGATTGTAGATTTTAAAGCTATTTCAGATAAAGGTGGGGGAAAATCTCTTTCTGGAAAAAAAAAGGTAGGGGGGGCAGTTAGGTCACTTGACAAACTGTCAGATAAAGGAATAGATGTTGAGGGAGGGATGCAAGGGAATTCTAGAACAAAGGTTGCAATAGTTAGTTTAGAGCAGTGATTATCAACCTTTTCAAAGCTGCCGCCCCTTTAAGGAGCAAAAAATTTTTCAATGCTCCCCCTTTGTGAAAATCCTGTAATGTAAGGTATGGGGAAGGAGGGGGTGGGGTACTGAATTATGAGGCAAAATTTTTAAGTAATTTTCTTCAATAGACTTACACACCAAATTTGTTTGGTTTAACTCGATACTTTTGCCCCGGCAGGTAATTGCAGTCTATTTGTTAAAATTAAAATGATTAATGAAAAAAAAAAAAAAACTTATGCTTAAAAAAGTTCTTTATTTTTAATTAGATAATTAAGAAACAACAGCAAAAAAAAAAGTATCAATGAAACAATCAAGTACCTATGTCAGTGGGATGGTTGTGCTTGATGATTCAGAGCCAGATTCTTACCATTCAGTTCAATATTTGTAGTGAGATGAAGGCGCAAGTCCCCTCTTTGCACGATTTGGAGTCTATTTCTCTTTTTTATAACTAGATCTGTCATAGCACTGAATCCTTGCTCGACAAGGTAGGAGGAAGGGAAGGCAATTAATAATCTTTTGACGATAGTCCACAGTCCAGGGTAGAGGCAACTAATGTTACCTTGAAGCCAAAATTCTGTGAAACGATCACCATTCTGGAAGCTTGCTTTTAAAGTTTCATTAGTTGAAAGTTCGACCAATTCCTCTTGAATCTGAACCTCTGCTGTCTCAATATTCACAAAAGAGTTCATGATCCATTGAGGGATTTCAGGGGCAAAATATCCTCAAAACGCCCAAAAAAGTCCTTGTGCAAAGACTCAAGATGTTGACAGCAAACTTGTGTATCATCGAAGGGGATTTCACTGTTCTTATGCAGATCCGACAAGATTGGAAACTGGCTGAACTCGTTGCGACCAAAATTCTGCTTCCATAAAGTGAGTTTTTTTAGGAAGGCAGAAATAACAGATTTTGTTGTGATTTAATTGAGCTTGTTGTCTCGAAGATGCAAATTAATTCCATTGAATTCTATGAATACATCGGTCATGTAAGCAACATCGATCTTAAATTGTAGCAATCTGTCTCTCAGAGCTACATCTTTTGCTTCGAGGAACTCAAGCACAGAGTCGAAAAGATTCCAGAATCTATTGAGGCAGGCACCTTTGGAGAGCCAGCGAACCTCAGTGTGTAGAAACAAATGATTGAATTCTTCATCGTTGTCCTAACACAGCTGCCCGAATAATCAATCGTTGAGAGCATTACTGTGAATTTTGTTCACAGCAGAGATGACATATTGTAATGACTGATGCAAACGGTCGCTGGGGTTTTTTGCAACTAAATGCTGTCTATGAATCACGCAGTGAACAGCTAAAATACCTGGTATCTCCCTCTTTAAAAGGGCAATGAGCCCACGATGACGACCCATCATTGCAGGAGCTCCATCAGTGGCAACCGAGATAATGTTCGCAAGAGGAATATTTTTCTCTTTAAAATAATCTTTGACAGTATTAAAAATAGATTCACCTTTAGTTTCTGCAAACAAACTTCTTGCAAAAAGCATCTCTTGCATAATTTTTCTTTCCTTCACAAACTGGACGTACGCCAACAGTAAAGATTCATTACTTGACAAGGTTGAATCATTGATTTGAAGAGAAAATCCAGTGGGTATCAAAAGTTTGCATAAGGAAACTTCAAAGTCTTCAATCAATTCATCGTCTCAGTGTATCATTGCTTAATGGGATATTTTTGATTACACTGGACATGGCTGGATGGTGTAAAACCGTTTCTAAAACTTCCTTGACAGCCGGCAGTATCAACTCTTTGCCGATGGTATGAGCTTTCCCCTATTTAGCAATTAATTTTGATATATTATAAGATGCTATCAAACCATCATCACATTTTTGTGATGAGGTTGCTAGTAAGCCTGAGACCAATGGTGCCTTCAGAAACTTGTTCCTGATGTGCGTGAAAAATGACAAATTTTTATTTTGTTTGTCAGGATGAATTTTTTGCAGATGGTCCTGCAAACGAGACGGTTTCATTGCTTCATTAGACAACACTTTGTTACAAAGTAAACACAAGGGTAGTTGCGAGTTCCAATGGTGATTGAACAAATCCGAACTTCAAGTAAGAGGCACTGTATTGACGACACTTCTTTTTGTTAACCGACATCGTTGGCGGCAGCAAAATATGAGGGAAAGATAATTATTTCTCAAAATTAATAATTCATGATAAAGAACTAATAAGTTCATGTACCTAGCTGACTGGCCAAATAAACAATAAAAGTAAATCAAAACTGGGGGAAAAAACAGAAATGAAGCAAACGAAAACCAACACAAGAAATACGGGTCAAATCAAACATTCATACTAAAAGGATGCTTAATGCATGCGCTGCGATTAATCACGGTAAAGAGAATTCGCCAAGTATTTAGAGGCAAAAACAGCTGACACATGCGTTGTGCTGGTTGGGATCGGAGAAGAATCCTGATGGTCAAGGGCTCGTAGTGTCGAGTTCTTCAAGGTCATTCTATCTAGAATAACCTTTTCCCAATGGCAAAATAAGACTTCGTTTTTGCTTCGGACAAATTCCTCTTCCCATTCTGAGAATTGTGCGAGGGGAGTCTCATTGTATCTCCCAACATCTTCACGATAGCGAGTGTTGAATGTCATTTTGTGCCAATACACACAAAGACAAAACTATAGCCAATTATCCAGAGGCAAAATACCGAACCCCTGCTTCTTTTTGCTGACCACAAGAGTGGAGGGGTTGTACAATGGGAACACAATTATAGGAGTTGAAGAAAGAGAAGACCTGGGAAACGTAGGGGATGAAACTTACAGGTTCCAGAGCTGTTGCGTAAGTTTGTTTTATTACAGTTACAAATGGTGTAAATTGGATAATCGATGTAATAAATTTATTTGGGAGTTCTAAAATTAAGTTTGAATGCCAAAACATGCTCATAGCCCCCCCCCCTCCCCCTGCCGCCTAAAACATGCCCACCACCCAAATAATAAATAGATAATCAATCATTAAAAAATAATAATTAAAAGATAATAAAAGACAACAATACATGTCAAATTTCAATAAATTTTCACCATTATTCAAATTTGGAACACTGAAAACTATGTACATCCACTATCACAGTACAAAAGAATTTAATGTATGTACAGCTCAAACTTCTCCTAATGTGATAAAACTAAAATAACTTCATTAAAAGGAACATATAATATAACATTAATGGTGTCAATTGGTTTTGAAGGCAAGAAAAAGTTTTCTTCATTAGGTCACATAAGAAGCACAACTTCCCCTCGTGAGAGTTAGATCTGCAACAAGATCACAACTCAAGTCTGATTGGCAACTCAACACCGAGTTGATGATCTCTGTTTTGCCTTCGAAAATAGTCGACATTATTAATTTTGTGTTGTATGTTCACAAAGTTATTTTAGTCTCAGAATTTAATGTGTCAAATAAACTATAAAAGTCTGAAAAATCAATTTTATTTTTAAATTTTATGTATTTATGAATACTAAGGTATAAACTAAAACTAAAATAATTACAAATGAAATTATCAACATGTCAATTTATCACGAAATCATCAACATGTTAATGTATCACAGAAAAATACATTTTAGAACTCAAATGACCTCATTAACATTCCACACAATAATGTTCTAAAAACTTTAATATCTAATTTTAAGAACTATTTAATAAGTTTTTCTAGATCTCCTAGACAGGGTAAATAATAGTCAGGCACTAGTGATTGTTGATATTCATCTGTGCTTTTCTCACATTCACGAACATCCTCTATAGAGTTAATACCTGTTAATACTAATAATGTTTTGATGCCATGCCTTGTTCCCAGCATTATATCTGTATTTAATCTAAAAAAGAAAAAAAAACTTCAAGTAAAACTATACAAGCAAGGTTTTACAAGTAAATCTGATCAACTAGTATTTCCTTATACAATATATTGCTAAGGAACTAACTGTACCACCATATGTACAGATTATGGACATATAGGGTGATTCGAAATTGTCTGTAAAAACTTTAATGTGAGATTGAGAACACTAAAATAAACCTTTTTTGCGTATGGATGTAAGTCCACAGATGTGACTGGTGCTAGAGGGCTCTTTGTTGGTACATAAATGAAAGAAAGGGAGCGTGATCAACATTTTTATTTATAGTAGTTTTACAGATGTTGCTTAACGGACTGCCAACAGTAATGCATGCTTGCTTGACAGCATTTTCAAAGATTCTGGGAATTTCATGAACACTTATAGCAGCTCTTCCATTTCCATTGCATTTAGTTTTCAATCGTATTGTTTCCATGCTAGATGAATGTCAACCATCTGAACATTCTTTCTACCTAGATTGTCTGACCTACCTGTAGGTATAAATAGGGGTGGTAGACCCCTAGTATCTTATAAATTTTGAAATAAGAATTATCTATACATAACTGTTGGGCTGTTTTTGGTTATTTAATAATTTTAGGAATTTTGTTTTTAATCTAAACTGGTTCAGGGGTCTTATTTACATAGTTATTCTCTTTTTTTTAATTTAGTTATCCATTTTCCATTTGTCTACGTTTATGATATTCTTCTGTTCCAAATGCATTCCATTCCATAGGTTTTGTGTTTCAAATGGCGAAAGTTCATTCTTTTTAGGTTATAATAATTTAAATTTATTTGAATTGGCTAATTTGTGGTTCCATTAATTACCCTTTTTATTCCCTTCGATTTGATTCTGAATTTGTTGTTCTCGGTTAAGAATTCGTTGATTTATCGCGATTTTTCATTTTTATTCTATTTTCAGCTTTTTTAAAATTTTCAGAATCATCCATTATTAAATTATTGACGAATTCGTATCACTTCATTTCTTTTTAATTTCCATCTGCTTTAAAATTGCTATTCTCTTCTTTAAAATTGAGCTTTTGATTGGTTGACCATAATATTAAAATCGTCTGTCATTAATTCTTTTATCGTTCATCGATAGTTTTGTTTACGATGTGTGGTAGCGATGTTTGACAGTATATGAATAGATTCAAGCTCTTTTTCACTCTCTTTTTTGATTAGAACTCAAGATGTAACCGTATTATGTAACCATATTCAAGATGTAACTTGTTTTTGTGCTTCAGTGCTCGTATGCATTCCATTGCATTGGAACGAAGGTGTTCTTTAGTCTACGAATTGCTCGCCTACCCTGTACGCATAGCTGCCAACCTCCAAATATGAAAAACCGGGAGATTTTTGTATGAAAATATGAAAAAAACGGGAGATTTTGATCAGCCCAATTTTAGACGATGCAGACAGATTGCAAATGAGGAAATTATTTTCACAATTAAACGAAAAATAAGGAGGATTGCACACAAATGCCGTTTTTCGCAATACTGCTGAAAAATAGCTTTTCATTTCATCAATAATACGTTTAAACAATAGTTTTTCTGTATGAAATACGAAATAATTATAAAAAAATTTGACAATGTTGACAGATTGCAAAAGGGGAAATTATTTTCACAATTAAACGAAGTATTAGGAGGATTGCACACAAATGCCGTTTTTCGCAATACTGCTGCAAAATAGCCTTTCATTTCATTAATATTATGTTTAAACAATAGTTTTGCATGCAAAACAAAATAATTTAATAACATTTTAGTCGATGCAAATGCGTTTTTCCCACATTAATTAGATAATCATTGGTCATCTATCTCGTGACGCTGTGGGAATAATCTCCGTTTGCGAGCGCCGATTACGCGATAGCTGGGAAACGGAGATTTAGACGAAAGAACGGGAGAACTTAGATTTCAAAATTTGTGACTTCGTTTCTCATTTCGTGATATTTTCAGAATATTCGTGATCTATTTCTGATTCTTTTACTTTTGTACCCTGTAGAAACAAATACAAAAATATAAACGTCAATCGCGATCCATTCCTGCCCCACGGTAGCAGAAAACTGCACCGCGGAAAACAATTGAAAGTCACGATTTGCATTCGCGTGATTTCTGCCTAGAAAGGAGGAAAATAAGGGCAGCTGAGTGAAAACCGGGAGATTGAGCGACTTACCCGGGAGACATAGCAAAAAACCGGGAGAGTTGGCAGCTATGCTGTACGGGTAAGAAGGATGTCTTAAGCAGATCGATTCCAGCTCTTTGGCCTTGTATTTCTGACCCTCCTCTAAAATAAATAATATTTACCAATTTGAGATGTGCGAGGGCTCCAATTAAGATTGTTTTTCGTGGATAGTGTGCATTCTTTGAATGATGTATTGAGTTGACATTTCCATATTTAATTAATGGAATATATGCTCGGCACTCAGTTCAGAAGAGTGAAGAAGTGTCCACTGTTTCCGACGAAAAAATCAATAATTGATGGGGTTTTTTTGTAGTCATTTTTTTCACAGTGTTTAAAGAGATATTTTGTGGAGCATTTAAAGAAGTTAGTGATTTGCAAAGGTTAAAAGAAAGCGTTTTTTAATCAAAGATATCATTCATATTGTCAATTAGCCTTTGAGTTATTCAGATGATAGTGACGAATCTATTCTTTATCAAAGAGTCGTAAAATGTTAGTTTCATGTAACGCATTATCTTAGCAATGTAGACTTTGGATGTGTCCCTGTTTTAAAGATTATCACACACAATCTAATTTTTAAAAATTGTTATATTTTATTGTAAATAGTTTTTGCTGCATATTTTCTACCAATCTTTGTTTTCATTAATTATTGTGTTGATAAAAATTTCCTAAATTTTTTATTTTTTTTCCTTAAATGTTTAATCAAGGTAAGTTAATTTTTTATGATCTTCATGTAATTTTCAAAAGAAAATGTAACCCGAAAACTATGATATTTATGTACATGATTACTTCAGTATTCAGCTAAGGTTATACGAAAAAATTAAACAATTGAATTTAAAAGTTTTTTACAAGATTTTTTTCTTCACAAGTTAGGCTTAACTATGCAAAAAGCCAGCCCCATCTTTTGTGATTAATGTAATTTGACCTCGCTCCGTTCTGAGGTAGCACCTCAGACAGCACTGCACCATTGCAAAAGGGTTAATGTAGGTCTATAGGGAGGAGGAATAAATATGAAATTAAACTAAACACAATTCAATTACATACATAATGATGTATGCAATGATATTTAAATTGCAATCTATGAAATTTACAATTTTTTAAAAAAGGAATGAAAAGTAGTTTGTTTTAATGTTACAATTTTTTTTTCCAAACAAATTTCAATTTCAGAAAATAAATGAAATATTTTATTATTTTCAACAAAGATAAAATTTCCATTAATCTATTCACCTTCTTGAGTGTCTCCTGAGACGAGAGAGGAAGGAGTTCTTTCTGTGAGAGTTCTAATGATGATTCTTTATCAAAATATCAGATTAAGAGCTTAAAAAAGGTCAAAAGGAAGGGTTCTAAAATTTAAATTCGATTTTAAATAAACAGGAAGTGAAATTCCCCCTTTTCACTCTCCAAAAGTGTGGGAAAATTATTAGTGACGGTCTGAGTGGCGGTAAATTTAGCATTCAGTCTATGGGGAAAAATGTGTTCCAAGAAAATGTGGTCATTAAGAAAGGTGGTTTGTTAGAGAAGTTTTACTGTATTTACAATAAAATACTTTAAGAATGCCTAAAATACTAACACATAATTGAATCAATATAATTATTCATTGTTAATGCATGTTGAGCAACAAAAATTAACAATTTTTACTTTCAAATATATTGGTAAAAAGGTTGCTTTGTGGCGATTTTTTTTTGTTGTTGTTAAAAGAGTAGCTAGTCAAAAAAAAAAAAAAAAAAAAAAAAAAAACTGGGAACCACTGCAACACAGGGAAGAAAAAAAATGAAAACAAATTGCTACATTGTAACTTCTGCACAATAACTATTTCTGTAACTATTGTAGCTACTACCTGTTTCAGAAAGAGAAATGTAATATAGTGTAGCTTTAAAGAAGAAGTAGAAGAAGAAGAAAAAAGCAAGCTTAGAATTTTGCATTTTGTGTCATTTGGTACAAATGCCTATAAATAGTCCTTAGAGTGAGGGTGTTGGAACGCCTAATTAGTGTTGGCGATGATACTTGGTATGGTCGGTTGGCGCTCGCCAAAAACCGAGAAAATGCTGCAACCTTTTTGTAACCAGCAGTTGTGAAATATCTTTTGACGCCTTTGGGCCAGCGGGAGTTCTCTTCCCAATATATTGTATACCATATATGGTTGTGATAAAAATAAATCATTAATTACAGTCCATTTTGAGTAGTTAATTTTGAGCTATCTCCCCCACATTAGTGGTCCGTCGAGCCGATGTCCCAACCAGGAGAGATGGTCTTAACAGACTTAACAGACAACGAGATGCTCTAAAAAGCAACATATCAAAATTGGAACTTTTTCAGAAAGAGTTCAGTGAATCGCCGGAATCGGCAATAGAATTAAAAGTGAAGCTAGCAAATTGTGCTGCAATTCAAGAAAAAGTTGAAGAACTACAGAAATTGTTTTAAGGATTACCAGAGACTGTGGATTTAACAGAGGCGGATGTCGAAATTCAAGATTTGGAATCCTGAATTGAACACTTAGAGGTAAGCTTCAAATTCCTACTTACAACTCTGAAAAGTGAAAATAGCAGTACTATTAAAAATGCTTACCAAAATGAAGCTTTGAATATCAAACTTCCCGAAATTCAAATTGCCACAATTTTATGGCAGATATGAAGAATGGAGCAGTTTTAAGGAGCAGTTTGTAAATTTAATATAAAAAAATGAAAAGCTAACTAAAACTCAGAAGTTATATTACTTACGTTCTACCCTAAAGGGTCAAGCAAAACAAATCGAAACTGATGATGACACATTCGATTCATTATTTACTGCGCTCATTGAAAGGTTTGAAAACAAACGAGTAATTGTAGATACGCATATTCATGCCATAATTAACTACGAGAAAATACAACATGAATCTGCTAAAGAGCTGCGTAGTTTAGTAGATAATCTAAGGAAGAACTTAAGAGCTCTTAAAGTGTTAGAATTTGACAGGAATAATTTATCAGATATAGTATTAATTAACGTACTATTACAAAAACTAGATCGAGAAACACGTAAACAGTTCGAATCTATACTGAAAACAACGGTGGTTCCGAAATTTGACGAATTTTTAGAATTTTTAGAGAAGCGAAGTCTAGTGCTTGAAAGCATTAAGCGAAATTCAGGCGTCAAATTTAATAAAAGTATACCCTCTCCACCTATCAAAACTAAAAGTTTCATCATTCATGCAAATGAGAAAGTGAAATGTTTAATGTGCAGAGGTTCTTACTACTTAAGCAAATGTAGTGCCTTTCAAAATATGGATGTACCCAAAAGATTAGAATTTGTGAGAACAAATAAACTTTGTATCAATTGTCTGAACAGATCTCACATAGCTTCTCAATGTATTTCAAAATATTCCTGTACCACATGCAATAAGAAGCACCATACGCTTTTACATCGCTCTTCTAGCCTTGAAGAGGCACCGATGGAAAAAAGTAGGTCACGAAATGAACCTCATAAAGAAAATGAATTGAATGCCAATAATCCTCATTATGACTCAGTATCGCTAAGTAGAAACGAAACTGTAGCAGATGCCCATCTTTCACCCCCTCTTCAAAGCTTCAGTAATATATTAAAGAAGAAATCAATAGTTTTGCTGAGCACGGCTATTATTTATGTTTATAATTCAAGCGGAGAAAAGAAAAAATTCAGGGCTGTGTTAGATAGTGCTAGCCAGTTCAATATGATTTCTTCAGTGTGCAAATATTTTAGGATTAAAAAGAGAAAAAACTTACGCACCAGTATCTGGAATAAATGACACCATAAATACCATAAAATCGAAAGTTTATGGAGTGGTTTCGAATGAGAATGAGAAATTTAAAGAAGATTTGAAATTTCTTGTAGTTCCAAAAATCACAGACTTAACTCCGTCTAATGTTTTGGATATTTCTAACCTTAATTTACCGCAATTTATTGATTTGGCAGATCCGACATTTTTTAAGCCTAGAAAAGTGCACTTATTGCTAGGCACTGAGCTTTTCTTTAAGGTTCTGAAATATGAGAAAATGCAAATTAATGACCACATAATTTTGCAAAATTCGGTTTTCGGTTATTTAGTTTCAGGAAAACTACCTTGCACCCAATCCGTGAAACATTATTTTTTATCCAAACAAGATAATTTAGAACAATCGATTGCGAAATTTTGGCAAATCGAATCAGTTGAGGAAGTTTCAAGTAGAAAAAGTGAAGAGGAGTTATTTTGTGAAACACATTTAAAAAAAAACGCATCTTAGAGATCAAGCGGGTTGGTATGTTGTGTTGGGTTATACTTTTGGATATTTAATAATTTTAGGAGTTTTGTTTTTAGTTTAAATGTGTTCAGGGGTCTTATTTACATAGTCTTTCTCTTCTAGTCATCCATTTTCCAATTGTTTTGGTTTTGATATTCTTCTGTTCCAAATATATTCTATTCCATAGGTTTTGTGATAAAAACGGCGAAAGTTCGTTCTTTTTAGGTTTTGGCAATTTAAATTTATTTAAATTGGCTAATTTGCAATTCCATTTATTCCCTTTAATTTGATTCCAAATTTATTGTTCTCGGTTAAAATTCGTTAATTCATTGCAATTTTTCAGTTTTATTCTATTTTCAGCTTTTTAAATGTTTCAGAATCGTTCATATTTAAATTATTGCCGAATTCGTATATTTCCAAATTGTTTCACATCATTTCTTTTAATTTTCGTCTGCTTTGGAATTCCATTTCTCTTCTTTAAAATTTCGAGTTTTTAATTGGTTGACTGTAATATTAAAATCGTCTGTCATTAATTATTTTATCGTTCATCGATAATTTTGTTTACAATCTGTGGCAGCGATGTTTCGCAGTATATAAGTAAAATCGCGCGTTTTTTCGCTCTCTTCCCTTTGAATTAGAACTTGAGATGTGACCTGCAAAGTTGTTTTTAACGCTTCGGCGCTCTTATGCATTCCATCGCATTGGAATGAAATAAACATGTGAATATCTGCACCTGGTTACTTTCAACGATGTTCTAAATGATGATATTTATTCATATCCGGAGAAGTCTTCATCATCTTTATTGATTATTAGCATGGCTGGACAATGTTTTATCTTCCAGTGCTTCTAACGAGCGGTCTGTGAAGGAAGGCGTTGTTTAGTCTACAAGTTCTCGGCTGCTCTGTAGATTTGAGAAGTGCTTTGATGCCAATTAAGCGGTTGTTTATCGTTATCCATGTGCATTCTTTGAATGACGTATTGAGTCGGCATTTCCAGATGAGATTACTGGACTATATGCTCAGCGTTTATTACTGATGATTAAAGAAGTGTCCATTGTTCCGATGAAGAAATCGTTAATTGGAGTTTGTGCTAAACAAATTTTACCACGTTGAGGAGCTTGCTGTCGTGTGAACGGTCCTTCTTTTGGACTTGAATGGATGGTTTTCCTCGTGTTTAAGCGATTGGACTTTTGCCTTTCCATCTTCGTCTCATCTGTTGGGATCTGATGCATCCAGCATGTTCCATGACGGCTCTACATCCGGGTGATATTAATCTTTTTCCTCCAAATTCTAATTATATTTCTCAATAGTTAAAATATGTTTTTATTCCAATTGTTTTCAGTTTTAATGAATAAGACCCCTTTACCTATATATTTTAGGTCACCTGAACCTGTGGTTATCTTTAACTTTTGTTCTAAATTTCCCCTTTGGCTAACTTATGTTCTTTTATTCCAAATTCTAGTTTTGACAAATAATTGAATAAGTTTAACATTGTTAAATTTAAATTTAATATTTTAACGTTTGTACTAACCACTTACGACTGGTAATTCCATCTATTTATTTATTTAAGTTGTTTATTTGATTTGTTTAGTTAATGAGATGTAAAATGTTTTGAAAATTCTTTTAAAATGAAGTTTAAAATTTTAATAAACGTTAGATTTTTGAAAACCTAAATTCTGTGCTTTCTCTTTTACTTTTAATGTTTTTATTTTTAGGTAAGGTGCCATTTTTAATATTTTACAGGATTAGTACATATTTGTACACTTAGGGAAACTGGTCAAGTGGCACACTTTTAGTGTATTTTAGAGTGTTTTCAGAAGAATGATTTTTAGGTTTTAAGAACTTTGAGAACTTTCAGTGTTAATTTGGAGAACTTTGAATGATTTAGAATTATTTTTTGAATATATCATAATGCGTCTTTACTCCCCGACAGTTGTTCAAATGCCATTAAAGGAAGACCCCAAGAGCTTAGGCAAATCAAAAGACAATGCTTGGAGAAGGTTAACTTCGCTTTGGAACAGGCTTTCCAAGAATCCGGAGCTTAGTTTTTTGTACTAGGAATTTATACAGGAATATGAAGAGTTAGGGCACATGCAGAGAGTTGATGAAGAATGTGAACCCGAATCAGTCTATTATATTCCCCACCATAGTGTTTATCGTCCTGAAAAAAGCACAACTAAGTTGAGGGTTGTCTTTAATGCGTCGGCTCCAACATCGAACGGCAGATCACTTAATTCTTTACAAGTGAATGGAGGTGTAGATCAAGAAGATCTTTTTTCCATAAAGTCAAGATTTAGGACGCATCGTATCGCCCTTACAGCTGATATAAAGAAGATGTTTCGAATGATATTAATAGATCCAGTTCAAAGGGATTTACAGAGAATCTTATGGAAACATAGTCAAGATGATCCGGTGAAGCTATATCAGCTGCATACGGTCACCTATGGAACAACTAGTGCTCCATACTTGGCTACTAGGACTCTAAGGCAATTGGGCCTTGATGAAGGTAATAAATTTCCGCTAGCTGCGTCTGTTCTACAAACTGATTTTTATATAGATGATCTTGTAACTGGTGTTGAGGATGTTGCATCAGCCGTTGAGTTGCAAAAACAACTAGTCAGCTTGCTTCAATATGGAGGCATGGAACTTCACAAGTGGTCTTCAAATGAAAGATCTCTCATGCAAACCGTACCATATGAGGACCAGGAATATTCCTTTGATAAGGATAAGGAAACCATTAAAACTCTTGGTGTTATTTGGAATCCGAAAAGTGATACTTTTGGATTTTCCGTTACATCTACAATGAACATGGCAATATGTACTAAACGTTCAGTGCTGTCTGATATTGCCAGATTATTTGACCCGTTGGGTCTATTAGGGCCAATTTTGGTTAAAGCGAAAATTTTCATGCAGAGACTTTGGTTGATTAAAATTGATTGGGATCAACCATTACCTGATAAGGAAGCTCGAGACTGGAGAAAATTTGCCCATTCCCTACAAGCCGTTAAACAAGTTACAGTAAACCGGTATGTTTTCACTGGAAGTGATACGCTAGTAGAACTCCATGGTTTCTCAGATGCTTCCAAGGACGCTTATGGTGCATCAGCCTACGTCCGATGTGTTTCTTCATCAGGTGAAATTTCTATGAACTTTATGCAGCAAAAGCAGGGTGGCACCGATTAAAACTGTTAGCATACCTCGCTTAGAGCTATGCGCAGCAGAACTCTTGTCCAAACTTGTGAAAAACACCCCATTATTCTTCCAAAGGAAGGCAAATTAACTAAAATGATTTTTGAGTATTTTCACAAGAAAAACTTGCATGCTGGTCCTCAAACTCTTTTATATGCTGTTCGACAGCAATTTTGGCCAATTAGTGGCAGGGACCTAGCCAGAAAAGTTGTTAATAATTGTATTATTTGTTATAAACAAAAACCTAAAGTTTCTGAACAATTGATGGGTAATTTACCCTCTGAAAGAGTAAATCCAACCCCTCCCTTCAACATTTCAGGTGTCGACTTTTGCGGGCCTTTTTTCATAAAATCGTCTGGTCAACGACGTGGAAGGAACATAAAAGTGTATCTTGTCCTTTTTATTTGTTTTGCCACTAAGGCCACGCATATAGAACTAGTGTCGAATTTAACTTCTGCGGCATTCATTGCGTGCCTTAAAAGATTTTTCACCAGAAGAGGGAAAAGTGCTGTGATCTATAGCGACAACGCAACCAACTTCGTCAGTGCTAGTTCTGAATTGAAAAGGCTTTTTGAACTGGTAAGGAAGCCTAATGACCATTTAGGGTCTTATTTGTCATCAGAACAAATTTCTTGGAAATTTATTCCGCCCAGATCCCCAAACTTCGGAGGGTTATGGGAGGCCGGGGTAAAATCAGTTAAACATCATTTACGGCGAACTGTTGGCAGTGCTAACTTAACGTATGAAGAATTCTTAACAGTTATAGTTCAGATTGAAGGAATACTAAATTCGAGACCCATTTCTTCCTTGTCCTCAGATCCCAATGATTTCCAAGCACTAACCCCAGGCCATTTTTTGGACGGCCATGAAATGCAATTCTTGAACCCGAATTGTTAGAAATAAAAGATAACAGGCTGTCGCGGTGGCAACTCACAACAAAAATTGTCCAAGGCATATGGTCTAGGTGGAGAAAGGATTATTTGAGTAATCTTCAGCAACGATCCAAATGGATCTTTCAAAGGGGTAATGTACTAAGGGATGATCTAGTTTTAATAAAAGAGGACAACCTTCCTCCTGCTAAATGGTGTTTAGGACGAATTGCAGATACAATTAGTGGTTCTGATGGTAAGGTCAGAGTGGCAATGGTCAAAACACCTAATGGATTTGTAAAAAGAGGTGTTTCAAAAATTTGTGTTTTACCTATGAATGTTTAATTAATTTCACTTGTGTTAATTGTGTAGTGTAATTTACTTGTATGTGTAACTTGGTTTGATTCAGTGTGTTACGTATTTTCATTACTTCAACAGTATATGTTTGAATTATTGTTCTATCAATTTTAAGTTAATGGTTACATGAAGGTATAAAAACTGTACTCTACTATTTTGAAATTTCATTTCAACGCCGGGCGAAATGTTGGAACGCCTAATTAGTGTTGGCGATGATACTTGGTATGGTCGGTTGGCGCTCGCCAAAAACCGAGAAAATGCTGCAACCTTTTAGTAACCAGCAGTTGTGAAATATCTTTTGACACCTTTGGGCCAGCAGGAGGTCTCTCCCCAATATATTGTATACCATATATGGTTGTGATAAAAATAAATCATTAAATACAGTCCACTTTGAGTAGTTAATTTTGAGCTATCTCCCCCACAGAGGGCTTTATAATTAAAAATATAATACTCTTGTATTTCAATTAAAATAATGTTATAAAAGTACGTCTGAAATTGCTTAACTTTCTTAAGCTGAAATATATTTCTATTGGGTTATTCGGAAACTACTTTCAGTTTTATCGTAAGGTAGCTGTAGTGGCGCACAGATGATTTTAATGTTATTTGAAACAATTTTTTGAGAATGCATTGTGGCAACTGACATATGGGCAATTCAACTTCATAAAATACAACTGATTATACTATGTGTAATATACCTTTGTAATATCAGAGTGTCTACTAGATTTTTAAAATGTACTTTCATGACTTTTTCATGCCCTTGTGGTCATTTTTAATGACCTGAATAAAAATCATCAGTAATGTTTCTTAAATTCATTTTAAAGTATAACATACTATCACTATGACTTTATGGCTACCATAATTATTAATACATATACAGTTGTTCACAGGAACAAAATATGCTCAAAGGCACAGATGAAGTTCGAAGGAAATTTTACAGGTTTTGGAAAAATTCTTTTAAATAAAATAAATAAGATAAAATCCAGTAAATTGTTTAAATTATAATCTGTTAGCGTTAACTTTCTCCTGAAGACACAACAATCACAAAAATAAAAAATATTGTTAAAACTGTACACAATTTGTTGGGGAGATTTCCCCTGAATTTCTTTGCCTTCTAGAGAAAATTTGTTAACTGACACTTTCTGCACCTCTACAGTTATTAAGATTATATTTTTACAAACATGTTATTAAGATTATATTTTTGCAAACATGAATATTAAATACTTGTTACTAAAACAATAATGCAATCAACCATCATATAAAACTCAATAGTGCCACTAATAAGTCATACCTGCCAACCTGGGAAAATTGGAATGTGTAAAATTTTGCGTGAATGACATTTATAATGATTTTTTTTAACTACACGCACAAACGATATTTCTAATGAATTTAACAATGTACAAGTACCTGCATTAAAAAAATATTGCATTAAATATCAGGCTTACTGGTAGATTATGAAAATTCAGGACACCAATTTTATAAAATTTCAGGACAATAAATTATAAAGCAAAAATATATAAAGGTTTTATCCGGTGAGAATTACTTTATAATGAAGACAAATATTTATGTTTGGCAAAACACAGGTTTTCACTAAAGAGAGTAACAAATATTGATCTTTAGTAAAAAAAAAAATATAGCACTGAATTATATTCCTGCCAAAATGATTTCCCTTTGATTTGCCTAAATCATCGTTTTAATACCACTTTTTGGAAAATATCCCTTCACAGAGTTTATACCCATTTTTTAAATAGAAAAATTTATATTATGCAAATATAATTAAAAAATTAACCTTAATAATTAGCCATAATATGAAAATAAGCTAGTTTAGTCGATCTAATATGCAACATTTAAATGATGGAGATGGATGGAAAAAGATATTAATGTACTCTCGGCAATTCACATGAAGTAACTGAATTGCGCAATCGCACTGTTTATGTGAAAATAATTAAGAAATTAACCGTAATAATTAATCAGAATATGAAAATAAGCTAGTTTAGTCGATCTAATATGCAACATTTAAATGATGGAGATGGATGGAAAAAGATACTAATGTACTCTCGGCAATTCACGTGAAGTAACTGAATTGCGCAATCGCACTGTTTATGTGAAAATAATTAAGAAATTAACCGTAATAATTAATCAGAATATGAAAATATGCTAGTTTAGTCAATCAAAAATGCAATATTTAGAAGATTGAGATGGATGGAAAAAGATACTAACGTACGCTCAGCAATCCACACGAAGTAACTGAATTGCGTAATCGCACTGTTTATGCGAAAATAATTAAGAAATTAACAGTAATAATTAATTAGAATATGAAAATATGCTAGTTTAGTCAATCAAAAATGCAATATTTAGAAGATTGAGATGGATGGAAAAAGATACTATTGTACTCTTCTCGGCGATTTATGAGAACAAACTGAATTGCGCAATCGCAGTGTTTATGCGAAATTAATGAACAAAAGAACATTTTAGCGATTTATGCTGAATTAGACAACCTTTGGAGAAGTATATTTATTACTTTCATAAAAAAATAAGCTATCCAGATCTTAATTTACGTTACATGCGGCCGTAAATCTCTTTTAATTTAATTGGCATTACCCTGCATTTTATTATGGATTTGCTACGATCCCGGGAATGGTATATTTCAGTGCTAAAAAAGCGGAAATGCGGTGTTTCCGAGGAATTATACTATGTCTGGTTAATTGATAAATTTCAAACATAAAAAGCCGGAGAATTTCGCTGGAAATTGATTTCCTAGTAATGTTAAAAAATTCAAATAAATGCGAAAATGCGTAAAATATAGCAATATATGCGTAAAAGCGTAAAGAGCAGGTAAAATGCGTAAATTTTACGCATAATGCATAAAAGTTAGCAGGTATGATAAGTACAATAAAATTCAATATTGCATTCAGGTAATATAAAAACTTTGCTGAAAAGCAAAAAACAATGACTAAACACGTTCCGAAAAATTATTTCCATTGAAAACAGATATAAAAAATGTTGATTGTGTATAAACTAATTTGCAGAGATTTTGAGTATTTAAACATTGAAAATTTACTGAATTTTCCAAAATTGCCGAAATTTGTGACTTTTTTGACCTTTTTATGATTTGTGACTTTTTCGTAATAAAATTGTTTTATTTGTCTATTTATTATCTTAGCTCACTTCTTTCCTTTTAGTGAGAATTATTATAAAATTTCAAAAAGAAAGATTATATTAAAAGTTCACTGTAAATTGTGAATACAGTTTCTTTACAATATATATTCCATACAACGAAAAGGTATACAGCTAGTGATAAAATAAATCTCCATTATAAAGAATAGAAACATACCTATCTCCAATCATAATACATCTACTGAAATCAATATTTGGATGTATTTCTTTGATACAGTCCAACATGAAACGTTCAGGTTTACCAAGTGAAGTCGCTTTCCTTCCAGTTACTACTTCAACAGCAGAAACAAATGTGCCTGCACCTATGGAAAAAGTATTTTAAAAAATGAAATCATTTAAAAAATAAATTAGGATTAGTAAGATTGAAAAAATCCTACTCAAGAAAAGTGGAGTGTCAGTAAACTTAGATGAGACAAATATATTTTTGGGTAATACAGCTTATAACATTATATATTTATATTCATAGAACTTGTTCATAGGGGACTTTTTCAAAGTTAGGATCACAGTCTTAGCTAACTAATATATCATAGTCACAAACTAATATATTTTACGTCGTTTTCAGAACACCTCGCATTGAGAAAACAAAGCAGTGCTATGATTAACTCAGTAAGAAAAAAGAAAAACTTCCTTTACTTGAGGCGAAAATTACATACTGGCTCAGCGAGTTTTCAACAGATTTGTAACACAATTCTCATGATAATATAATACAAAAATTAAGAAAAGTTATAATCAAATCTAATTCTCAAAGTTAGAATTTTTAATTTTAAACCCACCCTGATTACTATGGCAATGGTGTCTGGAATGTATGTTGCACATGAAAGATTTATCTGCAGCTACAATAAACAAAAGGATTCGCCTAAATGGCCAATTATCAACTTTAAAAGTTCATAACTTTTAAACTAATTCAAATTAAAAAAAAAACTTATAGAGCCATATCATCTGGGGATCTGAAGTACCCTTGTACTGAATTTTGTCATTGTCCACAGCTTTTATTTTCTGATTTATATGACAGAGATTTACAGACAGGTATCTTTTTTATTATACAAGATATAATAAAGAAACGAATAAATAAATAAATAACAAAATGCTAAAGTTGCATTTGTGATAAATTTTGAATTTTGAATTGGTACTATACATTGTAACATAATGTTATGCATGATGAAACAAAGATATGATTAGATTGTTTACATTGTAAATATCTTGCTATGTGTAATTGGTACAACACATTTTTAAAGTACACCGAGGATTTTACAATGTTTACAAGCTATTTATTTGTAATGATTTGTGATGAAAGAATTTAAACTTAGTAAACAGTGCATGCATAAGCAGTTATAGTGCAAGTTGATGAGTTTTCATTTTCAAATTACACCAGAAAAATAAATTATATTAAAAAGATAAATAATGGAAATTAAATGGATGAAGCTTAAGAAATTATGATTTTAACTTTAAAAACCTCTAAAATAAATATAAATTATTTTTAACACTTTACAACATAGTTGAAAAGTGTTAATGACTTTGTTCATTCTGTCTGTCTGTCTGTTAGCACGATAACTGCCGTAAAAATGACTTTATTAAAATGAAATTTTAGTATGTTTTTCAGACAGTCTGTGGGATCTATGGGAATATAAATGAATAATATCACCCAATTAGTTTTGGATTGAACCCGGGTTGAAAAAATGAAATACATTGAACCCTATGGGACCTAATTTTTCAAACATTTTTTAAGCAAATTTAAAATTCACAAATTGCTTCGAATGTTTCAGGAAATATTCAAATTATCCCATAATATATATAAAAAAATTTCAGTAAAATATGTTAGGTAGTTTTTTAAATAAAAATTATTTAATATAAGGAGAAAAACAAATTCAATTAAACTCTGACTATTGATATCCTCCAGAAAGAAAAGAGATATATTTCATAATAAATATCTTTCAAAGAGTTTAATTATTTTATACATAAGAGAGGTTTCACATTTTAAAATAAATATGGTAGATAACAATTTTTCAAATTTTTTAAAATTTTATATAACTCTTCATGATTGATGGTTGTCTGTCTGTCTGTCATTTTATACTTATTTGATGGCATTTTCAATGCACTTTCCTACGTCCTAGATAGTTGAAATTTGGTACACAGCTTAAATTTGTAGAACATTTTATTCTACAAAAATCTGATGTGGGCAACACATGACTTTCCTTATATAATGCAATGAATTTACTACTTTTACAGTAAAAAAAATAGGTTTTTCTTATAGTAGATACTTATATTCTTTCCAAGATATTGAATTTTCGACAATTAGTCGTCATTTTCATTGATTTAAAGTCATTTTAATCCATTTGGCGAGATTTTCGTTAATTTGACAACATTTCAAAAAGTCGCCAAGTTGGCGACATTCCGTCAAATTCGTCGCCAAAATCTCGCCAAGCTTTACTGACGGAGAAATAAGTTATTCTTATAACAGATAAATGACTATTGGCGTTCAAATACAAAAGTATTACTCATAAGTATACTCATAAGTAAGTATATTTTCTCATGAATGGAACGAGTTAGATCCACGAGAACGATGTCACCCAATTTATCGCATGGTATTACATATGAAAAGTGAACATGTTTCTCAATAGGGAATATATTTTTTTTAATTTTATATGACTTTTTGATAATTTTTTTTAAAAATGTGAAATATCTCGAGAATGGTTCATGTTAGCGTTCTAAATTTTATGTTAATCGTTTTCTAATGAAAAATTACAAAAGAAATGTCTATTTGCGTAACTTTATTAGTGGTTCTGATTTTTTGACGATTTTTTCAAAATTTCACAAGAAAATTTAGGGGGGTTCTGAACATTCAATTACGTTTAAAAACAATAGGCTTCCAGTGTTTACGGATTGTGATTTTTGTATCAAATTTCGTTCGAATCGGTCCATTCGTTCGTCAGTTATCGTCTCCACAGACCCACTGACACACACACACACACACATACTTTCACACACACACACACACACACAGACATCACTTCAAAAATGTTTGATTCGTGATCAGGGATGCTTGAAACGTGCTCTCCCGTCGAAAACTCGAATTCGAATTTTCGACCCCGTCACAATACTTTCCTTATACATTATGTATATAAGGAAAGTAAAAATTTGGTGGATTCTCAAATATAGATCCTACATTTTTTTTTAAATGACCTGCAAATAATCCCCGTTTACTTCTATGAATCATTGTTGTAAGATTGTTAAAAAATCTGATGTAGGCAGCACATGACTCTCTTTGCAGACTAATATTCACGTTCTCTTTATTTCTTCAATAATAATTTGAGTTTATCTGCACAAAATAACACCCATAAGTATTTTAAATGACACTGAATTTGCATGTTAAACTTAAATTTGGTTCTCATTTGATAGCTGGACTTATTGTCAAAGGTGGCATAGCGAAAATGAGTAAAAATAAAAATATCTCAAGAACGGCTAGTCCTAGAGTAATGGGGTTAGTCTTATTCTTTTTGTTGTCAAAAATCACGTATAAAATAAGCATTTAATTGATATAATTGAGCACACACAGTCTTTTATTTTTAGATTTAACAATTTTTGTGGACCATTTCGCAAAAACAGCCTGTTCTTTTTTTTCGAATCGTACCAGAATAACCTGCAAGTGATTTATATACCAAATTTTGTTAAATTTGGTATATAAATCACTTGCCAAATTTTGTTAAATTTGGTCCATTAGTTTTTAGCTAGAGTGGATAAAGGTAATTTTTGCCGGCAATTTCGTAAAGAAGGCAGATTCTTTTATTACGAATCGTACTAAAATCTAATGAACATCAGGGTTTCCCACAAAAAACTTATCTACCAAATTTTATGAAATTCGGTCGATTAGTTTTTCAGTTAGAGTGGATACAATATCCTCACAGACACACAGAAACACACACAGATACACCCTTACACACACAGGTGTCTCCCTAAAAATAGTTTCTTAGTGTTCCTTTAAGATCCTTCGAAAATTCGAGTTCCGATCTTCGGCACGATTCCAATACTTTGAATACATACAAACACACACATATATTATCTGTGTATTATCTGTGTATCTAAATTCCGTGCCTACGCAATTACAATAGTTGTGATTTTAAATGATCCCTAAACTTTTATTATTTCTACGACGAAGCCTAATTTTAATTTATGCAGAATGCAAATATCTCAAGCGATTATAAGGTGAGTTATATAAGAATTGCTGAATTATTTTTACACAAAATTATTTAGCTCTGGAGTCTGGAATACAAGTTATGTGAGTGAAATATTCATTGATTTTGCATAAAAAAATCAGACGATTTATATTTCGATGAAGTTTTAAATATTTAAGTATAATAAATAAATTACTGTAGTACTGTGATAATGTAAAAGATATCACCACTGAATGCATCACATTTTAGAGATTTTTAAATGAAATTGCATTTCAGTTGGAAAGTTTTTCATAATCAATGCTTATGTATGATTGATCTTTCTTGTTTTCAAAATTGATGTTGATACATGTTTGCCCAAAAGAATTGATTATATCAAAATGTTATCTGAAAAATTATCCTTTTCTTCTATCAGATGGTGAAAGCAGTGATTTTAAGCCAGTTGAAGAACACTATTTAGAGTTTTGTTTCAAGATCTGCTTAAAGTTTTGTAATTTTGCTATTAATAGGTAAGTGAAATACACAATTTTATTATCCATTTTTGATGAGTATACTTATTATTTCTGACACCCATTTAGTTATTATTAAGATGAATAAAAGTTCTAAAAATACAAAGTTTTCTGTTAGTACATAAAATTGAGTTATGCATAATGTATTATTTGTTTCTCAATGTTAGTTTTGATTTCCATGCAGAGCAAAAACTAACCCATATATCATTTCTGACATGTGAGCATTATGAATATGCAATAAAATTTCATTAATCATGTGAAACAGCTCTGTCATCTATTCTAAATCTTAAAAGATATCAGCAAGCAAATATTTTAAGCAAAAGTTTCAAGAAACTATCAGGCTAAAATTTTTTTTTCTTTTTTTTTAATCTGAAAACTGACATTTATTAGATATTCAGCCCTATTACATAGTCAACATCAGATTTTATCGAAATTAAGCTCAAGTTACACGAGGGATGCAACACACAAATAATACATATTCACAGAATGTGCCTACAAAGGGGCATTCCTGAAGTAAGAATCATGTCCCCATTGCAGATAACAACATTTCTGTACTAGTTTCATGTTTATTATGCACACATCAGTATGGGATAGCCAATACCTGTATGAATTTGTCCATTACAGCCTCATGTAGCCTGAACTTAATTATAAAGAAATTAAAAGCCAGCTATGTGGTAAGGCTGAATTTGTTGGTTTCTACAGTGGTTTGCAAAATTATGGTACATAGTAGGTTTTCTTTCTGCTATTGCAGGTATTGGATATTCCACACTGATGAGTGAATAATAAACATGAAAATAGTTAATGGATACTGTTATTTTACATAATAAAAGATGATGTTTGTGTGTATATGTTGTCTGTAGTGAGAAATCTAAGTGCCAGACAGTGACGGAATCTAGTACAGAGGTAATCCAGCTTGTGTTTTTAAAATTAAATTAAATTTTAAAATTATTTTCTGTTTATCCATAATTATATCAAATTTTGTCCTATACTGCCACGTAAAGAAAATATAAAATTTCGAAGTTTTTGCTCAAATTTCAAAAAATTCTATCTAGTTCTAGATTTTTTGATAATAAAGTCGGATATACAATTTTGTGAAAATTTATTAATATTTGGGACAGCTATCGTGTACACAAAAAACGACTGCAGACAGACATCACCCTAAAAATTGTCAAAACATGCTCAGGAGGTCCTAAAACCTATATTGTCATTAAAATCTTGGAATGAAAAATTTTTGTGATAACAATATTTTCTTTATATTCAACAGTATGAGAAAGTAAAACATATCATGCACAGCTACAAGGTCACTTCTATAATACTGAAAAATTGTAAAA
This sequence comes from Amaurobius ferox, assembly GCA_951213105.1. Classification (NCBI taxonomy): domain Eukaryota; kingdom Metazoa; phylum Arthropoda; class Arachnida; order Araneae; family Amaurobiidae; genus Amaurobius; species Amaurobius ferox. Next base: position 3,598,425 of record OX578152.1, on the reverse strand, counting down.
TTGTTACTTTTATGTAAAAAAATATAGCCTGTGTATTTATTTCCTTTGTATTCATTTCAAAACTGACTTGACTCTTTACAGTCAAGACTAGGGGGCCCTATTGACTCAATTATTAACGTTATGGAAACTGATTTATGGATTGAAAAGTTAAAACTTAACTTTTCAATCAACCAAGTAAGATAATTTTTATACAAAAAAATTAAAGACAGATTGTTGATTAAAAAACAAAAGATGGCAAGCAGCATACATTAAAGAAATGAATACAACACATCAGTGACCCATTTACTGATTTGTCAACATTCTCTCTGTCATTAGCATTTTACAACACATGTGATTAGCTACAAGCTGAATTGACCATGCCATCAATAGACAACCCCCTTCTCTTCATATATGCAACCTTTCAAACATAGTGAGTTCTATTGTTAATGACTTCACGTAATCCTATCATAAAAAAAGTGCATTTATTTAATAAAATATTTTTATTTTGTAAGTTGAGTGAAAGAACATGTGATAATATGCACATATGGATGAGCAGTCACTGCTTAACCACTTATAAACTACAAAAAGAAAATTGTACTAATAATTAACACAGGGCCAAGGCCCCATGAAAGGAGGAGGAGGAGGAGGGGGGGTCGTAATGCAAACCTATCCTAAAATTTTCTTTAAAATGTATACTTGGATCGAATACGGTCAGAGATGGTTTTATCTTTCTCCAAGATAGACCTATGTGTAAGTTATTTTGGAGGCAGCTGCAATTTAAAGGCTACTTTGAACAGAGATAATTAAAATTATCCAAAAATTAAATACCAGGTATAATTAAATTCCCCTCAGTTGGAAACTGCTCATCTCTGTTGGTAGCGATGAAAAGAGTTTCAGGGTTCTTCAAGTAACTGGCAGCTTTGGTCAGTTTAGGGTAGCTGATGAAGGGATCGAAACCCACCACAACTGCACCTACCTAAGAGGAAAAGTGTAAGACATACAGGCACAAGAAAAAATATGTAATGTAATTGATCACAAATTAAAATAGAGTGGACCAAAGATGAGAATACAAATTACTTCTACAATATGAGCCCTTTTCATAGGATTGAAAACAAGGTGTATTAATCAAATGATTACATAAAAAAATATTTTAATTTAATAATATTAAATAAAAAAATTAGGAGTTCCTATAGCAGCGACTAAAATTGTGAAATATCTGAACGTAAGTTGCTACGAAATGCTTCACCCATTGATAATTATTGTACAAAATTATATCTCATTGAAATCAAAGTCATGATGCAGTCTGAATTTTAAACCCATAAAAAAGTTGTAATTGATTAAAAAAGATACAATGTCCACTCTATAGAAAACTTTTGTTTGAATTCATGTTATACTTTAACATTGCTATTTTGAAGTTTATTTTCAGGCACTAATTGTACATTTATTTCTTCAGTATATACAAGCCTGTTATGAGATTATATTTTACTAGAGAGCTACTGCCTCCTGTTCATTATCATTTGTCAATCCCCTCTGAATGTCTTGCTCTGCTCAGTTCCAGCAGCATGGGGCTGTGCGTCATGATCGTACTCGACGATCACTGCATATTCAACAAAACAGGTTGCTTTGTCTGATACCCTATGTAGATATAAAAAAGTTGAAATGGGTTCAGGAAGTAATAAAACATGTTGATTCATCAAAATGTCAAAATAAAGAAAAATTCATAGAAACAATACTTTCTCTATACAATAGTATGAGAAAGTAATAAAATTGCATATGCTATGATCCAAAGAAACTAATACAATCAATTATTTTAAAAATCTGCGCAAAGGTTGTACAGGGAACGATTTCCCAACAGAGAAATACCGAATCGTCAAACTTTCGAGCGAGTGCACAGACAGCTTTGCGAAAGTGGGTCCTTCAATGCCAGCAGACATGATGTGGGCAGGTCTCGCTCGGTGAGAACAGTGCGAGTGGAAGATGTCTTACGTGAGGTTGAGCACAATCCTTCCACAAGCATGAGAGCTGTTGCCCGTAGACTGGGTGTGAGACAGTCACTTGTATGAGAGATTTTGCATGGCGAACATATGCATCCATACCGTTTACAAAGGGTGCAGATATTGATAGAGGCAGATTTTCCTCTCCGTGTAAACTTTTCATGATGGTACTTGCAACAGGCTGCTGTACAGCCTGACTTCCCTTCATACATGTTATTCACTGATGAGGCAACGTTCACTCGAGAGGGTTTGTTTAACAAGTCACAATGTTCATGTTTGGGGATATGACAATCCGCATGCAAACAAGACCGTCTGCTTACCAGCAGAGATTGAGTGTTAATGTATGGGAGGGTATGGTGCACGAATACGTGAATGGGCCGTACATCCTATCTCATCACTTAAACGGCCCGAAGTACCTCATCTTCTTGCGACCGGTCTTGCCTGAACTGCTGGCCGTTGTGCCTCAGTGCATCCGGAGACGTATCTGGTTCCAGCAGGATGGAGCACCGTCACACTTTAGCCATGATGTCAGGAATTACCTGGACGCTACTTATCGACATCAGCGGATTGGTCGAGGTAGACCTGTTCCCTGGCCGCCACGATCACCAGATCTGTCCTGCTTGTACATCATCTTTTTGTGACCGGTCTTGCCCGAACTGCTGGCCGTTGTGCCTCAGTGCATCCGGAGACGTATCTGGTTCCAGCAGGATGGAGCACCGTCACACTTTAGCCATGATGTCAGGAATTACCTGGACGCTACTTATCGACATCAGCGGATTGGTCGAGGTAGACCTGTTCCCTAGCCACCACGATCACCAGATCTGTCCTGCTTGGATTTCTTTCTGTGGGGCCACTTGAAAAGAATCATCTACAATACCCCTGTGAACTCAGCTGACAATCTCGTTGCCATATTGGCTGTTGCTGCTGGAGATGTGCAGGACATGGCTGGTGTTTTTGCTAAGGTACGCAGTTCTATGCGGCGGCGATGTGAAGCTTGTATTATGGTTGGTGGTCGCTCTTTCAAGCATTTGCTGTGACACGTTGATTTAATAAAGGGCTTGTAACATTTGTTTGTGTCTCTTTCCTTTTACTTTTCCACTTTCTTTACTCTCCAGGGCTTTTACGCGGCGTTTCCGGACACGCATTGTACTGCGAATCTTTTTATATTCGTCCCCTCTAACCCCCCTTTAAAATTTGGCTAAACATTTTCCGATCACCCTGTATATATATATATAATCCCATTGTTGTAAGATCATTAAAAATGAGTCCACATGCAGCTTCACTTCTATATATGTGTAATCCTTTGTTGGAAGATATTAAAAAAGGAGCCCAATATGCAGCTTCACTATTCTTTGTATGCACATCAGTGCAGGCTCTAGGATTTGCGTCATTCTATATATTTGGAGAAGGCTAATAACTAGAACTTTATTACATATTACATGAATTTTGTACATTTTATATAAATGTATAATGCTTACGTTTAAATTAAATATAATATTTTGTACATTATATTTAAATATATATTTTATACATTTAAATATAATGTACCAAATTAATTTAAATGTATGCATTATACATTATATTTAAATGTATAATATTTTGTATATTTAAAATGCAAAATGAATGTTAAGAGCTTTGGATTATTCGAATAACACAATGTAGAAATTTGGATAATTCAATTTTTCTGATTGTCAAGGTAAATTTGTTTTAAAACTCTGATATTCAAGGTTCTCTGAATGGGCCAACCCTTGAAAAACTCACCGTTGTTTTATAGTGGTTATGACTTAAAAAAAAACCCACATGGGTTTTTCAGTTTCTATTGTTGTATTTGTAGAAACACTTCTAAATTATATTAATTAACTAGCAGTATACACATTATGGAATATATAATATAAAAACTTAAAATTCACAATTCTGTGAATTTCTTGTAGTATCCTAAATAACATTGCTATTCAAGACCTTCTATTAAAATATTTAATGTAATTTTCCTAAAATGAAGTATAGGAATTTTTGTTCTCATTATACAAAATTATTTTCATAGGCAGATCTGAAAAATAGAATATCCTGGTCTCATTTGTTAACAAATGTACAAGACATATGAAATTGAATCAATATACACCAAAATCAAAGTGTTAGAATGGTATTAGAAGATATACCCATACTACTTTTATTCTGTTTCAACAATTGGCTAAACACAATATATGAGTTTAAAAATCTTTGCTAAAATAAAACAGATGATGTAAGAGATTCAAAATATCAATAATACCCATAAGCTTTAATTCTGAATGCCATAATCCAATCAAAAATGCTGTTCATTTATAAAATATAATTTTATACCAATTTCTGCATTATTCAAATTGGAAAAAATTAACAAAAATCATCTACTGTATAAACAAATTTGATTTAAATTTATATACATTGCTAAGCAACATGATATAATTTTCTTCAAATAAATTTGCAAAAAAAAAAAAGACTAAGAGCAGCGTAATGGACGGCCGAGTGTTACTTAGTGTGACAAAATGGAAGTAAAAGGAGAAAAAAAAAACACCAAGGAAATAAGATGATAAACTAAGAAAAAATAAAGAAAATACAGAGTATATATAAATTCAATGAGCAGAAAAAAAAAAAGTGAAACAGAAACAAAAATTAGACATAGTCAAGCCAAACCTCATGAGAAATAGAGATTTATTGCTGAATCATTAAACAGATAAGTAGAATTTTGATTTATATGAAAAATTTCAAAGAAATCCAAATCAATAACTGCAAACATAAACACTTTTGAATAATAAGGCAGAAACAATCAAACTGGTGAATAGTCATTCAACAAGGATTAGATAGAAGATTTATATTGTTATCCAGTTTATTATTGTGTGCAAAATTACGTTCTTTACTTAAAATATTATATTATTTAAATTAAATGCATTTTGGTGAAATGAAACTAAAGCAAAATAATAATATTAAAAGAAAAAGAGATAAATGCATGCATTTCATACACATTTTTTTAATCACAGAATAAATATTTATATTAAGAAGAAAATCTAGAAAATTAGACAAAAAACCGTTAAAGACTTTGCCATTTGTATCAGTTGAAGAATGTAGAATTCAAAAACTGATACGAATGGCCCTTGATGCTTCAATAAACAAAAGAAAAAATTTTGCTCATTTGCTGTTGAGACAAATTGTAATAAATTTTAAGGTACTATTTTTGAAGTTTTTCTGCTTCCTTTTACATTGATTTATCCAGGTTTCACTATATTAGAGATATTTCTCTTTTATTCTCCTTTGTAGAAACTTCTGTAAGTCACAATTCTTGACTGAAGATAGACAGAGCTATAGAATGCTGACACATATGTGTAAGTCATGCACAGATACTTATAGAATTGTAGCTAAGTTTGTAGATACTTTTCAGACAAAAAAAAAAAAAAATTGTTGCATATGCAACAATAACATGCCTACTTTATTAGATTTGGAACATATAATTTGAAAATACTCAATCATTCTGACAATTTTTAAATACATTTGCTTCACAAGATTTGGGGCTACAAAAATTCATCCGTGAGCCACAGTACAGTTTTGACATAAGACACTAAAATTCGTAATGTTGTAAAAGCAAACATATAACACTGTAAAACTTGCACCTGCAATTAATCAAATAAATTAACATTGTCAAATGCCTATCTTTTTACCTCAGGATCCATTTTAAGTTCACTCAACCACTTAATCCAATTTTCAGGAATAGGATCAGGCTGAAAAGAGAAAAACAGTCAAATATCATAGTGAGTTTTCAATCTGAAATTGATTAAAAAAATTAAAATGACAAACTTCACAATAATTTTGCTTTAAAATCTATATAAAAATATTATAAAGAAAACTTTTTTAAGTTACACTGTAATAGTAAAATGCACTAAAAAGTAAAAAATAATTTTTAGCTATCCGATCTTTCTTCATCATATGAGACTAAAAATAAAACTGTGGGGTGCCCATAAAAGAATTTCATTTAAACATTAACAGAATTTTAAGTAACAATAGATGCAATAACATAGAAATGACACATATGAGAATAATTACATTCAATTCATTAAAAATTTTCTTTGACAATTTTGATTTAACAAGTCGTCATTCATATATATGTAAAAAAAAAGTCTTTTTTTTGTCTTCAAAATGAGTTAAACCCTAAAATGCAGTGTTCAGTATATTTTGATGATTTTTGACGAAAACAAGTAGTACAACCTCACTTATTCAAGATGAACTTATTCAGATATCGAACTTCCTTGAATAAGTGAGGTTGCATATCTCGTTTGTCTTAAAGAATGCTGTTGATCTCTAAAATTTTTTAGTGTATGCTGTATTTTAACGTTTTTATATTATTGATTCTTTCATTACTGAATAAAAACTTTAAGAGTATTTTTAACAACTTGTGCAATGAAAAAAAAATAATAACAATATTATCATTTAGCTCTTTTAAGGGCTAAATAGCTAATAACTGCAGTGGCAAACATTAGCAACAACAACAAAAAAACCCAGCATTTGTGAATCAATTTAGCCAATTTTAAAACTTTTATCATACAATATGTGATGACCGCGATAGTAACAAGGTTTCATTAAATATTAAATTTTTTAAAATTTCAATGAAATTTTTTTAAAGAAAAGGTAAAAAATCTAACCCTCCCTGAAAAATTCGGGCCAGGGGGGGAATAATCACCCCGTCCCACACTCATACAATATAAGTTTCTACAAGATAGAGTTTAGACAACACAACTGCAATGCCCAAATGCATTGCAATAGAAACTGCTTATTAAAGGTGTTCTCCAAAAAACAATGTTATATAAAATTTTATGCAAATCAGTAAAAATTTTGTTTTTAAACTGTACATGTGCAGTTTGAGTATAACACAGACACATTACACAAAATATATAAATTAGTTTATCAAGTTATCTTAGTATATTAAATTTGAAGTAAATTAGATAAAAATTGGGATACAGGAAAATGTGCATAAGTGTATTGCATATGACACAGATAACTTTTCAGAAGAACTTAATACATTTTTCAAATTCATGTAATATTCTATTGAATTATTAAATTTAACTTTGATGGGTTGAGTCGTTTAAAAAATATAAAGGGGGACAAATCCACAATGTATTGTTTATAATACTTACAATGTAAAAAAAAATATACATATAAAAAATCTCAATGCTTTTTAAAGTTCATGCAGAATTTTGGTTTCATTGGTTTAGTAGTTTCAGAGATATTATAAGTCAAAATTGTTCAAACACATACTGTACATAAAACAGATAAATTAAATTAATTCCAACATTGTTTAAATGTTTGTGTAACACTCTACATTTGCACCCAGTTTGGTTTCAATCATCGATACCTATCTCCCTCCATGGTAATGTTTCTTTTCTTTTATCAGACACTAAAAAAGATATTTTTGTTCTGTTTTTTTTTCAATAACTTTGGCCTTTGATACATATTTTTACATAGGCTTTTAAGGAATTTTGATTTTGGGATTGAGAAATTTTCCAAAAAATCTTCCACAATTAAAAAAAAAAAACATTTTTCCAACTTTAACACTTCTTTTTTAACATTGCAATGTTAAAGGTTTTGATTTACACATGGAAAATATACCATAAAAGTTTGGACAAGATATCTCTAATAGAAGCTGTGAAAATAGGGCGTAAATGTGGGGAAATGTTAATTTTTAGAAATAGATGACAAAACTATGAAAAACACAGACAGCTCACATGTCAGGCATGTTAAAAATATTAATTATAAATACTTCTAGTCATCAAAGCTGAGTAAAATTGAAACCATTGTAAGCAGAAAATTTTGAAGAGTATTTAGAATAGAAAACTCCAAAATATGAATTTTTAAACTTTTATGTCAGTGGGGGACACGTAAAAAGATTTCGAAAAAAATGCCTACATCAAATTTTATAAGAGCAATTGGCTGATATACAGAATGATAAAATGTGGTCTTTCAGAATCAACATTTATGAAAATATCTAGATTTTTAATCTGGTGGAAATGTGTTTTAACCCTGGAGGACAAGCATACTGTGTTCCCCAGCTGTGGCAATTTCAATTTTCCAGGAACTTGTAGTAATTATATCCTTCTAGTTTTTTGTGTAGCCAAGTTTATTATTGTCCTTTGTCAAATGAAGCATAACTGGAAATTTTTCTATCATTTCGTTCTGAGTAATGGAAGGGTTTCCATGACTTGGAGAACCAGGCAAATATGTCAATCAATGTCCTTTTGTTGTGAAATAACTTGTATTTTTGGAAGTAGTCAAAGTACTAGCAGTTGTACATACATTTCAATGTTTTTGTTGGATTTTCAGTGCTGTATTTTATGGTATACTTGTTAATGGCATTTTAGTGCAAAAGTTGCTGTATTTTCACATATTTTTATGAATTTTCACAATTACTATATAAATTGAAAATGCCGACTCAATGAATATTATATACTAGCAGTATACCTGTTCCTTGCATGGAATATATAATATAAAGAAATTTAAAATTCATTATGTACGAATTACCATAATACAGTACAGAATCGTTTATCCGGCCTCCTGATATTCAGAACGATCCCAAAACCGGAATTGAGCAGAATGATGCCAAATGTTCCACCAAAAATTGGCCAAATAGTGGATTATTTTAAATCTTGAGCCAAATGATCAGAAGGGTCAATTATTAACGATTTTTTAGAGGTTTTTACGGAAAATGTCCTCATAATGCGAATTACGGAATTTCCATATTTTCTATGGAAAATTGCAGCCTGCAATAGAAAATTTACAGTCACGTGTGACGTCAATCCATGCAACAATGGAAATTTAAGCTCACATAATTTACCAAATGATATCTATGTTTTCTTGGACATAATATATTATATGTTTCATAAAAAGCTTCCAAATTTAGCATAAATTGCTAAATAGGTCATTGAGATTGTTATCTCAATATAGCACCTCCTATATTAAAGAGGGCATACTCTTTTTTGATTAGATTCAAGATGTGTCTGATGTTTTCATGGCCAAAAGAAAATCACAAAAAATTATTATTTTGCGAAAATTTATTATGACATGCTTTGCATTTTCATGCTACAGTGCATAATTTATGCAGATTTCTAAATGTGTCATTCCCACATCTGTGCAATGTAATTTTGGTCTGATATTGTTTTTTTTATCGAACGTTTTAAAATGTGTTTTATAATCTTGATTTTTGAAACTAATTCGAATTATCATTGTCCAGAATGCAAGAAAAAAGTTAGCGGTTGTAAAATGTAATATAAAATTGATTTCCTTTTGACTTCATCATACAGTGTGCTTTCTCACAAGACCATGATTTGTACATTTCCTAGTAATTATGCAAATTTCTTGGTGTATAAGGAGAAAGCCCTCCCCCTACCCTTTTTTAATGAAATAGCTCACTCGGCAACCAAGGCTTACATTCGGCCCAAAATTTTAAATTCATATATCGATAAGTTTTTAATGTGTTGTGTTTTATTTATTTGTTAGCAATTTGGAATTTGTAATATTCCAAATGCCCAATGTGCAAATTGGAATATTGATAGTAATTTGTATATTGTTATGAAATGTATCCTCTAGAATTGCGGGTGTATATGCAGGATACAAGAAAGAGTCCAAGTTTCTGGATAACTTATGTCTATTCATAAGCACAAAGTAAACAGGAACAATATAAAATTAAACAGTACTTAAAAAATGCTCCACTAATTTCACAGAATATGCGATACCATTCTCAAAATATTGACAAAAATAATTTCACAATATAGCTAATAAATGGGGCGCGGTAGCCCATTGGTTAGCGCGCTGGAGTTGCACTCGGTAGGCCCGGGTTCGATTCCAGCCACTGCCAAAACTGCCGCCGTGTTCATGCGGAGTACGATCACGTTAAACATGTGGGTCCGAAAGTCCTTCCGAGAGGTTGGTGGTAGGGGAAGGAGGGTACGGTCCCTGTGGATGCCTCCCCCACTGGGTTCCGGTCCAAATTGGGTGGCATTTCCCGGCCGTCCAAACAGTTACCGTACACCTTTCTGGTAGGTCGGACGGTCTGGGTTTCAACAACAACAATATAGCTAATAGTTACTAGCAGTTCAACTAACTAGCAGTTTTTATTCCAAAATAGTACATTTTTTGGGTTGGGATCCTGTGTACCCCACATGATCAATTGTAACAGTGAAGTAGACACTCGTCTTTCTGAGTTAACATGGAAACAATAATTTCCTTTACCAATGAAAATAATAATTAATAACAAAGAATATGTTTCTTTAAATACATGTTGTCTATTTGGGAAAAAATCAGTAGTTACTTACTCCCACAGGTAGATATTTAAAACCAGCATTTTCTAATTCTTGAGTAATACCAGGGCTACCAAGCACATAGACCTTCTTTTGGAAATTCTTTGATTTCAAGTAAACAGCAGCACAATGCGAAGTAGTAATTATATTCTCCTAAAAAAAAGTCATTTAATATTAGAACACATAAGTTTTTATTTAGCATTTTAAATGCATTTAAATTTCATAGTAATGAGAAAAGTTAGAATTAAATTACTGACAAGGGAATCTTTCTAAAATGTACTCAAACAAGTAAAATGGAATAAATTGCTATTAAATGTACAATAGAATCATGGTTATTTGAAAAGCATGGGACCAAAGACTTTTTGGTTGATCAAGGTTCCATAGGAATTTTTGGATAACTAGGCAGGCATAAAGTATGATCTGAGGTGGAGTTGCTGGTTTTTGAAAGTTTGCTAATCTAGTTCGAACTGTAGACAGCAATGTAGTTGTTAATACAGAAGTGTTCTTGGACATGTTCAAGTGGTTTCTCAGGATGTCCAACATTGAGATCTGGCTTATCCCAAATACTGATGAGCAGGACATAAACAGATGCAGAAGTAGTTGCTCCAGTGAATAAATGAGATGCTGCTGCTGAAGACAAGTGCAATTAGACAAAGAATACCAGCATTATACACACTGAGGATACAATCCTAGACACAGCACTTTGGCATATTGCAGTACAAAATGATGCAACAGTTCTCGATGTACTACTTTTTTTAAGCTGGTGGAGCAAAGCAGCTTTAAAGCAATGCCAAATTAAGCAGCAGAAGAAAATCACTGTATAATTTGTAAAGACATAAAGTAATTGTGTACACACAATCGTTAAAGTAAACAATCTTTGTCTATTTCTTTACAACATACTATGTATCTTACATTTTATGAAATCAGTACTGTATTATATATTAATATATCTCACATTCACATCAGTCAGTTATCATTAATGCACGTCCAATAATATTTTCAATATTAAGAATAATAAGTGCAGATAAAATAATAAACTTATACGTAAAATAAAAGAAATGAAAGTAAGGTCTCTTTTGGTAAGGCTGATTTACAGATAGTCAGGATTCTACTATACTAGTATTTAGGATTCTACTATACTAGTATACATATGGTTGCATGCAAAAAATGAGGTGCCCAATACTACAGCTTGCAAAGTTATGACTCCATATAGGTACCACTGTGTTCATTGTAAACCATACGGCATAGATATACAATGTAGTAGTTGACACATTTTCCAGTTTCAAGCACCTTTGTTTAAAAATCAAATACAATACTCTTTTACATATCTGAATATCTTGAAGAGAGGCCTGAAAAGTGTCAACTCCTCTTGAATACTGTTTAACTTCATCTAATGGGAACAGTTGCTCACAGTATGTTAAAAAGAAATAGGCATTTTCAGATATGCTTTCTGTACATACATACATTTACTATTTAAACTAGTGGTTTTCAAAAGGTGTGCTTCGGTGCCTTGTTACACCTTAAATAACAGTCAGGTGCACCATGGGTGGATCTGATTATTATTTTTTGTACCAAAAATTATTAGATATTTGAATGTATTCGACTACTGATAGTTTTGCGATGGCCATTGCAGCGCTACACGTGTGTTGCATAAAGAATGTAGTTTGTTAAGAGCACCACAGACTCAGAATGGTTGGAAACCACTGGTGTAAACCATAGTTTTATCAATGTTTTATATATTAACTGTGATAATTCATTGTAATATTCATCTTTATTTTTAACTGCTTGGTTATTAAAACCATGTTTGAAAACTTAACACAAATGTATCTACCTTAGACATTTTAGTATATAAAAAGAGTCAAAACCTAAATTGGCCATCTAAATTTTTTTAATGCAATTTATTCCATTTTGCTCTTCTATAGGGATGTTTATGGAAAGTTTTGATCTAAAGATAACAATAGTACATATAGCTTAAATTGATGTTAAAGTAAGAAAATTAAAATAATTTTGTCAAAAGTGACATATAACATGAAGAAAAAAGTATTGACTGGTTTCAAAGTTAAGGAATAGCCTTTCTTGTCAGAACACACAAAAACATGACCCTTATTCATGAGAACTAGATCAGTGACTGGTGCAAGAACAGCAAATGTGTGTGTGAGTGGGGGGGGGGGGGGGGAAGCTTGGTAGAAATGGGTCAAAAATTGATTTCAAGATTTGAGGCAAACAGAGAAATCAACCTATATAAAACAGTGTTGAAGGCCCAGACCACACGACCAACCCAGGGGTATAATGTGCCAACTGCACGCGGTGTTCCCAGGTGGTCACCCTCCCAATATATATATATATATATATATATATATATATATATATATATATATAAAACAGTGTAGAAAAGGCAACTAACCAGTTACTGAAGCTACATGAGTCGTCCAAACAAGTAGCAATAATAACAGATTCTAAACAAATACGAGAAATAAGTATAACAGAAAATAGATTTGAAAGCTGAAAGAGCTAACATAGTCAACAAATACTTTTGAAAAAACAAAAATTCAGGAAAAGGATGAAAATTACTAAAATAAGAAAGAAGCGACCAAAATAAAAAAAAATCAAACCAGAAATTTTCAAGTAGAAGAGAAGAAAGGACAATTATTAATAAAATGTTTGAATGAGAAACAATTGAGAAATTTTTAAGAAAGTTCATTTTAAAAATGAAATTAGGAGTAAAAATTATATTAATTAGCCTCCAAAAAATTAAAAATATGATTAAAGTCCCTAGATTGAATGCTCAGCAACTGTAGAGTTATGAACCTCTTGCTTAGAAACATGACTCTGTTCCTAAAATGAAATTTAAGAGTTATTTTTGTTTGAACAACATAACTAAGACTGCATTTGCATGGAATGTGACAAACATTTCAATGATTTAAAACAAGAATAGGATCTTTTTAAGAGGGAAATGGATTTTGTTAAGATGTTTAAAGATGCACATAACCACTGGTTTAATTTTTTTCTTCTTTTGTCTCATTTTGGCAGATTCAGATTATTTCCTTTTCCTGAACTTTCGTTTTTCCGCAGTATTTGTTGCTGTTATTAGCTCTTTCAGGTTCTATAATCATTTTTTGTACTACTTTTTTTTTCATATTTGTCTACAATTTATTATTTTTACTACTTGTTTTGGTTAACGCATGTAGAATTGTCTTTTTTAATTTAATATGATTCATGTTCATAATTTTACTCACTGAACATGTGCTTTGAATCCTTTGTTGAACATTTACTTTTCTCTTTGGGTTTTTACCTTTTTTTCTTTTCTTTCACCATTAGCAACCCCCTTTCCCTGCTTCAATCACATTTGCTGTTTTAACATAAGTGGCAAATTTAGCTCTCCTGAGGGTTGAGCTTCTTATGTGTCCTGACAAAAAAGGTTGTTTCTTACCTTTGAAATTGATTAACACTACTATTTTTGTGTTGTATGTTGGTTTTAATGAAGTTATTCTAGTTTTATAACAAAATATTTAGTTTTATAAAATTTTAGATGGGTAGAATTTACTAAAATGAGTGATTTGACAGTAAAAAATGAAATTTGCATTATGCATATAAGTCAAATAAATAAATAATAATAGGGTCATTCCATATCAAACCAACATGAAAAAAAGGCATTTTCAACCAGATCCCTCTCGATGTTTTTGAAACTCTGACTACTGTATTGCCCATTCATATATAAAATACTATGCAAAATTTTAGCCCTCAATTTGCATTACATTTTCATTTATAAAAATGTGAAGTTTGAAAATTTGGTACATTTTTCACAATCAATTCTAGACATGTTTAAAAGCTTGTATTTGCTAATCTAACGAAACGATTGTGTACAAATAAGGCTTATTTTGTAGTTTAATGTACGACCTTTCGGATGATATGTTACACGACCATGTTAATGAAGTTTTTTCATTTCAAGGTAAGTTAATTTGACCTTGAATTTAAGAAATGCATTACTTCAATTTTGCTGGGAAAAATACTATTTGTAGTGGTAATATTGCTGTCTATTATGAGAGCAGTCTTAAGTTAGGACAAACATGGGATCTTTAGTTATAAAAAATCTATTCAATAGTACATTTTGGAGATTTGATAAAAATAATAAAGTTCAATTTACAATGGAGTAAGAAATACACCATTTACATTGCATGCAAGAAATAATTTTTATTATTTTAAAAGATTTTTCAAGCTTAAAAAGTTACACTTCCTCCCAAAACAAAAGGGAAGGGAAACTTACTAAAAATATTTTTTCAGTTCATAACTATCTGTAATTTTACTGAACTTTCAAACTGTTATTGTTATATATGGTTATTAGAAGGTATGCCTGGCATATAACGGAATGCAAAAAGTTGCAAAGCATTACCTCCCATCTGTACCCTGGCAGCACTTGAACTCCTACTATCCTTGGAGACATGCACCCTCTCCCAATTAATATTATTATTTTCTATACAACTTCCTATCGAAATGTACATGGTATATCGCCACAAAAAGCAAACTGACAGGAATTATCAATGAAATTGTGCTTATCTTTTAAAGATATTAAAATTTTATCAAATAAGCATCCTTTTTATCAATGGAAATTTTTATCAATTTGGAGACATTTAAACCCTTTCGCGACGGCGGCATTCCGGAACTGCCGCGGCCCAAAGGACGGAGCGCTTCACTTCCGAACTTTTCCCACGGGACGGCAATTTTTTTGCGCTAAGGCTAACCCTCGAAAAAAATGAACTAAAAATCACCTATTCAACATAGAAATCTACTTTTTTCAGGAATAAAAGAAATATTTATTTTCTATTTGATGTATATTTTTCATACAAATCTGAATATAAAATACTCGTTAGTTGCTCCCATTCTTTTATCCGAAATAAACGAATAATTTCACTGCCTCTAAACCCCCTCCCCCTCCAAAAAAAATACTCTCTTATATTCCTATGATTCACCAACGAAATCATAAAGCTCAAATCAAAACAAGACCCGAAACTTAATTATAAAATTGTTGATGCTGCGAGAAGTGCTCTATTTGTTTATATTACAAAACCATGTTTCACCGCTCCAAATGGATAAATAATTCATTGGATCCTCCAGCCAAGGTCAACTATTTACAAAATACATTGAAGTTGTTTCTACAGACATTTAACGCCATCTAGTAGACAAATTAAAATGCTTCATGTGAAAACACGCATACGTGTCTCTCGCCGTTTAGGGTAAAGCTTTCTCCGTCACGAATGTGTGCCGTCCGTCATTGAATGCAAGTTCGCAGCCGACACGCAGGCATGCCAACCGTCGCGAAAGGGTTAAATCAATTTAGCAACATTTAAAATAATGTTACCAAGTGGGTCCCACCAAACTCGTCATCAAATGTTTTGCCAAACATTACAGACAGACAGAGAAATTCTTATATTACTTCCAATATATTGAATTTTCATCAATTAGACATCAATTTCTTTGATTTAGTCCCATTTTTATCAATTTAGCGATATTGTCATCAATTTCAATGCAAGAAATTGAGCTTATCTTTCAAAGATATTAAATTTTCATCAATTAGGCATCATTTCTATCAATATGACGATATTTTTGTCAATGTGACAACACTTAAAATAAAGTAGCCAAATTGGTGATATCCAGCCAAAATCGTCCTAAAATTTTTTGCCAAGTGTTACGGACAGACAGAAAAATGGGTTATTCTTATATGCTTTCCAATATATTGAATTTTCATCAATTAGGCATACATTTCTTTGATTTAGTGTCATTTTTATCAATTTGGTGATATTTTTGTCAATTGGGCAACATCAAAACAGTTTTTTTATTTGGTATTATGTATATTGTGCTAAAAATGATACAAATTTGATACAAACTCGCTGATAGCATTTTTATTTTAATTTTACTTCTCAAGGAACTTTTTTGTTTATATTCTGAATTAATCATGGTATTGTTTTGTTTTTTAAATGTAAAGTGTTCTAAAAGCAGCAAAAATGATATTAGTTAGATAATTTTGAATTTCAGCTTTTAATTTTGCTTAGTTTTAAAAGCTACACTTTATAACTTGAGCTAACGAAAACTGTGTATCTGGATTGCATGTGCACTGCATGTTTATGTAGGGCATACGATGCCTACACAGCAAAATTTGGTACTTACGTATTATCGCAACCATGCCAACCTCCGGGATATTATTTGACTATTGGGACACACAGGAGAATGACATATAATACGTAAGTACCAACAATTTATATTTTTTATATTTAAAAATTTAGTTTTTGTATTAAATGTCATTCTCCTGTGTGTCCCAATAGTCAAATAATATCCCGGAGGTTGGCATGGTTGCGATAATACGTAAGTACCCAAAAGGTTCTTTTTCTAAATGTATCTTATAAGCATTGCTTGATTTTCGAGAATATGCTGTTTATCTGAGTGACAGGATAAGTATACTTTTCCTTAAAAAAAAACTTCAAGCTCTTTTCTAGGACTTTCAAGTACCATGCAATCTTTTTTCAAGCATGTTAATCAATCCTTGATCATGAAGTTGTATGCATTTCTGGGCAGAAAACCATAGCAAACTAATGTTATTGAGCATAATTGATGAGTAAATATATTAATAACACCAAAATATAAAAGATAGCTTTAAGAACACTTTATGAAACATCTAGATCAGATTAACGTGATCAGATTAATGAATTATTAAAAATAATCTATTAACAGTTACAAAATCAATGGATTGACAGACTTTCTTCGATATTTCCATCATAAATTTTACAGAATGAATATAAAATAAAAAATATCATCATGATTTGAAAGTGATCAACTTTAATTTTTAATTAAATCGACCCGCATATTCAACAAGCACCTATTATATTGCAGGTCAGGTGCTGTTTGCTCGTAATTTATCTATATCTGGTGAAGAATAGAATGGTGCATCGTGGCAGTCAGTCTTGCTGAGTAAATTTTCAGAAAAAGTAGAACTGCTAAAGACATTTTTGGGAAAAGCTGAATTTCTGAGAAAAACATAAATACTGCAGATTCATGGAACATTTTCATCTCTACCTTTTTCAAGCACTTAATCAAGAAAATGCAAATTTTCAAATACTTTTACGGTCTTGGAAATGGCAGTAAATACAAGTATTTTTTAGATTCTTAAGTACCCATACACATCCCGGGTGTGATTTTAATTAGAGGTTTGCATCTATTAAGATTATTGCAAAATAATCATTATATAATAATCATCATTTTAAGTCATAGTTAAAACAAACAAAAGCATGATCTTCTTTTAATAAATACCTTTTCTGCAGGAAGTCCAAGTTTCAGACACTTTTCTACATAATCTTCCCTCCCTTTTGTGCTGTTGTTTGTTACAAAGATGATATGTTTACCCTATTTAAATATTTAACAATAAGAAAAGACAACATACAACATATGTACAGAAAGGCAAATACAATAATTTTAAACAGAATTAGAAAACACTGATATAAGAACAGTTTGTGTTTTGGAGTGTATTCACACTGTGTCACTGCTATGACACTTAAACTATAACGGTTTGTATTGGTAGCTAACCAGCAATTTTTCAAGGGGGAGGGGATTATTATTAGCAACAAGTTAAATTAATATGACATAATTATTAATAGGTAAATTAATTATTAAATTTATAAATTGCCAAAATCATATATCTTGATAATTATCTATGTAAAGTTGAACAAGGAATGCAATTGGTGGCTGATAACAGAAGAATTTTGGAATTCTTAAAATTTATATTTTTAACTTTTTACATACGACCTCTTTTATCCCCCTAAATAAATACTTAAAAAATGATGTGATTATGTCCAAATGTATTTTTAATTTAACTGTTACATCTCTAATTAATTTCTCTGTTGACTTTTTTCTTCTAGGAAGAGGGTGATGGGGAAAAGTATTAGGTAAGCTATTTTATTATTAAGCTAATATTTTATTTCAAGGACCAAAATCAGAACAAAAATTTATTCAGATTTTAAGATTTGTATTTGCAATTATTCAAAGATAGAATATAGCAAAAGGCACAAACTAAAGTACAGGAAATGGTTATTGCTTTAAAAATTATCTTCTATCAATATTCAATATTTCCCCCAGAGTTAACAAATTTTATAGATGATAGATTTACTTCGATGTAACAAACACATTATAACAAAATTGCATAATTTGTAAAAATTGCAAGTTTAAATTCAAATGATGTTACATTTAATTCTAATTTTCACATACTTCTGTATCAATTTCCTTCAGTTCAGTTGTTTTTATATTTGTAATTCATCTAAAATTACTCGACTACACAATATATTTTAAATTGTCAATATTCTCTTAAAACAGGATTTGCATGTCTTATTATCATTTTGAGATTACAATACATCAATAATACATGTATGGGAAAATAAGTCACATCGTATTTTTGAAACGATCAGCTAGAGGGCTTCTGTTGTTGAATCTGTCTGTCACTAGCCCGCTTACAAATGCACATGAATTGACACAAAAGTTCTGGGTAAAATTAGATGGTTAGTGAAAAATGGCTTTGAGACACATCTTGGGAATAAAATTAAAAAAATATTCAACGATTTTTAATGACTTTGTTGCAAATATAGCACTTTTATGGGCCTTAAAAACCAAAATAAAAATCAAGTACTTTACAAGAATTTTCAAATCATGGGAACCCTGAATTATAGTAATGAGCATAAGATAGGTTTTTATAGAATTGCAAAGCAAGTTCATTTAAATAACTTTTACTTTTATTTAAATATTTCCACATTTTCTACTGGGTTTCCACAGTACTCAGAATATGAAATAAATATACAAGTCAAACTCATTCATTCCAGTGACCATTTGCATGTATGTCATAATGTGCCATCATAGTTGTTTACATTGCCATGTTGGATGGAATAAATGCTGATGTAGTAATGGATTATTATTAGATGTGATAAAAAATACAAATGTACACCTTCGAGAAAAGTATATTCAGAAACTGTACTGCATATTGTGAGCATTGTACTGCACAATTATTTATAACCATTGTATCTTTAAACAAAAAATGCAATTGTACTTGCAGAAACAGAGACTAAGCGAACAGTAATATACTATACTATGATGTACTAAGAGAACAGAAAGAAAAGCATACTCTTAATATGGCTGTTAGGAAGTAGATTTACCAGTTGTGATGTCAAGTGCAAATGGTTATAGTGTAACATAGTAGCATTACAGTCGAGGGTATGCTAAACAGCAGATAAACTTTAACAGCTTTAATTTACAAATTTTCTTTCAAATAAAAGATATTTCCAGAAAATAAGATATGCATTACAGGGATGTATCTAGAGATATGTGAGTGGTGGTTGATTTTCCAGAACAATTATAATTGCGAATATAAAATTTCGAAACGAGCTTCTCGTTAATTCGCACACACAAACAGTATTAGTATTGTATACTTTTATATTAAAGAAAAACATTTGAAAAAATTGAATATAACTTTTTTAAATGTAATTATAATATGTATATTTTTTTGGATGAGTGGTGGATGGCAATTGAGTGGTGGTCGGAAATTCTGAGTGGTGGAAACCCCGACCACAGCCGACCACTGTAGATACATCCCTGGCATTAATATTTATTACTAGCTGAGCTGAACTTGTTGCAAAAATTTTGCAACTGAAAGTGAGTCAAATGACTATTTTATGTATATTCAGCAGTCATTTTTCTTTAGACACTACTTTTTTCAATATTCATATAACCTAGTACTCTGTCATAACATGAGGATATTCGAATCATGAGAAAAACAAATACTCAATCATAAGAATATGAAAAATTTTGTATAATTATAAATAATTAAATTTATGTTAAAAATGAATTTAAGGCATACTTTTTTTTATAGATACCATTAGATTCATATAATAAAGCTGATTTATGTTCCAGAAAGTCCAAAACATGTCAATCTCTAGAAATATATTTTTTTAGCATAAACATACCTATTTACAGTTATATGAAATTTGTAATATTCTTATTATCCAAAATGTTTGTTCTGCTCATGCTTATGCATTTACATTACGTATTCACTTTTTCAAAATTCTGTGAAAAGATTATTTTTTCTCCAATAATGACTAATGAATTTTAATTTGGAACACCAGCATATTATTATGTAAATATGACAGACAACAGAAGAGTTATACAAATCTGTTAAGATGAACTTGCCAACTTCTTAAGTGCTTGCACGGCCTCAACTGAACCAGATATGGCAGTATTTCCCATCCACAGAACACCTAAAAAAGTACCAGATTAGCTTTCTTGTAAAAGAAATTCCATAAAACAACTCTTAATGGACACTTATCAATAATGACATTTCTCAATAACAGACATTTATCAATTTTGCAAAGCACAGATGCAATAATTCTGTATCATTAATATTTTCTGTAATAACAGACACAACCAAGTTCAATTTTTGGTTTATAAACTGTAAATAAATTATAGAAAATTTTTTATATCTTAAAAAGTAAAATGAGTTCTAATCTATTCTTGAATTCTATTACTGTATTCAATCAAAGGATTGCAGCTATGTAAATGATACAACATGAACGATAATGCGCCATAAGAAAAAATAAATAAAATAAATAAATAAAATGAATAGGAACACACACCTCAACAAATATAAACAAGAATAACAGAAAGCAATTCTCATTTTCTGTCATTACATAAACGATATAAGTTTAACTGAATTTCTGGTAAGCAAGTAAAATCTAAGCATCATATGTCTTTGAAATTTGGCACACAGGTACTTCAGGACCTGAATAGATGCACTTCAAAATTATTTTATTTTAATTTTGAATCTGTTTTTGATCAAAATAGGTGCACTTCAACATTATTTTTTTAAATTTCAAATTCATGCTTTGGTTATTTTATGTTTTAGCCCAATTTACAATGAATTTGGCCGATATTCAGACAAATCGATTCTTTAGCAACTTACAATATTATTACAGAGATTCCATCTTGACAACATTTCCAACAATGTTTGAACCAAATCTGTGAGACAATTCCTTCATATTTATTTATTTATATTTTTTTAATATTAGGGGGCTCCACCTCCTGCTCACTATGCTTTGCCAACCCCTGTAACTCACTTTGCAAGCTTTTTCAAACCAAATTAAAGTCTAAATAAAAAAAAAATCATTTATTTCAGTGTGTTCTCCTACCATTTCTCTACAAATGTATAAAAATATTTTTGTATGCTATAGATTTTACATTACGAGACAGAGAAACTTTTTATAGGGGCACCCCCTAAGAAAAAATAATTTTCACTCCAGTGCATAAAAAGTAGAATAACTCATAAACTACATCAAAATTTAAAAATGGGGGCTTTGTCTTACAAAAAATTCAACTGTGTATATACATGCCTGCAAAAATTCATGGTCTTACTATTAGTAGTCTGTCTAGGATGCGAACTCACAGCTCAAATACTCCGTTTTTAACTTTGACATCAATATTTCTTAAACTAAAGTTTAAATCGAAAAACTATTTATTTCAGCATAATCATATCATCATCAGCATATCTAACATTTCTCTACAAATATACCAAATTATATATTTTTGTATGCTATAGTTTTTGCGATGCGAGACAGAGAAACTAAAGGAATGTGAAATTCATCACACAGTGGCGGCGGTGTTAGCTACTTTTTTAATATAGAAACATATCAAAATTTTTATTTTTTACATATGATCATATCATCATATCTATACAACTAAGATTAGCACAATTTGATAATTTGGCTAAAGCTTTTTCATATATCTCAGCATTCTATTTACATTTCATAAGTAATTTTAATTTTTTTAATGATCACATTCAGTCATCGCAATGGACAATCTTGCACTTCATTGTTGATTCAGTGTTCTTCCTCTCTGGATCAGATCCATTTTAAAGAGGGGTCAGCAGGTTGCTAATATTCTCCTTTATCAGACACTTCCTCTTGAATTTTTTTTTTCTGCTTTGCATAGAGCGCATTTCAAGATTTGGAGTATGACATTATCTCTATCTGTATTATTTAGGTAGTGGGCACTTATTTATTGGAAATATAAAAATTACATTGTTTGCAGTAGCCAATATATACTTTGATTTAATTATGTTGAGATTGTTGAAATTAAGATTTAAATTGTGTCCACCAACATAGAGCCCCTGCAAGTGATGGATATGGTTTATATGCAATTTTCACTGTCATTTATGCAAATAATTTTTTTTATCTTGTTATTTTATATAACTACCTTGCTTTAATTTCCGGGCAATGCAGGGTACGTTTTCTAGTAATAAATAATAGCTAAATATTTTATTTAACAATAAAATGATTATTATTAAAATCTGTTTTCTGATTATTATTAATTGATTAGATTTTATTAATACAAACTGCACACTTTCATGGCTTAGGGCAATAAATAAGCATAAGCGGTAAAATTAAGATCCACACACACAAAAAAAATGTTACATAACAAGGAAAAATGAAGTTAAAATTTAATGTCTTATGTTTAAATTTCTCTAATCAATTCAAATAGATTGCGAATGGGTGAAAGGTGTGAAAGGTGATGTTTCAGAAACA
Organism: Amaurobius ferox; assembly: GCA_951213105.1. Taxonomy (NCBI): domain Eukaryota; kingdom Metazoa; phylum Arthropoda; class Arachnida; order Araneae; family Amaurobiidae; genus Amaurobius; species Amaurobius ferox. Next base: position 3,575,538 of record OX578152.1, on the reverse strand, counting down.
AATCACTTTTCGACATATTTTAATATTAAATCCTCTTCATCTAAGTCAAAATACATTTCTTGATTATAAAGCAAATATAATATATTGAATCGAAACATTGGGTCATTAAGACCCAGCATATTGGTGTCTAAAAACAATAAATTTTGATTAGATAAATGATTTGAACCAATAAAAAATTTAAGTTAAGAAAACTAAACATATTGGCACCTGCCCTAAAATTTATGGTAGATAAATGAAATTAATTTCTAACTCTGCACCTTTTTCCATTTTCATAAATGTGTCCTTTGCTGTTGTTTTAGTTCTACTAACAGATATTAGTAGGGGCTATTAACATAAAATCATTAGAAAAAAAAGCATATATATGCATATTTGTTGTTTTTAGACACATTTTTCATGTAAGCTAGATGTAAAATATATTTCTCTTCATATGAAAATGTGACTAACACGAAAAGTTTTTGTTACCATTTTCATGAAAAGCATTTATATTAAAATAAAATCATTAGAAAATATATATATATACACATATTTGTCATTTTTAAATATAAGCCAGATGTAAAGTAAAATTGTTTGTCTTTTTAACATTTTACATAGTTGAAAAGTGTTTATGACTTTGTTCATTCTGCCAGTCCGTTCACACGATAACTGTCATAAACTACTATCAAAACTACTATCACTGACTATCAAAATGAAATTTTAGTACGTTGTTCAGAAGGTCAGTGGAACATATGAGAATGTAAATGAATAATATCACCCAATTAATTTTGGATTGAACCCAGGTTGAATAAATGAAATACATTAAACCCTATGGGATCTAATTTTTTAAACAATTTTTAAGCAAATTTAAAATTCACAAATTGCTTCGAAAGTTTTAAGAAATATTCAAATTATCCCTTAAAATATATAAAAAAAATTTCAGCAAAATATATTCGGTAGTTTTTTATATAAAAATAAAAATAATAATTATACCCATATTATATGAAGAGATCACGTGACCCACTTCGAAATAAAATATGGCATACATCTTATGTCAAAATCGTGATTTTTAAAGTTCTTTTTAATTTATAATGTTGTATCCGTCATAAAACCACTTTATTTTTGCTTAATTTCTATGCATCTATATTCTGAAACAATGCAATTACAATATATATGAGTTTAAATGATCATCAAACTTTGATTATTTCTACAACAAAGCTTAATTTTAAAGTATGCAGAATGTAAACACATCAAGCTGTAAGTTGAGTTGTATAAAAATTGCTGAATTTTTTAACGCAAAATTATTTAGCTCTGGAGTCTGGAATAAAGCTGATATGAATGAAATATTCATTGATATTACATAGAGAAGTAGACGATTTATTTACATTGACTTTTTCGATGAAGTTTTAAGCATAGAGTTAAAGTACTCTTACATCCATGGTTTTAGGTGTTTAAGTAAAATAAATTATTGTAGTATTGTGATGAATGGAATAAAAATGTATGAATGAAATATTTATTGCTTTTAAATAGAGAGCCAGGTGATTTATGTTCCATTGACGCCATTTGATTAAAGTTCATTTTTTTTTCTCTGAAGTTTTAAGTTTTCAAATATAATAAATTAGTGTAGTATTGTGATAATTTTTAAAATATCACCGTTGAATTTATAATGTTTTAGAGATGTTTAAATAATATTGCATTGCAATTGGAAAGTGTTTCATAATCAATGATTTATGCATGATTGATCTTTCTTCTTTACATTAACAATAATTAATAGATTGAAATATGCAATAAATACTCATATTTTATTAAAAAAACCTTAGTTACTTATTATTTATGACCTTTACTGTTTCACACATTTTTTTTTTTTTGGAATTTTTCTCGGTTGAACCTAATATGTGTCAGCTAAGGAATTCTGTGAGATTTTATGAAATTTTTTGAGAATTCCATCAAACAAATTAACTGAAATGTGGCTCATTTCGACTTTCTCATACTAGAATTCATTTTTAAGTAACCTGTAATTTTTTTTTTTTTTTCGCAAATGTTGCTACAAAAATCAGCATTGTTACAAATATAGCATGTTACCCTTCATTTTAATGGACTTGAAAAAATCTTGTTATTAAGCTTGCCAATGCAGTCCCTCGGGGGAAACTTCCCCCCTCTCAATGGAGGGAGTTAATGGCATTACAAATACAAAAATTGCATAGCAGCTTTTTTTCACTACAATGATTGAAACTGCATGTTATGTCAAATTTTATCCTATGCTGCTAGGTTAAGAAAATATAAAATTTCAAACAAATTGAAGTTTTCCCTCGATTTAAAATAATTCTATTTAGTTTAAGATTTTTTGTTAACAAATCCGGATAAAGTTTCATGAAAATTCATTAATATTTATGACAGCTATTGTGTATACAAGAAATCGACAGCAGGTGACAGATAGATGGATACCAATTTAAAAGCAGTCAAAGTGTGTTCAGGATGTCCTAAAACATATATTGGCATCAAAATTTCGCATAGTTTGCCATTTAAATGAAACACTAACAATGCACCCCCCCCCCCTCACACACACATCTAATTTGCATTTTATATTTTTGGCTATTTTTCAGCCAATCTATTTTCATCTATCTCCTTCTTCAGTGGAAAACTGCCCAGAAGTTTTTCTGACTGTGCCTTTCTTTAGATATGCATATATAATATATACTCATGAGCTCAGGAAGTTTTCTCTCAAAGGCTAAATGTGTATCCTGCTCATCCTCTGTAAAAAGGATCTGATCCAGAGCAAGGAAATATGAATCTCCATTGAAGTGGAAGACGGTTCATTGCAATGAATGAATACAATAACTTAAATTACAAAAATTTAAATCACTTTTGGAATTATAAAAACAATTTTCTTGTTAGAATGCTGATATATATGCAGAACTTTTAGCTAAATTATCGAAAAGTGCCAATCTTAGTTTTTCAGATGTGATAATATATACATCAAATAACGCAAAAAAAAAGATCAAATTTTGGCGTATTTAAAGGAAAAAATATAAATATGAAAGAATTGTTTTAACGGATTTGATGGAAAGATGAAAACTGTGATATTTTAGATTGCTAGGAATCTATTTGTGTGAACATCGACCAAAATCATCATAAATTGTAAATTGGGGTAAGACATAAAATAACCAAAACATGAATTCGAAATTAAAAAAAATAATGTAGAGATGCACATATTTTGGTCCTCAAGTACATATGTACTAAATTTCATGGCCGTATATTTAGATTTATCATTACAGACATCTTTCTTTATTATGTTAAGATAATATTGTCATACACAATCTTTTTGCTGGTTCGACTCTACTAAAGTATTATTTTTTAGGAGACCCCCATGTCTTCTAAAAAATAATACTTTAGTAGATTGTATGGTCACCCCATTTTTGGGAGACCATACAAATAAAATAAAAGGTTAAAAATTATAATCAAATATACAATTTTAGAAGGGCATTTCATTTACTTTCACTAATAAAATGAAAAGTTTTCTGTCTGTTCCATATACAAGGTCACAGTTTTTGAAGGACTTTTTTTTCAAATTTGGTATGGTTATTTTCTAATTCACTGTAGTTAGCCCTATCCATGTTTCGAGTTTCTAGGATTAGAGGTTGTCGAGATATTAATAAAAAATGCACAATTAAATCTACTGTATAAATAGCATTATGCAGGTGATATATTTTTAGAAAATTCATTTGAAGAATATGATATCATATTGCTTAGCAATAAAATTAATTCAAATGTACTTATACTGCAGACAGTTTTTATTTAACTTATCTGATTTAAATAATAAAAACATGGATATAAACATAAGTTTTATTAATGAATTGTACATTCTCGATTGGATGCAGTTAAAGTCTTGTGTTACAAACATGGAGTTAGAAGTATTTTAGTAGGAGTTAGAAGTACTTAGAAAAAAGAGTGGGGGTCTACTCTACCGATTTACCCTTAGTTGTTTATAAGTTGTTATTTACATGTTATTTGTAGGAAGCACAATAAGCATGCAGAGTTTAACAATGGAGATTAACCATGTTACAGTTTACTTTAATAATTGAAATTGTGATTCTGCAAATCTGTGTGCAATTTTATGTATGTATGCAAAATTTCATCTTCCTATCTATTGTAATTTTCAAGTAAAAGGGGCTAACAAAATTCAGACAAGTGCTGATTTCACTTTGTTACAAATGGAGAATGGATTACACTTTGTTTGTAAATAATAAACAAATAATGTTAGATATTATATTTTTTATATTGTCATATCAGTTATAGCCATGGAATATAAGATTACGCTAATATTTCAGAAAAATATTTTTTAAATTCATATATTTCTGAATATGTTGAAATGATTATTAAGGAATTGCTACAATTTTAGTGAAAGCCCCAGGCCGTCCGGCTCGTCCAGAGGACTTAGGGCATCAAAATGGACGACCGGTGCTACAATTTTAGTGTCTTCATTTTATTTATTTGCCAAATTTTTTATTTTTGTGCATTGGTTTACAAACAGGATCGGGATGTTTTATTCTTCTGATTTGCCTCCAATTACACTTTTTATTCTGCATAGAGGAATTATTGTTGTAACCGAATAAAAAATGGTTCAGGAATAATTTTTACTACCATTATAGAGTCTCCATTTCGTCGTATATATTTACCAAACTTCCTAATTTGTACATTGGTTTACAAATGGAACCAGGATGTTTCATTCTTCTGATTTGCCTCTGCTTATACTTTTTAGAGGAATTAAACTTAATGTTTTAATGGAATTTTTTTTAAAGCAACAGGAATGAGTTTAGAATTTACATATTTTAAATCATGAGCAGCACCGGGTATATTTGTTAGTTAGCTATACTTATCAATTAAAAATGTTAAAATAGCAAGAAATAGTAATGTAGGATATTTTTGAAACAAGAAAATACCATAAATAAAAATGATTACACAATATGTTTGACAGTCCTAATATGAAATTTGAATTTATATTTATATATTGAAACAGAAAAAAAAAATACTACTTCTTTGTAATCCCTTCGTCTTCGGATAAAAAAAAAATTGTTGATCCTTTTTAATACAGCTTTTTTTAAATGACAAGCATAAGGCAATAGTGAACAACAGTATTATTATAAATGTTACATTTGCATAAAATTATTTCACTTAATTTCAACAAATTACAAAAAAATGTCAAATTTCCTTCCTGCTATAAGCTATTTTATGCTGATGAGTGCATAGTATGCACGAAACCAGTCTACGAAAACTGTTGTCTGCTATGGGAGTATTTTCCAAAATTAATATAATGTACAGTTAAAACAAATCAGTTTGGTAGAAACTGATGACTTAAAGAAATGGTTTGTGTATTTAATTATAGATCTTCATTTTCTGAAATAATCTTTCTGAACTGCCTGAAATTACTACTATTTCAGCCTTTAACTGAATATAAACAAAAAATTGAAATATACTACAAGTAAGTAATTAAAATTGGGTGTTCGATATTATGACTTGTATTTCTGATAAACCTATATAGCCACATTGGCTACTATAAGACTAACATTTATTTAATAGTCAAACTAGAAAGTTACTAATTAGATGGCTTATGCCTACCATATTTAAAATATACATTACGTTTCAACCAATATTAGCATAATAATTTAACGGCAGCTTGCTGAAATTTGGAATAGAAGTATTTCCATAAAAATATGCGGCCTGTTTACAGTACTTGATTACAGTAGCATATTTATTAAGTTGTGTACCTCCAAATAAAGATCATAGAATATTGTTCATTAAAAAGAAGTTTTTTTGTGACTCATCGATTTCGTCTGACGAATGCATCATACAAGTACCCCCTCCCTATTTTTAAAACTTTAAAAAACCTAAGATACATTTCATATTTTTTGTATCAACGTTAACCAATATTTCTACATCTGTATAATTTCTTAAAATATCAACTGCAAAAATAAAACACTTTCAGAACTTTCACCAGAATCAATTAATCATGTTTTCATTTAAAAATAGGTAAAAAATAATAAGGAATATAAGTTAAAAATAATCAATAAGATTATAAATTGTTCGAAATAAATTAAATAAACTATAATTTGAAATAAAATAAATTTAAGGAATATGCTCCCAAAATATTCAGTTTACCATCGCAATCACACAGGACATAATCGAACGAATCAAAAAATCCTGAAGCGACAACGGCTTCATCAAGTTTAACACAAGACCTGAGATTCATTTTAAAATTCCAAGAATTAGTACAAAAATTAATTTCAAACAAAATTTGTGCAAGATATTAAGAACTGTCAAGACAATAAAAAGGAAATCAAACTTCCATCGGAAGTAAACAAACTTTTGAGTTGCCAGTTTCATAATTCAAAATAAAGTAAAAACCATGAAGGCTAAAAGGAAGAGGGGAAGCGAAATAGGCTGCTCCGGCGAAATAGTTGTTCCTATTTAGTGGCGCTGCTGTTAGCACAGTTATGGTTGTTCCATTCAAATAGCATTAGGTTGATTAGAAGTTTATATGATTTTTATTTATTCCGTTATTATCAGCACTGCTATTTTCTCAAAATATGGTTTCTAGTGCATGTTTTGTTCCTGATTGTAAATCGGGGTATGTCAGTGACAGAAAACAACGCAAAATTGAAGTTAAAAGGAATCCCACAAGCACACAGGCAGATTTTCAATTTTATTTATATAGATAACAACTTACAATTTTTAGTTTCTCGTAACATTTCCCTCTATTTGCTTGTGATTAATACATTCTTAAAAACAGTGCATAGATTGAAATATAGATTGCATTTTAAAATTAATATCCTATTAATTGCAGAGTGCTACCTTTTACAAATACATTTTAAACTGAGTTTTAAGAATTCGAGGTTTCTGATAATAGAAAATGCTACATGTTTTGATAAAATTATTGGACATAAATGAGTTCAAATATTAAAAAAATTGCATTATTTCAAGGTAAAGGTAATTTTGCAGTGTTTCAAGTTGAAGGTAAACATTTTAACAGGGGTATATTTGAAACATCCCCAAAAATGTAAACTTAAAAATAAACTTTCTAAGAACATAAAATAAATTTTAGATGTGTAATTATTACAATTTGTTTTATGTGCTTAACAATATGCATATTCTGATTATTTTTGTGACAAAAGTGGATTGGAACTTCACTGCAGGAAAATATCAATCAAGAAAATAAAATCAAAAAATATATTGTAGATACTGTCACATTTTCATATCCTGAAATTTATACGTTCATATTTTAAAATTAATGAACAAGTGCATTCTATTAAAATTCTCATAGATGAAAAAGAAAATTAGCACGTCTTGCATTTTTTAATTTACTTTCAATACAAATAAAACACGTTAATATTGAATGAGATGTCATTTTCAAACTAAAACATTTATATTAAAACTGCGTATGACAATTGGAAAAAAAAAGCAGCCAGCCAGCCAGTAATTTGTCGATAACAGGGCGCCTGGAGCAGAGCTCCGTATCCCTTGTCAGGTAACATATATATGGGTCACAGTCTTCCACTGAACCTAGTCCTTCAATAGGGGCCAATAATGTTGATGAAACAAGTTAGGAGTAGTAAACAAAGAATGCTATACACAGTGTTCTTATTGTAGAGGTTTGAAGATAAGGTCGGTGGGGGAACAGACGAATATCCTTTACTGGGATGTAGAAGAGATTCAGTCAGGAAAAAAAGCAGTGAAAATTTAGAGTTTTTAGTTTACGCAATGTGCAGTAGAGGGCGGTACCGTTAGCAGAGTTATGCAATACATCGTTCTGCCAATAAAAAAATGCCATTCCTTACTACGGCGTGCCCCTCCTTCTATCTAGTCTTCATGGTAAAAATAAAAATTTAAATATCAATGGCCGTGTTCAGAATTGACAACCGAGCGGGTCGTTTGAAACGTCACAAAATGAAACATTCGAGACTAATACTGCGTATTTCCATAATACGGTCCTGACTGAGTGACACCCTTGGCGATATGGCAAAAATCGCACTGTAGATACTAGTAACCTTACTAAGAAGGGAAAGTACGGTAACCCTTACCACCACGAAAACTTACCAAAACCGTAGTAGAGGTGGTTTTGAACAAACTCGCCTGTTTTCAAATTTTTCTGTGTCCTTTGCATTGCGCTCATACAGGATTGCGTTGCGCTAGCACAGGAATATTTTCTATAGTTAATTTTACTAAACGTTTATTTTAAAAATAAAAACAGTTCCATGCTTTTATTGTTATTGTTTTAATTATAATAAATTTTATTGGTTCAAATTACTGATATATCGGAAAAAATTACTAAATTATAACCACTAGTTACATGTCAAAGTACCTGCATAGCTTCTATTTCAAATAGCACCCATAGGCCATCTTTATACTTACGTACTTCCCTGAATATTGCATAGAATAGTTGATAACTGCTCTGACAGCAAGAAAATGTGCTGTGTGCTACACTTTTGTAAACCTTTAATGAGGCCAATAAATTTAGTCGCATCATGCAGTTTGCTTCAAATTTCTTAAAGATTGAGCTCAGGCTGTAATGGGGACTTCAATAGTGTGCAGGCCCACCTGACCCTTAAGAAGATCCCCTTCAATGCCATCAATTTGAAACAGGAAAGACCTAAAAAGATAGTCATTAAAGGACTGCCGTCCAATACCGATAGTGAAAAAGTAAAAACTGCCCTTGCTAGTGAAGGATTCAAAGTCATCAGAGTTGCTCAACTTAGAAATAGGAAAGATAGGAGCCCCCTCCCCATTTTTCTGGTAGGTCTCGAGCCTACAGAAGACTGGGCGAGGATCCATGAGATAAAAAGTATACTCTACATGCAGGTTAAAATTGAAACATTTAAAAGGAAAGGCTTCAAAATGTGTTAGAATTGCCAACTTTTCAACCACCACAGTGATCAATGTACCCTCCCCCTCGCTGTTTAAAGTGTGGCGAAGGCCACCCTAGTAGGGAATGCGAGAAATAGAGAGAGTTACCTGCAAAATATTGCAACTGCGGTGGAGATCACCCCGCCAATATTAGGCATTGCCCCCAAAACCCCGTGAACCGTAAAAAGTTCCAGGCCACTAACCCCCCCTTCCAAATTCTGAATTGACCCCCCACCAAACCTTGGTGAGGAAAACTTCTCCCCTCCCTTCTAAAAGCATCCCCCCTGTTCAGGAAGTGCAGGCGAGTGCTGAGACGGTCTCAGGAAAAACCGGTGAGCACTCTGCCCAGGCACGACCTGACACAGGAATTGACGCCCCCTCAGACTTCGAACGCATTTCTTGACTTGCTTAAAATTTTTAAGGAGGTAGAAAAACGCTTCGATCTGAGTAACCTGCAGGACTTATTAAACAACATCATTAAAATCATAACCTCTGAAGATGATCACATGGCAAAATTTTTTTGCATCATTAAGATGGTCGCAGACATAAAAAAACCCCAGCCCCCCCAGAATTAGTGTATTCAGGGCCAGCAGCAAGTTGATCCGAATACTTCCACCAGTACCACGTGCATCTTCTTCAACACGTGCCACCGCCACGGATTTCCACGCATCCCTAGAACCAACAACACTATACTTTGTTTGTATGGGGACGACACTGCCATTCTTGCCACACACCACAACACCAACTACTTACACCGATACTTACAACATCACATGGACACTCTCAAACCCTGGTTAGAAAAATACCGCATCAAAATAAACCCTAATAAATGTCAAACTGTTTTTTTCTCACATCAACGTTTTCCGCCCCAACCAATCATAATTAACAATCAGCCAGTTTGCTTTGAGAGGACATGTAAATATCTCGGTGTCACTCTTGACAGCAGACTAACATGGAAACCCCACATTGCAAAACTCAAAGATAAAATAAACTTTGTAAAAGCAGAACTGAGCTCCCTCCTGTACTCGAATGATGTCTGCATTGAAAACAAAATCCTACTTTACAAATCAGTTATCCGCCCCATCGTTCTCTATGCCTCCCCAATTTGGGGCTACGCTGCGAAATCTAATATAAAAAAGTCCAAATCATTCAGAACAAAATCCTACGTTCTATCAGAAAAGCCCCAAGATACTTGAAAAACTTTGTAATACATCGCGATTTTAAAATTAAAACTATTAAGCAAGAGATGCGAAAACTCTCTAACAATTTCTATGATAACCTTGCTAGGATCCCCAACGAACTGATCTATAATATGACCGACTATGACTTCCGTGAATTTCCAAAAAGACCCAGAGCTATCCTAAATCCCGATTTAGACGTCCCATGCTGATTCCTGACTGAATCTCTTCTGCATCCCAGTAGGGGATATTCGCCTGTTTCCCCACCCCCCTTATCTTCAAACACTAAGATCACTGTTTACAGCATTCTTTGTTTACTACTAATTTGTTTCTTCATCATTATTGGCCCCTATTGAAGGAGTAGGTTCAGTGGAAGACTGTGACTCACATATATGTTACCTGACTAGGGATACGGAGCTCTGCTCCAGGCGCCCTGCTATCGACAAATTATTGGCTGTACGGATTTCCACAAGTGCCATCTTCAGTCCCTTTTCAGGACCCAACTGACGCCCCGCCCATCTGGGGTGCTCTTATGGACAGACCCACGACAACTCAGCTAATGTCACAGACTCAGCTCAAGTAAAAGAGGAAATCGAGGCTTAAGACGGCTTCGGCGTCAGGTGCCTCATGACTTTTCGATACAACGGCTGTAATGGTCAAGTTCAAACTCTTCCTAAAGTTAGGATCCTTCAAAAGGAGAATAAATGTTATATATAAAAATTGACATATGGTGGAATTTAAAACTATCCTTATACACACGGGTCATGGCTGTAGCCAGAGGGGGATAACTCACCTAGAGATATACTCAGCATCCTTGAAAAAATTATTTAAATTTTTAGCAGTGATACAAAATTTCATCCAACATCACATTCAAATTTCGTATAATAAATTTCGTTGCAAGTTTTTTTCATAAATTGTCCTTGTTTTATAGATATTTTAGTTTAGCCGAATTTGTGATCATACTGATGATCAATTTATTTACATATTTTATTTAAAAATTAAGACAATTGTACAGGGTGTTTCTAAAGTCACGCAACCCACATTTCAGTTGATATCTCTCACAAATATAAAGACAGATGTTTGAATTGCGCGCTATTTATACATCATATAATACACAATAGATGGCGTTGTTAGTACAGAGTCAGTTCACATAGTTCTAAAATGGCGCTCAATTTACCGGAGCGTGTATTTATTGTGGAGCATTATTTTAAGACTAATTCTTACAAAACTGTTCGTTCAGCGTTTCACAAACATTTTGAAGCACGAAACGTGCCAAATAAATCATCGATACTTCGTGTAGTCAAAAAATTCAGGGAAACTGGCTCTGTTAATGACCGACGACGAAGTGGTAGGTCTAATCTGAGTGCGCATGAAATGTCCAAGATTGAAGCAAGCCTACAGAGAAGCCCCAGAAAAAGTCTATGGCCACCCAGAAGACTATGGACTATGGCCACCCAGAAGACTATGGACTATGGCCACCCAGAAGACTATGGACTATGGCCACCCAGAAGACTATGGACTATGGCCACCCAGAAGACTATGGACTATGGCCACCCAGAAGACTATGGGCCAACGGCCGTACCGTGCTGAAAACACCGGTTCTCGTTAGATCACCGAAGTGAAGCAGCATCGGGCGCGGTTAGTACTTGGTGGGTGACCACCTCGGAACGCCGCGTGCTGTTGGCCATCTCGGGTGCGGTATCCCCGTGGTTTGCGCGCTAGATTTGCACGCTGCCACAAATGCCGCCGTGTTCATGCGGAGTACGATCACGTTAAACATGTGGGTCCGTAAGTCCTTCCGAGAGGTTGGTGGTAGGGGAAGGAGGGTACGGTCCCTGTGGATGCCTCCCCCACTGGGTTCCGGTCTAAATTGGGTGGCACTTCCCGGCCGTCCATACAGTTACCTTACACCTTTCTGGTAGGTCGGACGGTCTGGGTCTCAACAACAACAACAACCCAGAAGACTATGGACTATGGCCACCCAGAAGACTATGGACTATGGCCACCCAGAAGACTATGGACTATGGCCACCCAGAAGACTATGGACTATGACCACCCAGATCCCCTGATTTAACTGCGCCTGATTTCTTTCTATGGTCTTATCTCAAAGAACGTGCATACGCAAATAGTCCAAAGACAATCGAAGCCTTAAAAGACAACATCCGCAACATCACTGCATCCATTCCCACCGATAGGCTGCATCGTGTGGCTACAAATACTTGTCGTCGAGTAGAGCTGTGCTTGGCAGCAAATGGTTATCATTTTCAGTATTTGTTGTAACGCACGATGTTATGCAGACATTAAACTATTTACTGTGAATATTTCATATTGTCTTTTTTGCATTGGGAAATATCAAACGAAATGTGGGTTACGCGACTTTAGAAAACCCTGTATTTAGATACTATTATATATATATATATTATTGTGGGATTTACTGTTATACATTATTGTGGGGGTTCATTGTTATATTGTGGGTTCACTGTTATACATATTACTGTCATGCATTATTGTCAGAATCAACAGATATTTTCTTCGGTTAATGCTTACATTAAAATCAATTGTAATTATTACATATTAACATTAATGTATAGTAGCTATAGGGATTTTCCTTATCAACTCTTAGTTTATAAATATAAATATGCAGTTGTTTTTTAATAATTCATATGGATTGAAACATATAATAGTAATTATTATGGTAAATAAAGGTAATAATTAACTGTGCTTTGGGTGAGCCTCTCTTTCAAGACTGTTGGGTCCCCCTTAGTTTAACTCCTCTTGAAATTCATGTCTGGCTACGGCCCTGATATGGGCAATAACGATATTGAGATTACACATAAAATACAGAACAGGAGATTCAGATATTGATTTATTCCAAAATTTTTAGTTCTGAAATATTACACTTAATATTCTTCAATAGTTAAAAAGAATATTACGAGGCCTTTAATAGATCAAGCTAACTTCTTTAACAATAAATATATTTTGTTTAATATTTTTATATGAAACATATCTTTACAGATCACTTTTTCTAGTATAAGCTGCAGACACATTGATTTTTTTAATCAGAGTTTTTTTTTACATTTTTTGTTTCTAGGGAGGGCTTGGGTCCCCGTTGTCTTGTTTCCATTGCAGACAACAGAATCCATAAACTAGTTTTGCAGTTGTTATGCACTCGTTAGCATGGAATAACCAATGTAGTTGATTCTATGGGTATGAACTTGGCCATTGCAGCCTGAGTTCTGTCTTTATGAATATTAAAACTGGTTGCGTAGTAACGCTGAATTTGTTTGTCACTATAGAGGTTTGTAAAATTATGGCACATAGTAAATTTTCTTGCTGTCACTATAGATATCAACTATTCCTTGCTGATAAGTGTAAAATACGCAGGACTAGCAGGGTTCGCACGGTTCTTAAAAAGTCCTTAAATTCACATTTCGATATTAAGGGCCCTTAAAACTCCTTAATTTTGCCAAATTCTCCTTAAAAACTTCTTAAAAATTTTGCCTTTCCAATTCCGAAATGGAAAAGGAAATTGGACAAACGACTGAAGATTCGATATCGGCATAGTGAGAAATATTATCAAAATAGAGATTACCATTATTTTTGTTTGTTATTTAATTTCTTTTGCCCCAAAGTCTAAACTTCATTAGCTGGACCAAAAAAAAAAAGAAAAGAAAAGAAAAGAAGCAAAGCACTCCTTTCACATCTCCTGAAATAATAATAATAATAGTAATAATAATAATAATAACAATAATAATAATAATATTAATAATAAATAAAATAAATTAAATAAATAAAAATAAATAAATGAATAAATAAAGTAGAAAAAGACCGGAAGATTGTTGATTAGTGTAGTGCACTTCTCTTTCTGCCTGATAAATTATTATAAGTTTATCGCTCCTTCGGATCGCTCCATTCGTTCGTGAGATATCGTCTCCACAGACTCACTGACACACACATACATCACCCCAAAAATATTCGATTCGTGTTCAGGGATGCTTGAAACATGCTTTCCCGTCGAAAACTCGAACTCGAATTTTCGATCCTCTCAAAATACTTTCCATATACATTATATTATGTATATAAGGAAATTAATAATTTTTCAATCTCGAAGAGATCAACGAAATGAAAGAATCAATTTGAAAGATCAATTTGAATGAAAGAATTATAAGATTAAAATTAAGCCAAGTATAAAGAGTCTCGCCACCAAGTATTTAACGGCAGCGTTCCGCGCTAAGTAATGGATTTAAAGTTTAATGATAATAAACTTTAAAATTGATAATAAACGTACTTAACTGTGGTTTATGCATGGTTTAATATTAATTTTAAACCATGCATAAACCACAGTTAAGTACAATTTGTATAGGAATTAATAAGTAAGGAATTTGGAATTAGGTAGAAAATTTGCAGGTTAATTGGCGACCAGAAAACCATTACCGATATAAATGATAACCCAACATTGAAATTTAACAATTTTTCTTTTATTTTTCTTATATACATGGTATAACGTATAAGAAAAGTATTATGATGGGGTTTAAAATTCGAATCCGAGTTTTCGACGGAAGAGCACGTTTCAAGCATCCCTGGACATGGATAAAACGTTTTTGAGGTACTGTGTGTGTGCGTGTTTCTGTGTCCGTGAGTCTGAAGAGACGATATCTCACGAACGAATGGAGAGATTCTAGCTAAATTTGGTACAAAACTTACAATCTGTGAACACTGGAACCCTATTGTTTTTAAACGCAATCGAATGTTCTGAACATCCCTAAATTTTCGAATAAAGTTTTGAAAAAATCGTCAAAAAATCGAAATCTTTAATAAAGTTAAGTAAATAATAATTTCTCATGTAATTTTTCATTATAAAACGACACAAAAATTCGAACGCTAGTATGAACCATCGTCAGATATTACACATGCTTCAAGTATACCGCGCCCGCCCATTTTTGCTGCTCTCTATCTCCGGATGAGTCGGACGGCCTGGGTTTTCGACATGCTTCAAGTAAATTTGTCAATAATCACATAAAATTGAAAAAAATTAACTATTGTAAAATATATTCACCTCTCATATGTAATATTATGCGATAAATTTGTTAATACACTTCTCGTGGATCTAGCACTTTCTATTCACGAAGGAAAATACTTCGAGTACTAGTGTTTTATTTGAACGCCAATAGGCATTTATCTACTATAAGAATGCAAAATTTTAGCGACAAATTTAGCGAAATATCGTGACATTTTTAAATTGTTACCAAATTGACGAAAATATCGCTAAATTGGTTAAAATGACGGTAAATCAGCAAAAATGACGACTAATTAATGAAAATTCAATATCATGGAAAGAACATAAATATCGACTATAAGAATAATTCATTTGTCCGTCCGTCCGTACGTAACGCTAGATGAAAATTTTGGCAGGATGTTGCCAACTTGGCGATTTTTTAAATCTTGCCATAGTGAGAAAATGTGGCCAAATTGATAAAAAAAATGTTGCCAAATTTATAAAAATGATGCCAAATGAGAGGTAATGATTAGCAAATTTTGAATTTCGTCGTATGACGGGCATACCTTCTAGTATATAAGAAATGCTCTTCGCTCCGTTTGTCTGTAACACTTGACGAACTTGCAGATAATCTAGCGGGATATCGCCATCTTCGCCCCAGATTGACGAAAATATCGTCAAAGTTAATGAAAATGACGCCTAATTGATACATTAATTATTAAAATAATTTGATATATAGACTATATCGCTTATTGAGGATGCTATCAATACTAATAATTGTTAATTTAGAGTTGCGTGAAATATGAGTTAATTGGGTACTTTGAAATAGTTTTACATGTTGTCACCAATGTAGAATTCAATATTAAAATAACTGTACTCTGGATTTTTTCATCATCCTTTCTGTGAAAGATGTAAATTCATTGCATTATATAAGGAAAATCGTGTGCTGTCCACATCATATTTTATCTTTAACGTGCCGTGCATTAAAATAAATCTTGAAATCTTGAAATTATGGAGTTAAAGAGACAGTTTACCTATGGAATCGATTAACCTGCATTCTTCCTCCTCCATTTACCTCCACTCACCTCCAAACATGGACTCAATTTTAAACGGGGCTAATTTAAAGTCGAACACAAAATTTCATGAGATTCGGAGTAATCTTTACACACAGACATATTTTTTTTCCCGGCCGTCCAAACAGTTGCTCTTAGTCCTCTGGACGAGTCGGACGGTCTGGGTCTTCAACACAGACATATTTGCCGCCGTGTTCATGCGGAGTACGATCACGTTAAACATGTGGGTCCGAAAGTCCTTCCGAGAGGTTGGTGGTAGGGGAAGGAGGGTACGGTCACTGTGGATGCCTCCCCCACTGGGTTCCGGTCTAAATTGGGTGGCACTTCCCGACCGTCCAAACTGTTACCTTACACCTTTCTGGTAGGTCGGACGGTCTGGGTTTCAACAACAACAACACAGACATATTTAGGCCAACGACCGTACCGTGCTGAAAACACCGGTTCTCGTTAGATCACCGAAGTCAGGCAGCATCGGGCGCGGTTAGTACTTGGGTGGGTGACCACCTGGGAACACCGCGTGTTGTTGGCTCTTTTCGGGCGCGGCAGCCCAGTGGCTAGCGCGCGATTCTCGCCGCTGCCAGAACTGCCGCCGTGTTCATGCGGAGTACGATCACGTTAAACATGTGGGTCCGTAAGTCCTTCCGAGAGGTTGGTGGTAGGGGAAGGAGGGTACGGTCCCTGTGGATGCCTCCCCCACTGGGTTCCGGTCTAAATTGGGTGGCACTTCCCGGCTGTCCAAACAGTTACCTTACACCTTTCTGGTAGGTCGGACGGTCTGGGTCTCAACAACAACAACACAGACATATTTGGGCGCGGTAGCCCATTGGTTAGCGCTCTGGAGTTGCACTCGGTAGGCCCGGGTTCGATTCCAGTCACTGCCAAAACTGCCGCCGTGTTCACGCGGAGTACGATCACGTTCAACATGTGGGTTCGTAAGTCCTTCCGAGAGGTTGGTGGTAGGGGAAGGAGGGTACGGTCCCTGTGGATGCCTCCCCCACTGGGTTCCGGTCTAAATTGGGTGGCACTTCCCGGCTGTCCAAACAGTTACCTTACACCTTTCTGGTAGGTCGGACGGTCTGGGTCTCAACAACAACAACACAGACATATTTGGGCGCGGTAGCCCATTGGTTAGCGCTCTGGAGTTGCACTCGGTAGGCCCGGGTTCGATTCCAGTCACTGCCAAAACTGCCGCCGTGTTCACGCGGAGTACGATCACGTTAAACATGTGGGTTCGTAAGTCCTTCCGAGAGGTTGGTGGTAGGGGAAGGAGGGTACGGTCCCTGTGGATGCCTCCCCCACTGGGTTCCGGTCTAAATTGGGTGGCACTTCCCGGCTGTCCAAACAGTTACCTTACACCTTTCTGGTAGGTCGGACGGTCTGGGTCTCAACAACAACAACAACACAGACATATTTTCATTTTATTTATAGTATAGTATATATAAAAGAGAACATTTTTAACATGTGATAATAGTAGTGATGCTGAATATTGGATTTTTTCAGTCATTTAAGTTACATGCAAATGATGAAAGTGTGTACTTTAAAAAACAACGTTTTTAACTTTTTCTCGTTTTTAACACTTTACAACAAAGTTGAAAATTGTTTATGACTTTGTTCATTCTGTCTGTCTGTCCGTTAGCACGATAACTGCCGTAAAAATGACTTAATTAAAATGAATTTTTGTATGTTGTTCAGACGGTCTGTAGGACCTATGGGAATATAAATGAATAATTTCACCCAATTAGCTTTGGATTGACATAAAATACATTGAACCCTATGGGACCTAATTTTTCAAGCATTTTTTAAGCGGATTTAAAATTTACAAATTGCTTCGAAAATTTTAGGTAATATTCAAATTGTTCCATAAAATATATAAAGAAAAATTCTGCAAAATATATTCAGTAGTTTTTTAAATAAAAATTAAAATAATAATTACACGTCTTATATGAAGCCATCACGTGACCATGATATGAAAAAATCACGTGACCCACTTCAAAATGAAATATGGCATCCATCTTGTCTCATGTAATCCAATACATGTAATCCAATGTAAATTCAATATGTTATCTAATATGTTTGATCCAATGCATATTCAATGTGTTTAAATAGTCAATGGAATTTTCTAAGATTTGTTTAATAAACTTTACGAGTAATTAATAGAGCTTATTTTGTTTTTACCGTAATAAAAGCTATCCATGACATAACATTTATGGGTTTCTACATATTTTATCAATGCTCTAATCTTGTTGTTTCCACTTAAGTATCATACGCATATAGAACAAGTCCTTCGGCTCAGAAACATCATCTAGTATAATCATATATTTCGGGCATTTCCTTACGTAGATATATAAGCTTGATCAATCCTTTCACGTAGACAACCACGACCATCTGCATTATGCATGAACGTGAACGACTCATCCCTGCAGACGAACTTATCCCACCTACTAAAAGCAAGTCTGGCGACAACTCCTTCAGCATCCACAGAATAATAATAACAAGATATACCTAAAAGCGGGTGGACAAGATATTAACAGCCGCGAAAAAAGGGAAAAACGCTTTCTCGCTTGCTGGTCGCAGGTCAAGTACCTCGATCCTGTCAAACGCATTTTCCCGCTCAAGAATGGTGCAGATGGATGGAATCCGCAATGAGTTTCAAACTTATAGCACATATAGTGAGCGCGAGAGTGGCCGATAACTCTTTAAAATTGTAGGAAGTCTTGAGGTTAAGTTACGTGGATGATGGTTAAAATTATGTCATGGTTTAACCGCACGTCATTGGTTTCTATTTGTAAACAAGTGGTGCTTGGTATTTACGACCAAGTTTCCCTCCGTTTCTAGCGATCTTTGTTGAATACTCTCATTCTCATTATATCCGACAAATTAATACATATTTTTATGAGCTTTCAATCGCTAGTTATTCTTTTAAAAATTGTTTTGATATATTTTTAACAGTTTACAACAAAGTTGAAAAGTGTTTATGACTTTGTCCATTCTATCTGTCCGTCTGTCTGTCCGTTAGCACGATAACTGCCGTGAAAATGACTTTATCAAAATGAAATTCCAGTATGTTGTTCAGACGGTCTGTGGGACCTATGGAAATATAAATGAATAATATCACCCAATTAGTTTTGGATTGAACCCGAGTTAAAAAAAAATACATTGAACCCTATGGGACCTAATTTTTAAAACATTTTTTAAGCGGATTTAAAATTCACAAATTGCTCAAAAGTTTTAGGAAATATTCAAATCATCTCATAAAATATATAAAAAAAATTTCAGCAAAATATATTCAGTAGTTTTTTAAATAAAAATTAAAATAATAATTACACCTTTCATATGAAGCGATCACGTGACCATTATATGAAAACATCACGTGACCCACTTCAAAATGAAATATGGCATCCATCTTGTCTCAAAATCGTGATTTTTAAAGTTCTTTTTAATTCATATTGAGTGTTGTATCCGTCTTAAAACCGCTTTATTTTTGCTTAAATTCTGTGCATCTACATACTGAAACAACGCAATTACAATATATTTGAGTCTAAATGATCATCCAAATTTGATTATTTCTACAACGAAGCCTATTTTTCACTTATGTAAAATATAAACAGCAAAATATGTAGAATGAGTTGTATAAGAATTGCTGTATTTTTTTAACGCAAAATTATTTAGCTCATGGAGTCTACATAGCTGATATGAATGAAATATTCAGTGATTTTTCAGAGAGAAGGACGATTTTTTTCGATGAAGTTTTAAGCATAGAGTTTAATTTCTTGTAGTTCCATGGTCTTACTTTTTAAATAAAATAAATTATTATAGTATTGTGATGAATGGGAATATATTTATGAATGGAATGCTGCTTTTATAGAGCCAGGCGTGTTATTTTTTCTATGACGTCATTTGAATGAATTTCAGTTGTTTTCGATGAAGTTTTCAAATATAATAAATTATCGTAGTATTATGGTAATTTTAAAAATATTACCGAGGTATGTATCGCATTTTAGAGATGTTTAAACCAGGCAATTTATATTTCAATGCCGTCATTTGAATGAAGTTCATTTTTTTCGATGACGGTTTAAGTTTTCAAATATAATAAATTAATGTAGCATTGAGATAAGTTTTAAAATATTACCGAGGAATGTATTGCATTTTAGAGATGTTTAAATAAAATTACATTGAAGTTGGAAAGTGTTTCACAATCAATGCTTTAAGCATGATTGATCTTTCTTGTTATTAAATCACACATTACTTCAATTACACCTTCTCTCCTAAAATAAAATCAAAATTTTCATAGCGGAATGAATCATCCTAGATTGTTGTTTTGAGTTGAAACTGAAATGTATTCTCTTACATCAGTTTCAATTAGTCACTGCAAGTGAAGGTCCCCAACACGAGCTCTTCTCCTCGGAACGACTTTGGGCCAGCTGTCTTCTTCTTCTTCATGGTCGAATCGTTCAGTGATCTACCGTATATCCAAGCTCTTCGGCATTTGCTTTTAAAACCAAGGATACTTCGCTGTTTCCTTCTTCACCAAGATGTCCAGATGTCAGTAATATCCCGCTTCGTACGTCATAGCTGTAATGTAAACCATTTGACAGTAATTATGCTAATGCATTTACGATAGGTTTGAAGGTGCTATCAACATGCAAAATGATAATTAAGCTAGAATGACGTCTGCTCGGGTTTGCTAAGATGTGAGACAGTAAAACCCTCTTATTTATTTATTTATAATACATTATTATTTAAGCCTGTCAAAGATAGGGAAACTAGCCCTTTAAAAAAAATCTGATGTAGGTAATACATGATATTTTCTGCAACAAGAATATTAATTCCACCATAGCTACTGGAATTATCAAATACATTGAATTTCATTCTATAAGATATTGAATTTTCATGAATTTGGCATAGTTTTCGTTAATTAAACATCACTTAGCCCATTTGGCGACATTTTTGTCAATTTGGTTATATTTTTAAAAGTTGTTTAAGTTAGCGATATTTCAGCAAGTTCGCCAAATTGTTGTTAAATTAACCGCCGAGCGTTACATATAGACGATTAGAAAGGGACGAGGATAACTTTTCTTTGACGGTTTGAATTCTAATTAATATATATCCTCTGTCATGAATGGAACGAGCAGAATCCACAAGAAGGATGTTAGTGAATTTGTCTCAAAATATTGCATATGGAATATTAATCTATTTGGCGATACTTACTTCTTATTTAACTTTAGGTAATTATTTTTTATTAAATTTATTCGAAAAATGTGCTATATCTTCAGAACTGCTTATGCTAGTATTCTGAAAATTGTGTCATTCGTTTTGTAATGAAAAATTAAATATAAAATGAATATTTCTTTAGCGCTAGAAAATGTACCCGGCGCTGCCCCGGAGTTGAAGCAGGGACAAATTGAATATATTAATCTAAAAAAGTAACAATAAAAATATCCATATATAAAAAAGTATACAATATTTCGCATACAATTAGTTTGAATCGAAATCAGGTTTTCCGCAAATGTCCACAGAAAAAAAAATGCCTCTGCAGAATTCTTTCTTTGGGAGAGAAACAAAATGAGTCTGGTCCATTACACCGTACTCTCCTAAACAAAATGAGTCTGGTCCATTACACCGTACCCTCCTAAACAAAATGAGTCTGGTCCATTACACCGTACTCTCCTAAACAAAATGAGTCTGGTCCATTACACCGTACTCTCCTAAACAAAATGAGTCTGGTCCATTACACCGTACTTTCCTGAACAAAATGAGTCTGGTCCATTACACCGTACTCTCCTAAACAAAATGAGTCTGGTCCATTACACCGTACTCTCCTAAACAAAATGAGTCTGGTCCATTACACCGTACTCTCCTAAACAAAATGAGTCTGGTCCATTACACCGTGCGTTTCCAATTCCGGCGAGGTCCGCAGTCTGCTATACTCGTTCAAAAAATCAAAGATAAAAATTTTATAATTAATCAAAGGGTGAGTTTATGAAATTATTATTTTTTTTTTAGTATTGTCTGATATTTTAAGCAGCTGTTGAAAAATAATGAACGTTGGAATGCACGTCAATTTTAATAAGAATGTATCTCGAATGAACTTGGCATATTTACCTCTTTGATCCAAGCAGCTTCTTGATATAATGAACGTACATCAATTGAAAAGAGTGATAAAACTTCAACTGCATATATATTGCATCTTTTTCTGCGGAATTTTGATGTAAGTGATCCTATTTAAGAGAAAAATTGGAAAACTGATATATACGACAGTTGAGAGATTTCGAATAGTCTTTACGGTTATTCAAAATTTGATAAGTGAGAAATTTCTGTGTTTTTACTTAAGAGCAGCAGTGGAATACACAACATGACCAATATGGAACTTCTAACTTTATTAGTCAGCTTTAGAGTTCAGTTACAAAAATGGAGATTTCATAGAAAAACAAAATGTACTATATTTAATGCTTTAAAATCAAAGATAACCAAAAAATAGGTTTAAAAGTCTTATTAAAATCTCTTTTTTACGGCGTATAAAATTACACGGCCATAGCGCTTTCGGGCATTATTGAGCCCTTCATCAGTGGCGAAGTGAAAACAAGGTGTTCGCATCTTGTTTTCACTTCGCCACTGATGACTGTACCCGAAAGCTCTATGGCTGTGTGATTTTATACGTCGTAAAAAAGAGATTTTAACACCTTTAAACTTTTTTTTCAGACTTTTAAACTTGTTTTTTAGTTGTCTTTTATTTTAAAGTATTAATTAGTTGACGCGATCCCGTACTATTTTGTATTTAATGCATTAATACAGAATGTTGGCTTTGGTAAAATTAAACAAATTAAAAACGTCTTGTCTTCTTTCTCCTACCTGTCAAAAAAATTCAAACTTTAACATTCTACTGTTATTTAGTTTCTGAGATACAGAGGTGAGTATGCGAAAAAGCCACTAGGTAGCTTGTGTAAAAAGTACCAATCAGAACCTTCAACATTGTTCGTTAAAATTTTGAACAGAACTTGGCTGGTGCTTTGCTGCGCATTTTAGAACTATGTATATAGGGAAAGTAACTAAAGGTTTGGGAAAATCCAGAGATTTTCATCCACAAAACAAGTGGGCATTCGACCTCTGAGCCAGACTATATATATTTTTAAAAATGCATTCTCTGCATTCACATTTTATATCTACACAATATACGCAGTATACCACCCAAATCGGATCCAAATCGCTTCAGCGGATTTAAGTTGGGTCACTGATTTTGATAAAATCTCGTTTAATCGCTAAACTATAAACATTTTCCCGGATTTTTTTTTCTGAGTTTGCATCTAGATAATATATGCAGCATACCACCCATACTGGGTCTGAAATCGCCAGTGGCGTGCAGTGAGATGAAGCAACGGAATTAGTGCTTCACTTACCAAAAACATAACGATATCTAAAATATCTATATCTATATATATATATACTGGCCAACCTTTATCTACATTTTTACGAAAATCAGAACCCTTTCAACAGTCATATAATGCACAGATATATTGATGATCTTATTATTATTGAAATTACTAATGAGGCCAATGAATTAAATTTTGATTTCTATCCACCTAATCTACAACTCATTGAAAATGTATATACATCCAACTGGATCAATTTTCTAGACGTTAGTTTAACAATTAAAAATGCAAATACAATACAATTTAAAATCTATGATAAAACAGAAACTTATAACTTCAAAGTAAATAAACTTCAACATTTCTCTTCCAATCTTTCCAAATCTGTATATAGAAATATTATTAATAACCAGTTATTAAGAATCAAAATGTTAAGCACACCTTGTTACTACAAAGAACATCTTCATAAATTCATCAACACCGTCATCAAAAATAACTACCCGCCCAATCTTATTTTTTCTTTTATTAAAACACATTTTAAATTTAAATTCAAAAACTTGCAACAATTACAGCAACATATTGACAGATCATACTCTAGCATTTCTAAATAATTCATAATCTCCATGTCTTCTTCTAACAGTTAAACAATTCGTATAATTCACTTTAACCTGCTTTGAGAAAACTGCTTAGTCAGTAACAAAAAATTCACTGTAACCTGTTCTGAGATGATTGGTAATACACATGCTTTTCCAGAAGTACCACAGTACTAGGGGTAGATATATTTTCATTTTATTTTCATTATATTCTTTTGATATTACTTTATAATACTTTGCATCCTCATTTCAATAATTAGCCACAAGCTGGTGTAACAGAATATTTTATATTCATGTTTGATTTTTTTGTGTATTTGATCCACTTTGTCTTTTCTTCTACGTCGGGCCATTTACATTATTTCTGTAATACATTTTACAGTTGTGTAAACAGAAACGTAGAATCAGCATTAATGAAACATGTATGGCTCTTGATAACGTACATGGTTTCAGAAATGCTTTTCATATTCATTTTATTCCTTTTACATTCACTAGATTCCATTTATTCAATTTCCAAACTTCTTGCATAGCTCATCATGCTACACTAGGCTTCTGATTTGCAAAAACCTTCAGTTTACAAGCAATTTTCATTGGTATTTCTCGGGTATATATATTACAAGTAATCATAAAAATCTTCAATTATATATATATATATATGTACGCTTAATTTTTAATTTTGTTACATTAATTTTTATTTTTTTTTTCAATGGCCAGGTATTGACTCTTTCATCTTCGCCTATACATCGGCCAGAACAGTGAACCTCTTAGCCGTCAAAGACGTTGCCCCAGCGCATCAGTGGGGGTGGGAACACATTGTGCCCAACAACACAAACATCCATGTCTTACGTGGGACTCGAACCCACAACCTGGCGGCCGATCAATCGCTGGAAACGCTCGCCTTGACCGTTCGGCCATCACATTGACTGAAATGAGCCAACAGTACGCGGTGTTCCCAGGTAGTCACCCACCCAAGTACTAACAGCGCTCGATGCTGCTTAACTTCGGTGATCTAACGGGAACTGGTGTTTTCAGCACGGTACAGTCGTTGGTATTTTTACTGTAAATTACAAATTTTCCTGTCAACATAACAAAACTCCAACTAATCGATATCTTCGTTTTGTCTTCAAAAAGCCCTTACTTAAAGTTGTTCTTTCAACTCCACAAGCGAAGCATTCGAGAAATAGCTTGAGTTAGAACACGGGCGCGAAACATTTTTCTCGTTTCTGGTATTATTCTGAAAACACTGACTATTTAGGCATTTCATGTTCTTGGCTGTCAAGTGTAGCTAGCTTCACTTCGATTATTTCCTCAACAATGACAGACGTGCCCTACTGGATTCCTGAGTGAACGTGTTTAACTTTAGCAATGTTTCGGTAATAAAAGAAAATTTTCTGCTAAATATTCTTACATATTACATAAACCAGTTTCAGTTTAGTAAGAGGTTCAATATGTTATAGTTTTTGTTCTCTGCAATTAGATATTAGTGAAGTTTGATTCTATATTTAGAGTTTATATATTAATTAGTGTCTGTGTTTTAAATTGAATTGTTTAACAGGTGTCCTTAAGTTTAATTTGCTTCTATATATAATCGACATATTTTAGGCATTTTTATAATTTAAATTATAATTGTTATTGACGTAGATTTAGAAATGTATTTAATTAGGATTGTTATAGTTCTTAAATATTTATACCTATTTATTCAATTATGTTTCTTTGAAACAATAATGATATTGTTAAAATAATTTTCAATGGTGAAACCTATTATAAAACTGCAAGTCATTTACTCGTCTTTTTTGTGTTAATGCACACGAAAACAAAAAGGACTTGTTGAATGTATCCAAATAATTGCATATTTTTATGTTGGAGTATTGGAGAAGATCTTCAAAATAGTTGGACAAAAGCAAGTTTTTATTTATAAGAAAATAGAAAATTTTATTTTAGTAAATATCAAGGAGATATTAATTGTATAAACTAGTTGATTAATTTTCTTTTTCTTGAAAGAAACATATATATCCAATACCAATGGAATAAAAATGTGCAATTTAACCATCTCTCAGATATGGCTAAGTATATAAAGTTATAAGTTTGTACTGAGCATATAAGTTGATATAAGTTTGTACTGAGCAGCTGATTTAAGTTTGTACTGAGCAGCTGATTTAAGTTTGTACTAAGCAGCTGATTTAAGTTTGTACTGAGCAGCTGATTTAAGTTTGTACTGAGCAGCTGATTTAAGTTTGTACTAAGCAGTTGATTTAAGTTTGTACTGAGCAGCTGATTTAAGTTTGTACTGAGCAGTTGATTTAAGTTTGTACTAAGCAGTTGATTTAAGTTTGTACTGAGCAGCTGATTTAAGTTTGTACTGAGCAGCTGATTTAAGTTTGTACTAAGCAGTTGATTTAAGTTTGTACTGAGCAGCTGATTTAAGTTTGTACTGAGCAGCTGATTTAAGTTTGTACTAAGCAGTTGATTTAAGTTTGTACTGAGCAGCTGATTTAAGTTTGTACTAAGCAGTTGATTTAAGTTTGTACTGAGCAGCTGATTTAAGTTTGTACTAAGCAGTTGATTTAAGTTTGTACTGAGCAGCTGATTTAAGTTTGTACTAAGCAGTTGATTTAAGTTTGTACTGAGCAGCTGATTTAAGTTTGTACTAAGCAGTTGATTTAAGTTTGTACTGAGCAGCTGATTTAAGTTTGTACTAAGCAGTTGATTTAAGTTTGTACTGAGCAGCTGATTTAAGTTTGTACTGAGCAGTTGATTTAAGTTTGTACTGAGCAGCTGATTTAAGTTTGTACTGAGCAGCTGATTTAAGTTTGTACTAAGCAGTTGATTTAAGTTTGTACTGAGCAGCTGATTTAAGTTTGTACTGAGCAGTTGATTTAAGTTTGTACTAAGCAGTTGATTTAAGTTTGTACTGAGCAGCTGATTTAAGTTTGTACTAAGCAGTTGATTTAAGTTTGTACTGAGCAGCTGATTTAAGTTTGTACTAAGCAGTTGATTTAAGTTTGTACTGAGTAGCTGATTTAAGTTTGTACTAAGCAGTTGATTTAAGTTTGTACTGAGCAGCTGATTTAAGTTTGTACTAAGCAGTTGATTTAAGTTTGTACTGAGCAGCTGATTTAAGTTTGTACTAAGCAGTTGATTTAAGTTTGTACTGAGCAGCTGATTTAAGTTTGTACTGAGCAGCTGATTTAAGTTTGTACTAAGCAGTTGATTTAAGTTTGTACTGAGCAGCTGATTTAAGTTTGTACTGAGCAGTTGATTTAAGTTTGTACTAAGCAGTTGATTTAAGTTTGTACTGAGCAGCTGATTTAAGTTTGTACTAAGCAGTTGATTTAAGTTTGTACTGAGCAGCTGATTTAAGTTTGTACTGAGCAGCTGATTTAAGTTTGTACTAAGCAGTTGATTTAAGTTTGTACTGAGCAGCTGATTTAAGTTTGTACTAAGCAGTTGATTTAAGTTTGTACTGAGCAGCTGATTTAAGTTTGTACTAAGCAGTTGATTTAAGTTTGTATTGAGCAGCTGATTTAAGTTTGTACTAAGCAGTTGATTTAAGTTTGTACTGAGCAGCTGATTTAAGTTTGTACTGAGCAGCTGATTTAAGTTTGTACTAAGCAGCTGATTTAAGTTTGTACTGAGCAGCTGATTTAAGTTTGTACTGAGCAGCTGATTTAAGTTTGTACTAAGCAGTTGATTTAAGTTTGTACTGAGCAGCTGATTTAAGTTTGTACTAAGCAGTTGATTTAAGTTTGTACTGAGCAGCTGATTTAAGTTTGTACTAAGCAGTTGATTTAAGTTTGTACTGAGCAGCTGATTTAAGTTTGTACTGAGCAGCTGATTTAAGTTTGTACTAAGCAGTTGATTTAAGTTTGTACTGAGCAGCTGATTTAAGTTTGTACTGAGCAGCTGATTTAAGTTTGTACTAAGCAGTTGATTTAAGTTTGTACTGAGTAGCTGATTTAAGTTTGTACTAAGCAGTTGATTTAAGTTTGTACTGAGCAGCTGATTTAAGTTTGTACTAAGCAGTTGATTTAAGTTTGTACTGAGCAGCTGATTTAAGTTTGTACTGAGCAGCTGATTTAAGTTTGTACTAAGCAGTTGATTTAAGTTTGTACTGAGCAGCTGATTTAAGTTTGTACTGAGCAGCTGATTTAAGTTTGTACTAAGCAGTTGATTTAAGTTTGTACTGAGCAGCTGATTTAAGTTTGTACTAAGCAGTTGATTTAAGTTTGTACTGAGCAGCTGATTTAAGTTTGTACTAAGCAGTTGATTTAAGTTTGTACTGAGCAGCTGATTTAAGTTTGTACTAAGCAGTTGATTTAAGTTTGTACTGAGCAGCTGATTTAAGTTTGTACTGAGCAGCTGATTTAAGTTTGTACTAAGCAGTTGATTTAAGTTTGTACTGAGCAGCTGATTTAAGTTTGTACTGAGCAGCTGATTTAAGTTTGTACTAAGCAGTTGATTTAAGTTTGTACTGAGCAGCTGATTTAAGTTTGTACTGAGCAGCTGATTTAAGTTTGTACTAAGCAGTTGATTTAAGTTTGTACTGAGCAGCTGATTTAAGTTTGTACTGAGCAGCTGATTTAAGTTTGTACTAAGCAGTTGATTTAAGTTTGTACTGAGCAGCTGATTTAAGTTTGTACTGAGCAGTTGATTTAAGTTTGTACTGAGCAGCTGATTTAAGTTTGTACTGAGCAGTTGATTTAAGTTTGTACTAAGCAGTTGATTTAAGTTTGTACTGAGCAGCTGATTTAAGTTTGTACTAAGCAGTTGATTTAAGTTTGTACTGAGCAGCTGATTTAAGTTTGTACTAAGCAGTTGATTTAAGTTTGTACTGAGTAGCTGATTTAAGTTTGTACTAAGCAGTTGATTTAAGTTTGTACTGAGCAGCTGATTTAAGTTTGTACTAAGCAGTTGATTTAAGTTTGTACTGAGCAGCTGATTTAAGTTTGTACTAAGCAGTTGATTTAAGTTTGTACTGAGCAGCTGATTTAAGTTTGTACTGAGCAGCTGATTTAAGTTTGTACTAAGCAGTTGATTTAAGTTTGTACTGAGCAGCTGATTTAAGTTTGTACTGAGCAGTTGATTTAAGTTTGTACTAAGCAGTTGATTTAAGTTTGTACTGAGCAGCTGATTTAAGTTTGTACTAAGCAGTTGATTTAAGTTTGTACTGAGCAGCTGATTTAAGTTTGTACTGAGCAGCTGATTTAAGTTTGTACTAAGCAGTTGATTTAAGTTTGTACTGAGCAGCTGATTTAAGTTTGTACTAAGCAGTTGATTTAAGTTTGTACTGAGCAGCTGATTTAAGTTTGTACTAAGCAGTTGATTTAAGTTTGTACTGAGCAGCTGATTTAAGTTTGTACTAAGCAGTTGATTTAAGTTTGTACTGAGCAGCTGATTTAAGTTTGTACTGAGCAGCTGATTTAAGTTTGTACTAAGCAGTTGATTTAAGTTTGTACTGAGCAGCTGATTTAAGTTTGTACTGAGCAGCTGATTTAAGTTTGTACTAAGCAGTTGATTTAAGTTTGTACTGAGCAGCTGATTTAAGTTTGTACTAAGCAGTTGATTTAAGTTTGTACTGAGCAGCTGATTTAAGTTTGTACTAAGCAGTTGATTTAAGTTTGTACTGAGCAGCTGATTTAAGTTTGTACTGAGCAGCTGATTTAAGTTTGTACTAAGCAGTTGATTTAAGTTTGTACTGAGCAGCTGATTTAAGTTTGTACTGAGCAGCTGATTTAAGTTTGTACTAAGCAGTTGATTTAAGTTTGTACTGAGTAGCTGATTTAAGTTTGTACTAAGCAGTTGATTTAAGTTTGTACTGAGCAGCTGATTTAAGTTTGTACTAAGCAGTTGATTTAAGTTTGTACTGAGCAGCTGATTTAAGTTTGTACTGAGCAGCTGATTTAAGTTTGTACTAAGCAGTTGATTTAAGTTTGTACTGAGCAGCTGATTTAAGTTTGTACTGAGCAGCTGATTTAAGTTTGTACTAAGCAGTTGATTTAAGTTTGTACTGAGCAGCTGATTTAAGTTTGTACTAAGCAGTTGATTTAAGTTTGTACTGAGCAGCTGATTTAAGTTTGTACTAAGCAGTTGATTTAAGTTTGTACTGAGCAGCTGATTTAAGTTTGTACTAAGCAGTTGATTTAAGTTTGTACTGAGCAGCTGATTTAAGTTTGTACTGAGCAGCTGATTTAAGTTTGTACTAAGCAGTTGATTTAAGTTTGTACTGAGCAGCTGATTTAAGTTTGTACTGAGCAGCTGATTTAAGTTTGTACTAAGCAGTTGATTTAAGTTTGTACTGAGCAGCTGATTTAAGTTTGTACTAAGCAGTTGATTTAAGTTTGTACTGAGCAGCTGATTTAAGTTTGTACTAAGCAGTTGATTTAAGTTTGTACTGAGCAGCTGATTTAAGTTTGTACTGAGCAGCTGATTTAAGTTTGTACTGAGCAGACTGTTGATTCGTCCTTCACTTCGTGGGTGTATTAGTATAAATGTGTCAGATTTTCATTCTTAATAAGTAGCTTAAATACATGTTGGAATATTTTTAAAAATATACACGAAGACAAAATTTTTTTGTAAAATAGTAACCGTAACGTGTTTTTGTCAAGTAAAAGAACTCTTACCAACTTGACTCCGAAATGCACATACAACTTTACTCGAGAATAATATGGCGTCTTCACTTATTCAACGGTTCACGGCAGGGCACTGCAAATCGCTTTAGCGGTTTTCAAGATTAGGAAGAGCCAATGAGTTTGACAAAATTCCGTCTAATAGCTAAACTGTATAGGGTGGTCCGAAAGGTCGTAGACAAACTTTAAAGGTAGGCCAGTCATACAAAAGCAAGCCCGTTGTGCATAGGAATATGAGGCCGCAAACGCCACCGTGGGGTATTACAGATGCAGGAAGAAACAAAAAGAAAGGACTGCAGGTAATATACAACACAGGTTTATTAGATATAACAAATACAAGTGTCAATTACAATTGTTTATCACAGTATTAAAGTATAGGTGTGCAAATTTCTTACCATCTACAGCTAGCTCTACATATTTCAGCCAGGATGTGCAAGACTATCTCAATGGGACCTTTACTGCCCCATTGATCCCTTGCCCCCCATTGATTTCTTCTTGTGGGGTTACCCCCAAAGCTTTGTTTACGAGAGCCCTATAACATCTGACGTTGACCTTGAGTCGTTGAGGCAGCAGCACGTGTCCGTGAGCGTCCTGGCATTTTTGAACGCATTCGCCAATCCATGCGTCGATATTGCCAGACATGAGAGATGAATATCTACGGATGGCAAGAACTTTTAACACCTACTTTAATATTATGATAAACAATTGTAATTGATTCTTGTATCTGTTACGTCTAATAAATATGTGTTGTATTATCTGCATTCCTTTCTTTTTGTTTCTTTTTGCAACTGTAGTACCCCACGGTGGCGTTTGTGGCCACATGTTCCTATGTAAAACTGGCTTGTTTATGCATGCTTGACCTACCTTTAAAGTTTGTCTAAGACCTTTTGGACCACTCTGTATACATTTTTGGAGGGATTTTCTGTGCTTAAATGTACATAATGTATGAAACTTGCCAAAATTAAACTTGACACATGAAGCAGAGGTTGCTTTACATGCATTTCTCACGTACTTCGTTTATTTATAATTTTTTATTGTAAGTGTATATAGTTAGTCATTTTACGTTATTGTATTTCCGTATAAGTACTTAGTTAATGTAAATATAATTTCTTTGACTAAGAGAGTCAAGGGCTGCAAAGGAATCCTTGACTGTTTGCGTTGATCTTCCAACTGTGTTAATGTTTGAAAAATAAATATGTTGTTAGTTTAGTCATATAAAAGGTTGATTGAAATTATTTATATTATACCACTAGAACGAATTACCCGACGTTGCCTGGGTCCTAAATAAGAGTCTACTACTTATAATACAAACACCAAAATCCATTTTAACCTCTCATGAAAAACGTGATTAATAAATAAATAAATATATAAATAAATAAATAAATTTAAAGCAAAAACAGCAATGCAATGTGCATGATACGAATTATTCCCTTCATGCTATCCTTACTTTTAAAATGTCTCCAATCTTAGGCGACTAAACAAACAATAAATGAATAAAATATTCAATCGGAAATACTTTTTTTAAGCGCATGCGTAGCCTTCGCAAAAAAGGCTAAAGTATAATACGTGGGGCATCGAAAGTCTTACAGGTTCGCTTGCTTAATAAATCATTAAAATTAAAATTACTTATGAAATCAAAGCATTTTTCTTTGTTAGAATCCGAGGATATATACATAGTTTTTCGTCAAATTTTATAATTGTGTTAATCTTAGTTTTTCTGATGCGGCAATATATATATTTTAATTTTTCAACAACCATGTTGAATAACATACATTAACATGTCAAAATATCCTCTTAACGTAGACCCTTTTCTACACAGAATGTGTGATATTTTGTAAGAGTAATTTAAAATCTATAATCTCTATATTTAAGGACCGCGAGTTACTTGCCAATTATGCATATAACTTAAAGAATAGATAAATTAGTAGGAGATATCAATTTATTGTTCACTTTTCCATTGTTTTCTGATATTGTGAAATATCATTAACCGACGAATTTGCCACAATGAACATTTTCTCGAAAGAAAAGATTATTGACCTACTCTGAAACAAAACACAAATGGATCTCCTTCAGCAGACGATAATAAAACAATTTTACAAATCTTCTTCCATTATTCTTCCGCCATTTTGGAATTTTTGTTTAAGTCATTGTTGAGGGGGAAAAGAATAGAAAATGCCGCAGAAAAAGGAATGGTGCAACAATAGATCACCAAGGTGTTGTTTTATTGTGCAGGGAATGTTCAACAAGTGTCAAAAATATTCCTTCAACTAGAATAGGAAAGGAAATCGTGCCCAGAAATGTTTTTCGATTTCTATTGCAATAAATTTAGTGAATAGGCGCTTCTTAAGTTCCATCGTGGTGAATATGTAAGGTTTTTCGCTGCACGCGTTCAAAGAAAGGTTGGATTTTTTATATCCAGAAAAGCGGAATGAGAATAATTGATACAAGGCTATTTTGTTGTTTCTTTTTAAAGCTTTTGGTTGAAAATTAGGTTCAACAGCATTTGGTTTTAGTAACCTTAGTGTTCACACAAATAAAATCTCAAAACTAACACACAGCGTATTACAGCTTGAAATCTTATTTTCTGATACTATGTATCGTACTATATATATGATCATACTATGTATAGAGAAATTATTGTTTTCTCGAAATTTTTCGATTTGGAAATTTTAACGCAAAATCAGATTAAAAGATCATTTGAACACATTTTCAATACTTTGAAAAAATGTACGCTTGTGTGTATATATAATATATGTGTATATATAATGAATGCGTATATATAATGTATGTGTGTGTGTAAAAAAGAGAGAGAGGTATGACTACGATATTTCAGAAACTGATACACGTACTGCCATTAAATGGTGTTATTACATTATGGTAGTACTGTAGTTAATTGTTTGTAATTTTCGTTTGTAGAACATGTCATTTAGAATATAATCATTAGTAATTTGAATGATGTTTTTCAAATATTTCCAACGGCACATATAATTTATATTTGAGAAATATTAAGTGATTAGTTTCCTATGAACCATATTATACTCGCATCTAGATTACAGATGTAATTCAGAATTTATATCATCCCAAACAGATCTGTAATCTAAATGGCCATGATTTCAAGATAAAAGGCAGAAAGATGCGCAGTGTATTATTGTGCAGTTTGACGTGGTTGAACACTGGATTGGCCTATTTTTCTTCCATGATAAATAGAGTTTGGATGTCTATGTCGTCTATATTACGTCATCTATATAGTGCAGCGGATTATGTCCTCTATAATAGTGTAGTGGAAATTAAATCAGAATCATTCAACGTATAATTATGGATGTAAATTAGACGTAAACTTTGGATGATCCAGATTGCGTTAATTATGGATATTTATTAGATGTATATTTTATAGGTGGGATGTATTTTGCACGTCAATGGGATGTAATATGGATAAATTCTGAATGTTTGTACTGCGTGAGTTATTGTGTTTATATGTAGAATTGAAATCTAGTTAGGTCATTGCATATATATTCGAATTTATCATTACCTTCATATAATGCTACACTTCCAGTTAATTAGCCTAGTTCCTTAAACGTCTTTCTAGTCAATAACTCTCATTAACCATTTTTAAGAACGAGTAACAACGACGTCGGATATATTTCTTACAATTTTTCCTGAAATAGAATCAAAGAACTCGTTATACCTATTCTTCTATGACGTTGTCTGATGCAGTCTATTATTCCAAGGTCGAAAACTGCGATGTTATGAGAGCTAAAAAAATGGCCAAAAAGTGGAACGTTCAGCTAGTTTTAGTTATTGACAATCCGTTTTTTGGCGAAACAAAAGGAAGTAGATAGCTGCAGGCGACCGATCGTATATTACTACGTCCAAAAGAAAGTTGATATATATTTGAAATGCTGTTGTTGAACCATTTAATTTGAACTTTTTTTATGGATTGTGTTGAAATTTGAAACTACCCGTGCGTGATGGGATTGTTCTTTTCTCCCATATGCAGGTGAATGTCATTTCTAAAAGTGGCTGCAATTGACATGAATGGGGGATTTTGTCCATATGTGTGTGATTAAGTGCTTAAGAGGACGGTGGACGTTGAAATGAGCAAATATCGACTAAAAAAGTTTTTTTTTAATATATAACATTGTTTTACACATTTAACCTTTTGCTTACGGGTGGGACAGCGTTCATCCTAAACGAAGAACCTCCCAAAAAGACAGGTATAACCTCTCAAAAAGACAGGTATTTGACATACCTGTCTTTTTGGGAGGTTCTTCGTTTGGGATGGACGCTGTCCCACCCGTAAGCAAAAGGCAGCAGGTGCAATGCTTCTGCCGGCGATTTCCATGGACGCCAATGTCTGCAAAGGGGGTCGAACTGTTTGGGATAGGGTATGTCAAATATCTGTCTTTTTGGGAGATTCTTCGTTTGGGATGGACGCTGTCCCACTCGTAGGCAAAAGGTTAAATGCATTTTTTCGAAACGCAATTTTCAAAGGTTTTGCATTTTTAAAATGCTCCATGCGTCTTAATTTTTGTTTGAGATACATGAAATTTGGCAAGAAGACACCTTTCATACTTTTTAATGAAACTGAGTATGCATTTTATAATTGAATAATAACCCAATTAAATGATGAAAAATAAGTTTTAATGCAGAAAAATATTTTTAAAAAATTAACTTTCTAAGGGATTTAAAAATGAATATCCAAATTTGTTCATAATGTGTTTTTGAGTGATCATAATGTAAAATGAATCAGAAATGTGAACAAATGTCATGTTTCTAAGTCAATAAATAAATAAATGAAATTTCAACGTCCACCGTCTCCTTAAATCCGTTTTATTGGCTGACAGTTTTTCTCTATGTTGGATAACTGGATCAGTTTGAAAAATGTAATAATTGTAAAGAGTTGCCTGGTTTAAGGATTTAAAAAATTCTGATGTGAGCAGCACGTGATTTTTTCTTCATAATGCAATGGCTTTGTTTCTTTCATAGGGGGAAAATGGTGTAAGGAATTCAGAGAATGTTTTTGGTATTGAATTAACGCCTTGCTCTTTTGGTAACTAAATGAGTCCAAACATAATGACTTGTTAATATTTCCATGCAAAATTTTTATCAAAATACATTGGCTACTTAATTAATATCCTGTGAATTAAATGACTATTGGCGAATTTTTGGTAGTTAAAATACAAAACTGTTACAAAAACTGTTTCAGCTGTTCTTAGTGAATGGAGCAAATTAGATCGATGAAAGCAACATTAACAGATTTATTGTATAATATTGCATGTGTAAAGTCAACGTATTTTATAGTATATATTATTTTTTTGAATTTTATGTAATTATTTTATAAATTTCCTTGCTATTATCGCAAGAGAGGTTCATGTCAGTGTTCTAAAGTTTATGTCATTCGTTTTCTGATAAAAAAAAATTAAGCCAGAATGATTATTCATTTATCATTATTGAAGGTCCTGATTTTTTAATGATTTTTTAAATTCGTTCATTCGTTCAAAATCATGCAATGTCTCAATAACGGTTCTTGCTAACTTTTAAGATTTATATCATTCGTTTTTTAACAAAAAATTACGTCTGATATGATTATTTATTTATTATTACTGAAGATCCTAATTTTTAATGCGTTTTTCAAAAATTCATTCAAAAATTCAAGGGATCTTCTGAACATTCGATCTTGTTTATAATCAGTAGGGTTCCAGTATTCAATTGTAATAAAATTATTTTGAACTGCTTCATTCGTTCGTGAAATATTACGTCCCCCCACGCATACATACACCCCTCCACCACACACACACACACACACACATACACATACACACACAAACAAACACGCACTAACATACCCACACTAATATACATGCACACATACTAATATACGATGACTTCACATGATTACGTATTTATTATCATTGAAGGTCCTAATTTTTTAATTTTTCAAAAATTCATTCAAAAATTCAAGGGATTTTCCGAACATTCGATCTCGTTTAATATCAATATGGTTCCAGTATTCAATTGTAGTAATATTATTTTTAACCGCTTCCTTCGTTCGTGAGATATCGCGTCCGCACATGCCTACGTACACACTACTACAAACATACATGCCTACTACAAACTATTTCGAAGTGCTAAACTAACATATATTTTGTGCATATCTAACTTCACAATTTTAAACACTGCTATCATCTACTAAGTAATATATTTCCTATATAAAAATATGTTAATTGTTAAGTCATCAATTTGGCGTCATTTTCGTAGCTTTAGCGTATTTATTGCCAAATTGACGACAATTTCGTTAAGCCACGAAGTTGACAGTATTTTGCCAAATTAGCTGCCAATGTCGTCTGATGTATCACCAAGTGTTACATATTTGACGATGCTTACTAATTTTCTACTTTATGTAATTTTTTAGATAAATTTGTTTGATAAACGTGTAATATCTCGAGAACGATTAAGGCTGGCGTTCTAAAGTTTATAACATTCATTTTCTAATAAAAAAAATGTTGTATAAGATGATTATGTATTTAGTATTATTGAATGTCCTGATGTTTTTATGGTATTAAAAAAAAATCATTCGAAAATTGGGGAGGGTGGGGTGGGGATGGGTGTCTTTCGAACGTTTGATAGCGTATCTCTTCAATATGGTTCCATTATTTATTGACTGCAATAATAGAACTATTTTTTTTGTCGAAACCCTTTTTCGTGACATATAACGCTTCCACACGCACACACATACACACAACCTCAAAAATGGTTCATAAGGGTTTAGGAATGTTTCAAATGTGCCCTTCCGCCGAAACTAGGATTCGAATTTTCGATCCCGTCTCAATATTTTCCCTATATTACGTTATGATACGTATGTAGGGAAAGTAATAACTTCAATTAGTGATCAAAATATCACTTAAAATGATCTAATTAATTAGACAAGCCTTGAAAATCGTTTTTTTTTTTACAAACTGAAGAGAAACCCATCTGCTCCAACTTATCAAATCTCAGGAATGGTTGACCGACATCGCGAGTGGTTGTGAGAATGAGATTCGTCAACCTATTTAATTTTATTTGAAAGGAGGTGCATGTAAAAGTACAATGTAACTCCGAAATTAAGGTCAATTGCTGTAATCAATTTTATACTAGTTACGACATGACGTGCTTGTAATGTCTGTAAAGTGTCAGATTTTAAGTACGTGATAGTTGAGCTTTTCCAACATTTGCACTCTTCTGATTTCGAAAGCAATTGAATGAATATTTTGTTTCATTAGAGTGCTGTTGAACGCTTTTGTAGGGAAAAAATCTCATGTGTGTAATGTGCCGATTTTACTTTACTTTATCTATGCATCTAAAATAATAACTACTATTTGTAGTTTAATTTTACTTGTTAATTTCTGAAATTAATATTTTTGTGGACATTGCTCAGTGGTCGTAATACCCACCTATTACCAGCATATCTGTATCAAAAACTAATTTTAAGAAGACCAAAGTGAGTATTTAAAAGTTGATAGTAAAGAACTAAATTTATTCAAATATACAGTACCAGTTTACATCATTATATTTAGAAACATTAGAGGCCATTATTCTCTTACTAGAGACATATTAATATATCCCGAGAGAAATAATGTCAGAATTATATTCAGGTTAGGACCACGTGGTGGGGTGACCCTTAGGTTTTAAAATTCAATTTTGAAGTAATAATACTAGTATTTTCCACATAGTTTTAAAACAGTACAGAACCTGATTCTTTGTTCGTTTCAGACCACACTTCACGCTTCACATTATGCTCAGAATTTTTCCAGTTTCACCATTCATCATCTAGAGTTCCGGAGTTTCTCCTCCAAGCTGGAAACTTTCTACTGCACTGGCAAAAAACTCTTAACTGAATAAAACTGCTTGCTCTCAAAACTCTCTCTCTCTCTCTCTCTCTCTCTCTCTATATATATATATATACAAGGTAGGATCAAAAAGTTCGAGGACTGTGCTGATATCTACAACTCTGATTGGAGGAGAGGGGAATTATTTTATCATGGCGTAGAGGCACATGTAACGCGAGATGTGAACAGGAAGAAGCAGGTGTTTTCCAGTGTGTGTGTGTCAGTGAAATATAATCGTTCGCGTTCGTTGAAAATGGAAATGAAGCAGGTACAATGTTTCTGTCGACGATTTCCCCAAACGCTGGCAGAATTTGATATTCGCCCGTTGTTCTTCAAACGCCATTTTCGTTTTCGACGAACACGAACGACTACAGTTCACTGACGCGCATTGTCTGGGAAAATCCTGACACGCATTATCTGGAAAAACACCTTCTTCTTCCTTTTCACATCTCGCGTCACATGTGTCTCTACGCCACGGTAAAATAGTTCCCCTCTCCTCCAATCAGAGTTGGAGATATCAGCACAGTCTTCGAACTTTTTGATCCTACCTTGTATATATATATATTATAGGTAAGCAAAAAAAGATATAGGTTCTACTGTACCAAATTTCCGCTCTCTAGGATGTAGGAACACCCGTGTGGTGACCGGGTGTGAAAGAATAGTCCCAACGTAACTCATGCGTGTCGTAGAAGGCGACTAAAATGGGTACCTAGCGTACGGGGGTATAGCCGGATACCCTGCCCCTGGGGATTATATCAGGGGACTGGCCCTCCAGGTTGGGCGTGGGGCTAACAACCCCACCCCGTAAAAAAAAACTTCTCGTTAAGAAATCCAAAGAAAGAATTACCCGGACTTCTTCTACTGGAAAACGACCCGGAAAAGGTCTAGGGACTATGCGTTTTGGAACATGGAATGTACGAACTCTGTATTTTAGTAGAGGGTTGCAGTTTCTTATAGAAGAATTTGACAGGTATAATATGGACCTACTTGCCATTCAGGAAATGCGGTGGCTTGGTGAGGGTACCATTGAGAAAAGAAATCACACGATTTACTACAGCTGTGATGCGAAAAAACATGCTTTTGGAACTGGATTCCTATTGAACAAAGGTTTAAAACACTTAGTAACTGATTTCGTTCCTAAGTCTCCCCGACTTTGCAAAATTCGTCTGAGGGGAAGGTTTTTTAATTATAGTATTATCAACGGTCATGCACCTACAGAGGACAAGGAAGAGGAGGAGAAGGAAATTTTTTATGAAGATCTTTCTATGCTATACAGATCTTGTCCCAAGCATGACATTAAAATCATTTTGGGGGATATGAATGCGAAATTAGGTAAGGAGGTTGAGTTTAGATCAACTATCGGAAGGCACAGCTTACATGATAACACCAATGACAATGGACAGCGACTGGTGTTTTTTGCTGCTGAGCACAGCATGATTATTTCAAGCACTGTGTTCGGACACAGGAGAATTCATAAGATGACCTGGCGCTCACCCGATAGTGAGACCTTTAATCAAATTGATCATGTACTCATTGATTCTAGGCATGCCTCGGATATCCAGGATGTAAGAACTTACCGAGGCGCAACTTGTGATTCTGACCACTTCTTGGTCATCGTTAAACTAATTGCCAAAATTTCAAAAGCCCGAAAGATACAGGGAGAGAGGCAAAAAAGGTTTGATTGTGAAAAACTGAAAAACGAAACAAGTGGGCGAGAATTCCAGTCCACACTTAGGGAAGAACTAAGATCTAAAAACTTTGCTGATTTGGAGAGTGTGGAAATTAAGTGGGGCCTGCTCAAGAATTCGATTATCCACTCAGCTGACAGTTCACTGGGAAATTTGGAAAAATTGAAACCAAAGGATTGGTTTGATAAAGAATGCGCTCTTGTAACACAGGCAAAAAGGGCCGCCTATAAAAGTATGATCCAGAGGCGACATTCAAGAAGCTCCGTTGAAGAATATAAGATATCTAGGAAACAGGAGAAGAAGATCCATAGGCTAAAAAAAAGACTCTTTCACGAGGATCTGTTTAGGGAAGTTGAACATCTCAGAGGATCCAATGAAAGCCGTGCTTTCTACCGTGAAATTAATCTTGGCCGCAAAGACTTTAAGCCCCGAACTACTGCTTGTAGAGACAAAAACAACATCATCTTGAATGATAGAAAAGAGGTACTTCATAGATGGAATGAGCATTTTAGTGATTTACTGAATGACCATACTCAGGATGAGGTTTTCACCATCCCGAATACTTCTGCAGACGCTGACAATATTCCACCGCCGTCTTTAGCAGAAGTCAGAGAAGGAATTAAGAGGCTCAAAAATTGCAAGGCTTCAGGCCCAGATTTGATTCCTTCTGAACTTATTAAAAGTGCAGCAAGTCAAAACATTGAGGAAATCCATCACCTCATTGAATCAGTCTGGAACCAAGAAGTCTTGCCCGAAAATTGGAAATTGAGTATCATTTGTCCTATCCACAAAAAGGGAGACGTTTTGGAATGTGCCAACTACAGGGGAATCAGTCTTCTTTGCGTTTTTTATAAATTGTTTTCTAATATACTCTTTAGTAGACTAGTAACTTATGCAGAAGACATTGTGGGAGACTACCAATGTGGTTTCCGCAGAGATAGATCTACTATTGAACAGATTTTTAACATTAGGCAAATGTTGGAAAAAGCTAATGAATATGGCATAGCAACTTACCATCTCTTCGTTGATTTCAAGACTGCCTATGATTCAGTAAACAGAAAACTATTAATTGAAGCTATGAGAGAATTTCTAATACCCGATAAACTTATAAATTTGGCTAATATTACTCTTACCGAAACAAAGCTTAGGGTAAGAATTCAGAATAATCTCTCCGAGCCTATTACTGTTTCAAATGGGCTCAGACAAGGCGATGCACTGGCCTGCTTGCTTTTCAATATTGCACTCCAAAAAATTGTGAAAGACTCTAACATCAATACCCGTGGAACAATCTTTAACAAGTCTGTCCAGATTTTTGCGTTTGCTGACGACATTGACATTGTAGCATGCACTCCCGAGTTACTTAAGGAAGCCTTCACATCCTTAGAGGCCGCAGCCAGTAAAATGCATTTAACTATTAATCAAAATAAAACTAAGTATATGCCCTGTGGTAATTATAACTGTCCTTATTTCGAAATTGGGGTTTACAAGTTTGAAACTGTAAGCAACTTCAGATATTTAGGATCTGAAGTTAATACTCTCAATGATATTATGCCCGAAATTCGTGGTAGAGTTACAGCTGCTAACCGATGTTTTTTCGGCCTTAAAAGGTACTTAAAGTCTGACTTCATCAGCAGAAAAACGAAGATTATAATATACAAAAGTTTAATCAGACCCATTCTTACCTACTCTGCTGAGACTTGGGCAATGACAGAAAAAGTTAAAGACATCATTTCTGTTTTTGAGAGAAAAATCTTGAGAGGTATTTTTGGTGGCTTAAATTGTAACAACATTTGGAGAAGAAGAACTAACTCAGAGCTTTATAAGTCTTTTAAAGAACCAGATATAGTCAATTACATCACGATTCAGAGAATTAAATGGGTGGGTCACCTGTGCAGGATGGCCGAAAGCCGTACAACAAAAAAGATCTTCTCTGCCAGACCATTCGGCACCCGTAAAAGAGGAAGACCTAAACTCAGATGGCTCGACTGTGTGGAAAAGGACTTTAAAATTTTAAAAGTTTTGAACTGGAGGTCTTTGGCCAGGGATAGGGGAGCCTGGAGTTCTATACTGCGGAAGGCAAGGGCCCATCCTGGGCTGTCAGGCCATTGAAGAAGAAGAAGAAGGATGTAGGAAAGTACATTAAAAATGGCATCAAATAAGTTGAAATAGACAATCAGACAACCACCGGTCATGACGAATTAAAAAATCTGATGTGGGCAGCACATGACTTTCCTTATATAATGCAATGAATATAATGCAATGAACTTTTACAGTTAAAAAAAAAAGGTTATTCTTATAGTAGATACTTATATTCTTTCCAAGATATTGAATTTTCTTCAATGAGTCGCCATTTTCATTGATTTAGTGTCGTTTTTATCCATTTGGCGAGATTTTCGTTAATTTGGTAACATTTCAAAAAGTCGCCAAATTGGCGACATTCCGCGAAATTCGTCGTCAAAATCTCGCCAAGCGTTATGGACGAAGAAATAAGTTATTCTTACAGCAGATAAATGACTATAGGCGTTCAAATACAAAAGTATTACTTAAACTATCTTTCTTCATGAATGGAACGAGCTAGATCCACGAGAATGATGTCGCCAAATTTATCGCATCCTATTACATATGAAAAGTGAACATGTTTCTCAATAGGAAATATTTTCTTTTTATTTTATATGACTTTTTGATATTTTTTTTTTAAATGTGCAATATCTCGAGAACGGTTCATGTTAGCGTTCTAAAATTTATGTCAATCGTTTTCTAATGAAATATTACATCAGAAATATCTATTTGCGTAACTTTATTAGCGGTTTTGATTTTTTGACGATTTTTTCGAAATGTCACTCGAAAATTTAGGGGGGTTCTGAACATTCGATTGCATATAAAAACAAT
This sequence comes from Amaurobius ferox, assembly GCA_951213105.1. Classification (NCBI taxonomy): domain Eukaryota; kingdom Metazoa; phylum Arthropoda; class Arachnida; order Araneae; family Amaurobiidae; genus Amaurobius; species Amaurobius ferox. The sequence goes on along the minus strand of OX578152.1, from coordinate 3,532,398 downwards.
AGGCTTCCAGTGTTTATGGATTGTGATTTTTGCACCAAATTTCGTTCAAATCGGTCCATTCGTTCGTCAGTTATCGTCTCCAAAGACTTACTGACACACACACACACACACACACACACACACACACACACACACACACACACAGACATCACTTCAAAAATGTTTGATTCGTGATCAGAGATGCTTGAAACGTGCTCTCCCGTCGAAAACTCGATTTCGAATTTTCGACCCCGTCATAATACTTTCCTTATACATTACGTATATAAGGAAAGTAATAAAAGTATTAAAAAAGAAACAACTACATAAATATAACGCTATGCAATTTTTCCAATTGTGCGTCAAATTAAGAATTAGAATATTTTATCGGGCGCTGAAATAAGCTTCAATAAATTTATGCATTTAACATGTTTAACATTTTACTAATATTTAACATGCTAATAAAATGTGCGTCATTTTTAGGCTTCGATCTGATATTCAGAAAAGTAATTAACAACTGTGATGTAGCTTGGAAGTGTTACTTTTAATGGTCACTATAGACATTTTAACAAAGAGTGGTTGGTAATGACTAGTAAAAAAATCTGATGTGGGCAACACATGACTTTCCTTATATAATGTAATGAATTTACTACTTTTACTGTAAAAAAATAGGTTTTTCTTATAGTAGATACTAATATTCTTTCCAAGATATTGAATTTTCGACAATTAATCGTCATTTTCATTGATTTAGAGTCATTTTTATCCATTTGGCGAGATTTTCGTTACTTTGGCAACATTTCAAAAAGTCGCCATGTTGGCGACATCCCGCCAAATTCGTCGCCAAAATCTCGCCAAGCGTTATGGACGAAGAAATAAGTTATTCTTACTGCAGATAAATGGCTATTGGCGTTCAAGTACAAAAGTATTACTTAAAGTATCTTTTTTCATGAATGGAACGAGCTAGATCCACGAGAATGATGTCACCCAGTTTATCGCATGGTATTACATATGAAAAGGGAACATATTTCTCAATGGGAAATATTTTTTTTTTTTAATTTTATATGACATTTTGATAATTTTTTTGAAAAATGTACAATATCTCGATAACGGTTCATGTTAGCGTTCTAAAATTTATGTCAATCGTTTTCTAATGTAACATTACATAAGAAATGCATATTTGCGTAACTTTAGTAGCAGTTTTCATTTTTTGACGATTTTTTCAAAATTTCATTTGAAAATTTAGGGGGGTTCTGAACATTCGATTGCATATAAAAACAAAAGGCTTCCAGTGTTTATAGATTGTGATTTTTGTACTAAATTTTGTTCGAATCGGTCTATTCGTTCGTCAGTTATCGTCTCCACAGACTCACTGACACACACACACACACACACACACACACACACAGACATCACTCCAAAAATGTTTGATTCGTGATCAGGGATGCTTGAAACGTGCTCTCCCGTCGAAAACTCGAATTCGAATTTTCGACCCCGTCACAATACTTTCCTTATACAATATGTATGTAAGGCAAGTAATAATATTACGGAAATGTTTTTTATTACTTATTACTTGCCTTATATACATAATGTATAAGGAAAGTATTGTGACGGCGTCGAAAATTCGAATTCGAGTTTTCGACGGGAGAGCACGTTTCAAGCATCCCTGATCACGAATCAAATATTTATGAGCTCTTTCTCTCTGTGTGTGTGTGTGTCAGTGAGTCTCTGGAGACGATATCTCACGAACGAATGGAGCGATTCGAATGAAATTTGGTACAGAAATGACAATCCTTGAATACTGGAAGCCTATCGGTTTTAAACACAATCGAATGTTCAGAACCCCCCTAAATTTTCGAGTGAAATTTTGAAAAAATCATCAAAAAATCAAAACCTTTAATAAAGTTACGCAAATAGACATTTCTTATGTAATTTTTCCTTAGAAAACGATTGACACAAATTTTAGAATGGTAGCATGAGTTCTCGAGATATTGCACATTTTTCAAATAAATTTATCAAAAAATCCCATAAATTAAAACAATATATTAATTGTTGAGAACCATGTTCACTTTTCATATGTAAGTTCGTTCCATTTCTAGTTCGTTCCATTCATGAGAAAATATACTTTGAGTAATACTTTTGTATTTGAACGCCAATAGTCATTATTTATCTGTTATAAGAATAACTTATTTCTCTGTCCATAACGTTTGGCGAGATTTTGGTGACGAATTTGGAGGAATGTCGCCATCTTGGCGACTTTTTAAATTGTTATCAAATTAGCGAAAATCTCGCCAAATGGATAAAAATGACGCTAAATCAATGAAAATGACGACTCATTGATGAAATTTCAGTATCTTGGAAATAATATATGTATCTACTATAAGAATAACCTATTTTTTTAAAAATTAGTAAATTTATTGCATTATATAAGGAAAGTTATGTACTGCCCACATCAGATTTTTTTAAAATGTAGCATATGAAGACCAAATTTTCTATATTTTAATAAATAGAATGGATACAAGTCAACTTTAATAAACTATGAAATTAAAGACAACCAACATAGATTTAATAAGTCATTTAATAAAACTGCTTCCCTCGACGTACACAAATTTACAAAGCCAAAGCGCTTTCGCGCATTACCATGCCCTTCATCAGAGGCGAAACGAAAAAAAAAATTTTTTTTTTTGGCTTTGTAAATTTATGTACGTAGAGGAAATGAGTTTTATTAAGAGACTTATTTAACCTATATTGGTTGTCTTCAATTTCATAGTCTCCAAATTTTTTCTAAATTGGCTAGTAGTGGGAACCAGGATGTTTTATTTATCAGATTTATAAATTTGAATGTGAAGTTAATTTTCATTCGACAGAAAATGGACTTTTTTTGTATTTAGCTTGCCCTTTTTAAATTTTTGGGGACGAAGACATTCTTTAATGCCAGATTATTTAGAATGCTTTTAGTATGTTAGCTGTGTTTCGTTTTGCAAAGTAATACTGCAAAATTGAAAATAAACGTCGCCAAATCCACGAAAATGTTGTCGAATTGTCGAAAATTTACTCTTAGAAATCTACACTGCTAATTAAATTTAATTTCTTTGATAATTCCAGTCCTTTAAAGAAATTATTTATTTAATTTGCATTATTCAAAATGGAGAAAGTTTCACTGTTCACGTGACAGCTATCGTTAGGGGGGGGGGTCTAGGGGAACAAAAATTAATTGCGTCATGTTAGGGGATGATATAGCATGCATGTTTCGATAGTAAGTCGTGTAAGAAATAGTAATATTTAATGGGAAAGGCATACCACATGTATTAGTTTGTGGAGCAGAAGAGCTACAGGTGGGTAGATGGGAGGAAATCTTTTACAACTTTATAGAAAGTGGATAGGAGCAACGGTTTGCAACTTTAACCTGTTTTGTGATGGACTTATCCTTCTTGTTTCGGAAAATGTTAAAATTTATATATTCCTATAGTGTTTGAAATTAACTTTATATACATGCAAATAAGCGGTGCAAGCGCTGAACATGAAGTAAAGAACTTCTGCTATTGAGAATTTGATTTCGGTGTTGATCGATTTCACTTTTTTATGGCTCCGAAGAATCATTTGAAAACAAAAAAATCTTTGAGGTGGTGATCTGTTGGCTGTTTAAAGGCTGGGCAGATATGGATGAAAGTGATAAATTGTTTTATAATTAGTTCTGTATCGTATGCACTCATATTATTTTTTTTTTTCAGTTTGTATATATGTGCTATGATACAATGTATCCCTCCTAAACATTCATCCAATATATTGAACAGTTGTTGTGAAATCAGCATTTTTGTGCATATTAAGATAATTTTGGACACCAGTGTAGAACATTGTATTGTTTCGAACTGAATCTGCCTGCACCAACCTCACTTGATTCAATTTCCTGTGTGATGAAAATGTGTCTTCTACTGTTCATACGAAGCAAGTTGCCAGGTTCAGACTTCTGACTGGTCATGACTGTCTCAGGACTCATCTCCATTGAATTGGATTTGCTGCCTCCCCGGATTGTATTTTATGTGACCTAGGGCAGCCTATGTCTGGAAAATATTTGGACGAGTGTCCTGCACTAGTGACTTTTAATTCAATCATTAAGAAATACTGTATAGCTCTCTGTCAAACGACCTAGCGGCCAAACGACCTGCATTTGTAAACAACACTTTTTACATACGCTACTCTTGTGCAAGGGAGGAGATGAAAAAACTTCTTTTTGACGTAATTTGCGTATAAATCTATGTAAAATTATATATGGATCGACGAGTAAGAACCAAGAGACACTGAAGTCATTGAATCGTAACTAGCAAAGAAAATGTATGAAGAGGGCCAAAATATAGCCATGACGCATGGGAATGACGTAACGACGTAATGTAATGACGTGAAAATTATTTAGATGAAAATGTTCGCGAGATGAAACTATGGGCCAAATTTCAGCTCTCTAAGTGCGAGCCCGTCGAAGATGGCGAACGAGGGAACAGAGTCCCCTTGAAGTTAATAACTGCTCATGAGGTGAAGCAGGTGACGCAGGATAAGCGCTGCTTCACTTAAAGTTATCAGCTGAATGAGTTACTATTATTTGGCGATTTTTTCAGACTCGTTTGACTATTTTTAGGTAATATTTGACAACACTAGTGCCAGTAGCGTGATGTGTTTTGATGATGTTCGTTGTCGAGGAGGAAGGGCAATTCCGCCCCTGAATCTGCTTCACCCAATCCTGAAGTCACTATGGCTGCCACTGAAGAGGTGTAGGGGAAATATACACTTTCGATATTTACAAGGTAGGATCAAAAAGTTCGGAGACTGTGCTAATATCTCCAACCCTGATTGGAGGAGAGGGGAACTATTTTGCTGAGGCGTAGAGGCACATGTGACGCGAGATGTGAAAAGGAAGAAGCAGGTGTTTCTCCAGACAAAGCGTGCCAGGGTTTTTCTAGATAATGCGCGTCAGTGAACTGTAGTCGTTCGCGTTCGTTGAAAATGGAAATGACGTTTGAAGAACAACGTGCGAATATCAAATTCTGCCAACGTTTGGGGAAATCGCCGACAGAAACATTGCACCTTATATAGAGAATTTGATTTGAAAAAGAATAAATGTAACAGAAAAACAGATATAATTCCTCTCCCTTTTTCTCTCTCTCCTCCCAGCAGAGCAACGTTTCTGTCGGCGTCTTTCGTTCCCCAAACGCTGGCAGAATTGGATATTCGCACGTTGTTATTCAAACGTCATTTCCGTTTTCGACGAACTCGAACAACTACAGTTCACAGACACGCATTGTCTAGAAAAACACCTGCTTCTTCCTTTTCATATCTCGCGCCACATGTGCCTCTATTCCACAGTAAAATAATTCCCCTCTCTTCCAATCAGGGTTGGAGATATCAGCACAGTCTCCGAACTTTTTGATCCTACCTTGTATAACAGTATAAGAAAGCAAAACTTCTAAATTGCTTAAAAATAAAATGATATTTTTGGAAAATTATGCATTTTCTTAAAGTCTATCCACTTTGACGTCACCCCGTCACCTCCTGTAACAATTGCATTGACGTCATAAACGGCATTGACTTAGTTGGCATTGGAAAAATTCCACTCGCTTAAACTGAACGTAAAACACGCGCTGCACGTCATTAGCAAGGCGTTTGTTTGTTGTATAACACCCTACACCACGTTACGTAGAAAACTCATTCAAATCACAATAAAATGTGTAACACGTGTAATTGTTTCGAAATAGAACGCAGTTGCGCGTAAAGCTATTTATCAAGCATTTTTTATTTACTAAAATGCATCTAAAGAATAACTGTTCGGAGAATAGTCTAGTTCTTTCGACCTTGCAATTTAAGAATTATTACAGTCTCAAGTGCGGTTTTTACATATGCATTCTTGTATTTGTTCGAATTATAGGATCTTGCGCAGTCACCTGTACAAAATTAGAGTGCAGACATGTTTAACAATGCTTGTAATTCATATTTTGAATGCTTAGGGGAACAGTTTATTGTTTCGTTGTATTTGAGTACATAAACAAAACAATTTGATGTATCCAAGACATAACTTTCTCTACAGATTAACACATTTTGATATTAAGAAAACAATAATACAAATAATAATATTTTCATAACTCAATCCATATACATTTCTTGTATTAAAGCCTGTTAAAGACAAGGAAATTATGACTCTTAAAATTAAGCTGCAGCTTTTTAAAGTTTTCTTTTACGTACAGCTGAAATTGCTGCTAAATTAATACAACTAAAATAACTTAGCTAAAAGCAACATACAACAAAAATTAATAGTATCGACTGGTTTCTACAACATTCTTCGTCAGAATGCACAAAAAGTGCAACCTACACTCGTGAGAGAAAGATCGGTGAAAAACGCTATTCAAATTTTATTTTATTTAACGATGCTTAGCGTCGAAAATACTCGTTAAAATCGAAAATTGGCCAAGTTAGGTTTTGCCTCAAGGTTGAGTTACAGCCTTTTAGATCTGTAGATATCTACGTTTAGGTTCTCAAGGGGGGTTACCTACGGGTTCTGTGACACTTCACCCACCTTTTGTACTTCCCGGAGGAGAAACAGAAATCCGGGTTTGTTAGGTTTGGCAGTGGTCAATACATATAGATTGAGTTGAGAATGTTCCGATTTGTGTTATTGTTTTTCCCTCAATATCAAAATGTGTTAATCTGTAAAAAAAGTTAAATCTTGGATACATCAAATTGTTTCGTTTATACTCTCAAATACAATCAAATAATAAATTGTTCTCTTAAGCATTCAAAATATGATTTACAACCATTGTTAAAAATATTTGCTTTCTACTCCAATTTCTTCTTCATCAAGACTTGCATGTCTTTCGTATTAGCCTTGAAGAATTAGCGTTGAAATCCAATATGAGTAACGGCGACTGGTGAAAAGTACATATGCAGAAATTTTATCTCTAGAAGTCGATATCCCGGACGTTTTCTACAATCTCGAAATTTTGGAATTAAGAACTTTGCAATCCTCAGGATTTCGCATGACTGGAAATTTCGTTTTACTTGATTTGAAGAAATCCATATTTTATATTTTAACATCTTGATAAAAGAATATGTTTGCTTGTCTCTTTCTGTGTGTATCGTCTGTAGCGGAAAATCTAAAATTCGGACAATCAGGAAATTTGTAACAGGATTCGCTGAATTCCCAGGACAAAGGCCTTACAAAGGCCCCCCCCCCCTCTCAAATTCAAATCAGTCTTTTTAGTTATTTTTTGTAAAATCGAATTTGAGTGATTTTCATACAAATTGGTCACTTGGCGACCAAATAAGGTTCTTTCCAATGATTTTTGAACCGAAATTATTTTTTTAATGCATCGAAATATGCATGCTTTAAGTTACCGGATTCTTATTTTGCCTTACCCGAAAATGGAAGGTTAGTGAAGTTTTATACTTTGGAAAAAAGTCTGATGTGGGCAGCACATGACTTTCCTTATATAATGCAATAGATTTACTACTTTTATAGTAAAAAAGAAGATAATTCTTATAGTAGATACTTATATTCTTTCCAAGATATTGAATTTTCGTCAATTAGTTGCCATTTTCATTGATTTAGCATCATTTTTATCCATTTGGCGAAATTTTAGTTAATTTGGTAACATTTAAAGAAGTCGCCAAGTTGGCGACATTCCGCCAAATTCGTCGAAATCTCGCCAAGCGTTATGGACGGAGAAATAAGTTATTCTTATAGCAGATAAATGTATTTTTAAATTTTTTATGAAGTTTGTTCATTAGTTTCCCAAACAGTTTGTTTACGTTGGTTTTGCTATACAGTGGATAATTTTGGTAGCTTTTTTAAAATTTTTGTAAAAAGTCTTGTGTATGGTTTTCGAAGTTAGTTGGTGGTGTTGCCCATTCAGCCTCCGAAATTAGTTGATTTCTTATTTATTTTATTATAGTGCACTTTATTTTGTAGTTTTATTTACTGAGAAAGTGTTGTAAACTTTTTAATATTCCTTTTTCTATGATTTTCTTTTCAATTTATCGATATTTCATTTGGCAACGAATTTTACTTGAATGCACATGATGCATAATCACATGACGCAACTATTTGGTGACAATGGTGGTGAGATCTTATGAGGATTATAATATTTATTATTATCATCCGGACCCTCCACTTGGCGTCCGCCCCTATCAACATCCTAATACATTTCGACAAGAAGACGTTGCAATCTTGTCCCAGTAACTCAAAGGTTAGGGAATCAGCTGATCAGTTTGAAGGTAAGATCTGTCGTTCCCTAGCTGGGATAGTGAGATCTGTGCAGCATTTCTTTTATCCTGAAGAAGGAGGCTATACTTTGACTCCAAAATCGGTTGATATTTTTAATTAAATTTTTATGCTGCTAATATCTATGTATTTAAATTTTGAATTATTTCAGACAGCAGTTTGAACGAATTTTTAGAGAGATAACTTAGTTATGATTATTCTGTATATTTAAGAGAAACCCTACAATGCCATTTTATGACACATTGTACAATGATGCAACCATTGCAATGTCTGTGATGTTCGGGTCAGGTCAAGGTAATCGCTAGTGCGAAAGTCGTAAATAAAAATATTTAAAAGAGGGTTGGGCATCACCTGAAGCCCCGTGGGAAGACGGAACACTTTCTTTTGTAATTACGTTTGACGTGCAATGAAGTTGGGGTTCTTTCTTTATGAGAAAGAAATGATGCAGCATTGTGTATGCTGTATAATGAAATTTCCTTTGAAATGCGATAATTAAGCTTATGTAAGTATGTGGGCGTTTGTTAGGTGTGTGAGTAGGCAGAGTGAAAATAACAAAGTTTATATTTGTTACTTTCGTATATGAAAAACTGATTTTGCTTTCCCCACAATGCATGATAATGTAAGTATAGGAATCGTGTCGGAAAAAGAGCTTCCGATGAATCTACACGTTTCGGACAGTCTAGAATACGAAATAAACTATTTTTAGATAGACGTTTGAGTGTGTGTGCGTGTGTGTGTGCCTGCGTGCGTGTGTGTGCGCCTGTGTGTGTGTGCGCCTGTGTGTGTGTGCGCCTGTGTGTGTGCGCGCCTGCGTGCGTGTGTGCGCGCCTGCGTGCGTGTGTGTGTGTGTGCTTGTGTGTGTGTGTGTCTGTGTGTGTGTGTGTGTCTGTTTGTGTGCGTGTGCCTCTGTGTGTGTCTATTTGTGTGCGTGTGTCTGTGTGTGTGTCTGTTTGTGTGCGTGTGCCTGTGTGTAAGTGTGTGCGCGCTCCTGTGTGTAAGTGTGTGCGCGCTCCTGTGTGTAAGTGTGTGCTCGCGCCTGTGTGTAAGTGTATGTGTGCGCGCCTGTGTGTGTGTTCGCTCGTGTGTGTGCCTGTATCGCTCGTGTGTGTGCCTTCAATGGATTCCGATGGGTACCTAGTGAGAGGGCATATGACTCCCCCATACAGACGCATATGACTTCCCTAGAGGAATGTCATTTATTGCCTTCTGCTGCGCTGGATCAGCTGATTGAAGGGTTGAAACGTCGATGGGAAGACTGTGTTAAAGTCAGGGGATGCTACATCCCATATAAGGGTTTGTTTGTACAGCACACAAAATTTTTTAAGAATGTACTAAGTATGAAGTAAATACTTAAAATGTAAAATATATACATAAAAATGTTTTCTTTAATTTTATAGCTACATTCATGAATATATTACTCGATTTACTAAATTCTTGTCTTGGAGTCGATCAAATCAAAACTCTTTGAGTTATGTCGGATTTACTGACATTTGCTTAAGTTTTGGAAGGCATAGGCTTAAAATAAGTCTGAAAGTTGCCATGAAGTTGTTTTACAGCACAATCTATCATAAGTGTTTGGAACTATGAAGTACGCTTGTATATAAAAAATAATCATAACTGATACTTTTTCACACACAGAAACACATAATCAGATATTTTTTTGCAACAGCTGTTGATATCCAAAAAATAGTCTTGGACATTCTAACTACAGATTTTAAAATTTTACAATTAAAAAATAATAATTTTTTATATTAAAATTTAAGGGTTTAAAAGTATATAATAAGTAAATTAAAGTTTAACGAGATGATAATTGGAGAATTGAAATTTATAAATTTTTCTGTTGCAATCCCCCTTAAAAAATTTCTGGTGACACAGCTGTTCTTCCACTCTCTTCTCGTATTTCTCTTTCACTTAAATGGCAATTTCCTCGAGCATTTTGGGAAACAGGAGGGATTAATATTTAATGATGTATCAGGTTACTCTGTGTTGAGTTATTATGTAGGGTAATAGTGCAAAAGACGACCCAGTGGCAGGAAAATACGACAGTTAAACTAGTAATGGAATGATTGGTGATATTGCTTTTCAATTTTGGAACAATCCAAGTCTTTAAAAGAAAAACGTGATACGGAAGATGAGTTGAGAAGTAACATATATTTGTAAATGCTTTATTTCAATTTATGTAGATTATCAGAATCATCTGTATCTTCTTCTTCTTCCTGAATGTTCTTATCCAAGCTTTAAGAATCTTTTTAAATGACAGCGTATGTGGCTGGTGACTAAGTGAATTAACCGTTCCAATTTTAAAAGAAAGCACACACAATCTCCTTTTTCCATGTCAAGGCCGTTACGTAAATGTAAAATTCAGCCCCTTCCCATGGATGATGCCACCTCCCTCTTTCTCTCATACACTCACATATGGTTATTAAATAAATAATGCACACCTTTATGTCTTAATGCACACCGGCATGCTTTACTGCATATCCATATGTTTTTATGCACACTCATGTTGTTTTCACATTTGTATACTTTGAGGTTTCATTTCAAAGCAGAGCCCCCTCTCCCTCCTACGAGAGCTTTTGCTAATGATCACTAATCTGCTTAAAGCAGTCCCTGTGAGAAAGGCTTCTTTGAACATATGCCATCGAAAGTGTTGCAGGTATATATTTTTCTGTAACATTGTAAAAGTTTTTCTCTATAGTATAGTAAATTGTGATATATGTATAACATAGTATATTGGATTACATAACACGTATTTTGTTCAATAAGTAAAATACACTTTGTGCGAAAGATAAGGAAAATTTGAGCAGCGTATATAAGTGTACATTAAGCAATGTATAAAATTCTAGTAATTTGGTTAATGACTTCTCCAGTACTTCATTTTTGTCCGCGGTCTGGCGAAATGTCCTGTAAAGTTTTCCACTTTCTTCGTTTTATTCCTTTGGGGATCGATCTTGTGTCGCTAAAAGCTATTTTTCATCTTGTTGGGTCTCATTTATTTTGGTTCGGACTTGACTCTTCTGGTCGGGATATTCCTGTTGTGTTTTGGAGCACGCCAATCTTGTGTGTTACTTGTCGTTTCAGATTGGATGGACTGTTTTTCATTGGCTCTCTCTTAATCCATATCTTGGGCATATAACCCCATCTGTTTTTTTTTCCACCCATTCTTCCTTTGGACTTCGGGTTTGTTGGTTCTCTTGCACAGACAAAGGGGATCCAGCGTATCCTCGAAACAGCTGTATGCTGCATTGTGTTATGTGTGTTTATATACGTTGCTCAAGTTAGTTTTCCTTACGTATTTTACTATTAGGTCATTTTAATTGATTTAAAATGTAAAGCATATTTTGTATTTTTTTATACCATTCCATGTTTCATGATTATGAAAGGCTTTTTAATTGTATGAAACAAATGTTGAAATTTCAGCTAAAGTTTTATGACATTAATATTGGTGGTGGTGGAAACCTCATTTATAGAAAAGATTAGGTTCTCCGCGACTATAAACTTACCCTGAAAACAAGAAAGATCAATTATGCATAACGCATAGATTATGAAACACTTTCAAAGTTCGATTCAATTTTATTTAAACATCTCTAAAATGCGATAAATTCCTCGGTAATATTTTTAAAATTATCACAATACTACATTAATTTATTATATTTGAAAACTTAAAACTGCATCGGAGAAAATGAACTTTATTCGAATGACGTATTCGAAATATAACACGTCTGGCTTTCTCTATAAAAGCAGCATTTCATTCATAATTATTTTCCATTCATTTCATTCATCACAATACTATAATAATTTATTTTATTTAAACTCAAGACCATGGAGGTATAAGTAATTAAACTCTATGCTTAAAACTTCATCGAAAAAATCGTCTTTCTCTGTGTAAAGTCAATGAATATTTCATATATATCAGCTATATTGCAGACTCCATGAGCTAAATAATTTTGCGTTAAAGAAATACAGCAATTCTAGTACAACTCATTCTACATCTTTTGGTATTTATATTCTCCATAAGTGAATATTGGGCTTCGTTGTAGAAATAATCAAAGTTGGATGATTATTTAAACTCACATATATTGTCATTGCGTTGTTTTAGTATGTATATGCACAGAATTTAAGAAAAAATAAAGCGGTTTTAGGACGGATACAACACTCAATATAAATTAAAAAGAACTTTAAAAATCCCCATTTTGACACAAGATGGATGCCATATTTTATTTTGAAGTGGGTCACGTGATGTTTTTATATAATGGTCACGTGATCGCTTCATATAAAAGGTTTAATTATTATTTTAATTTTTATTTAAAAAACTACTGAATATATTTTGCTGAAAATTTTTTTATATATTTTATGGGATAATTTGAATATTTCCTAAAACTTTTGAGCAATTTGTGAATTTTAAATCCGCTTAAAAAATGTTTTAAAAATTAGGTCCCATAGGGTTCAATGTATTTTTTTTTTAACTCGGGTTCAATCCAAAACTAATTGGGTGATATTATTCATTTATATTTCCATAGGTCCCACAGACCGTCTGAACAACATACTGAAATTTAATTTTGATAAAGTCATTTTCACGGCAGTTATCGTGCTAACGGACAGACAGACAGACAGATAGAATGGACAAAGTCATAAACACTTTTCAACTTTGTTGTAAAGTGTTAAAAATATATCAAAACAATTTCTAAAAGAATAACTAGCGATTGAAAGCTCATAAAAATATGTATTAATTTGTCGGATATAATGAGTATGAGAGTATTCAACAAAGATCGCTAGAAACGGAGGGAAACTTGGTCGTAAATACCAAGCACCACTTGTTTACAAATAGAAACCAATGACGTGCGGTTAAACCATGACATAATTCTAACCATCATCCACGTAACTTAACCTCAAGACTTCCTACAATTTTAAAGATTTATCGGCCACTCTCGCGCTCACTATATGTGCTATAAGTTTGAAACTCATTGCGGATTCCATCCATCTGCACCATTCTTGAGCGGGAAAATGCGTTTGACAGGATCGAGGTACATGACCTGCGACCAGCAAGCGAGAAAGCGTTTTTCCCTTTTTTCGCGGCTGTTAATATCTTGTCCACCCGCTTTTAGGTATATCTTGTTATTATTCTGTGGATGCTGAAGGAGTTATCGCCAGACTTGCTTTTAGTAGGTGGGATAAGTCGTCTGCAGGGATGAGTCGTTCACGATCATGCATAATGCAGATGGTCGTGGTTGTCTACGTGAAAGGATTGATCAAGTTTATATATCTACGTAAGGAAATGCCCGAAATATATGATTATACTAGATGTTTCTGAACCGAAGGACTTGTTCTATATGCGTATGATACTTAAGTGGAAACAACAAGATTAGAGCATTGATAAAATATGTAGAAACCCATAAATGTTATGTCATGGATAGCTTTTATTACGGTAAAAACAAAATAAGCTCTATTAATTACTCGTAAAGTTTATTAAACAAATCTTAGAAAATTCCATTGACTATTTAAACACATTGAATATGCATTGGATCAAACATATTAGATAACATATTGAATTTACATTGGATTACATGTATTAGATCTGCATTGGATCAAGCATATTGGATCAACATCGGATCAAGCAGATTGGATCTGCATTGAATCAAACATATTAGATCTACATTGGATCAAACATACTGAATTTACATTGGATCACACGTATTGGATCTACATGTGTCAAGCATATTGGACCTATATTGGATCAAGCATATTGGATCTGCAATGGATCAAACATATTAGATCTACATTGGATCTAACATATATTGAATCTGTCTTGGATCACACGCATCGGATCTACATTGGATAAAATATACTGGATCAAACATGTTTTAAAATATCGTATGTTTTCATTCGGCTTTTTAAACATATGCTTTACCGTCAATTCCCTCACATTCTTTTCATACGTAAACTATAAAAGAGAGTAATTGACTTTAATTTATTAGCAGCGTCGCTTTTCGAAAATGCTTTCAACTTGCAATATATCTGAGATGTGATCAATAACATTCTTTAAGGTTGAAGAGAAGTTTTTACAACTGTACATTGTAAATTCGTTGTTTATTAATAATATAAAAGCAGTATATCGTTGATTTGTCCGTCGAATCTACAATGTGCTGCTGCAATTACTTTCCTCCATAAAATATACTATTGAAGACATACTAGAATTTTGAAAGTTAAGCGCCTTCTCAAAACCAGTTGGTGTTTAGATAACTCACTTATTTTCTGAACAACATCAACTAAGCAGGAAAATATTTTAGAAAATAAATCCCAGCCCTCAGATAAACAATGTCGTGACATCTCAACTCACCCGTATCCTCAAAACTAATCTAGAACGAAAATGAAAACTATAACCCGTGTGTTTGTGTGACCAGAGGTTAGAGTTTAGTTGTAAAACGTCATCAATTGTACTTCCTATTTACTTCTCTTCAGGCGGTTGGATACAGGAGGAAGCAGACATCACCTATTGTTTTAGACAAACTTTATGTCCCCAAGCGAAGATATTAATAAGTTCCTGTTACACACAGTATTTTGGCAATTTACAGGTGCCTGATAATATTTACTAGTATTTATTTAATAAGATTGATTAATAGGCTCTGGATAAAGACAAGTTATACAACAAGTCACGCGAGAGTTTTAAGAAAAATGTAGTTGAACCTTGTTAACGTGAACACGATATTTCGAAATGTTGATTATGAGCTACATGTGAGTATTATTATGAGCTTGTTTCTATTCCTTGTCAAATTCTATTTATTTTTGTTTTCAACACGAAGTGCTCCACCCCTGCTCATCAATCCCTTGGTGCTTTCTATTCTTATAATAATTTGCACAATATCTTGGTAATAATGCAAATAATACGACTTTCCTGCAACTGCTTTTAAACTGTATAGTTTCATAATTTTGATATTTGGCATACATCTTTACAATAGAGAACTTTATATAAACTGCAGAAATTATGTCGGCTGCATATATTTCTGATGGTCTGCCAGCAGCTTTAGTGAGTTTTCGAATTTCATTCCTAGTGCTTTTAGCTTTAGTGGAATTCACTATGAGAATAACCCATTTCTCCGACTGTACGTCTCTGTAACACTTAACGAAAATTTTGGCGAGATATTGCCAACTTAGTGACACCCCACCAATTTTTATTTTTTAATATTGTCAAATCGATCAAAATGTAGCCGAATTGATGAAAATGACCCTGAATCAATGAAATTAATTGAGCTTTGTCAGGAGATAGTACTGTGATGATGTTTCTGTTTAGCGTTTATCTGTCAGTTCAACCGTCCCATTCGGCAACAAATTTGGCGACTTTTTAGGATGTCGCCAAATTGATCAAAATATCGCCAAATTAACTAAAATATCGACAAATTATAAATATGACACTAAATGAAAATGATGCCTAATAAAATGTCACCAAATAGATAACAATGCCGTCAAATTGATAAAATGATGGCTTATCAGTAAATCAATGAAATGAATTGTGTTTGGTTAGGGGATATTTTTCTAGTGATGTTTCGATATGGTCTGTCTGTCAACCCGACCGTCCCACTTAGCGGCAAATTTGGCGACATTTTTAGAATATCGCCAAATTGATGAAAATATCGCCAAATTGATGAAAATAGCGCCAATTGATAAAATGACATCAAATTAATAAAAATGGCACCTAGTTGTTGAAAATTCAATATTTTGCAAAATTAAGTTTAATTTATTTGATAATCCCTGTCGCTTGGTGGGAATTATTTATTTAATATCTTAATAACCCATTTCTCCGTCCGTCTGTCCATAACCTGACGTCCCGCGAAAAACTTGACGGGATATTGTCAACTTGGCGACATTTTAAAATATTACCAATTTGACGAAAATGTATATCTCTAAATCGACAAAAATGTCGCCAAATTTATAAAAATGAAGCAACATCAATGAAATTAATTGTGTTTAGTTAGGAGATAGTACTGTAAGTATGTTTTGGTAGCGTTTGTCTGTCAATTCAAACGTCCCACTTTACAACAAATTTGGCGACTTCTTAAATGCCACCGACTTCATAAAAATGTCGCCAAATTGTTAAACTGACTCTAAATCAATAAAATTAATTGCGTTTTATTAGGGAATAGTATTGTAGTGATGTTTCGGTAGGGTCAGTCCGATCGTTTTACTTGGCGATAAATTTGGCAACTTTTACAATGTCGCCAAATTCATCAAAATATCACCTAATTGACGAAAATGTAGCCAAATCGATTAAATGACGCCCACTTGAATATTTTGCAAAATATTGAATTCAGTTCCGAAGTTCAGTTTCCTTCATAATCTCTGTCGCTTTGTAGGAATTAAATAATATTTTTTGTAAATTTGTTTACAAACGAGACCTGGATATTTTATTCTGCAGATCTGCCTGTGACGATAGTTTTGTACAGTGAGAAAAGAGATTCTTATACAGCTTTTTAGAAGAATTAAATTAAATATTTTAATAGAATGTTTTGACTAACAGTGTCATTTAGAATACTACAAGAAATTGTACATAATTGTGAATTTCAAGTTTTTAATGTTATGTATTCTGTATGAAGAACCGATATATTACTAGTTTTATAACAATAAGGAATCGAATCTGAGCTGTATTAAACTCTAGTAAACTTTATCTTAAATTATCTAGGTAAATGTTTAATTCGTGATCATGAAATTAGTTTTCATAATTACTTTGTTTTAATTGCTTATAAGAGTCAACAGTAAGACATATATATATATAATTGTTTATTGCATCAATAATTATATTTTAATCGTAATCGTTCATGACAATCATTAACGCGAAACGCTCCTAAGTAATCAACGATAAAACATGTAATTGCTCAGTTCTCGAACATCTTTGTGACGTTTCTGTCAGCAACCAGTCACAGAGAAGTTGGAAATCTGATCGACTTTTTAAAAATTTTCCATATTGGCAATGCTCATTTTTATATCAATCAATATTTAATTAACTAAGGATTAAATAAAAATTACAAGTCTGTTTTTCACATCTACTTGTTCATATTAGTTTATAAGATTTTAAAACTGTATGTTTTCTTGTCTGTGCATAAAGCAGGGGCAAAATTTCACACGATTTCTATTTGATATAGAGAGATATAAAAAATGCTATATATTATTAAACTAGCAGCATACTCGTTCTTCGTACAGAGTATATAATATAAAGAAACTTATAAGTCGCAATCATGTGCAAATTCTCTTAAAGTATTAAATTTATTGCTCCTAAACAGAAGTTTAAGAATATTTGTTCTCACTATGCAATATTATCTTCACTTGCAGATCTGAGGAATTAAACATCCTGGCCCCTTTTGTAAACAAATTTACAAAAAAAAAAAAAGAAATCGAATCAATATATGCAACCCCGTACTACTTATATTGTCGCAGATTAGAAAATATGCCAATGTGTTAGTAGAAGATTACCCGTATTACAATATGAGTCTCAAAAATCTTTGCCAAAATAAAAGAGATGACGTAATAAATTGAAAATGTCAATAATCCCCGTACTCTTTACACCAGAAGGTCGTAATTGATTCCAATATATGCCAATATATATCAAAACATATGCCAATATACCTGTACTACTTATATTCTCGTAGATTAGAAGATATACCCGTGTATTTGTTACTCGTACAACGTACAATATATGAGTTAAACAATTTTTGTCATAATAAAACAATGGCATAATAACTTGAAAATATCAATAATCCCTGAATCAATAATCCCCGAAAATATCAATAATAATAACGTTTGAACCTGAAAACCGTAATTGATATTATCCAGTCAAAAATGCTATAAGAAAAATCAAATCGTTCTGTTCTAAAATATATTTTTATATCCATTTATTTATTATTCAAATCGAAAAATTAATAATTAAAATTAACAGACATATTTAATTTAGTTGCGTTTCTGAGCAACATGATATAAGATAGAATCTTCCTCATAAACTGCGAAATTAAATAACCATTTTGATTTCTTTATACTTTTCATTGTTCAGTAAAAGCTTGTGAAAAATAAACCATGGAGATAGATTTCCCATTTAAATCATGTTTCAAACAATTCATGTTTTCAGAAAGTGACTAATTAGCGCAAAAAATCTCCCATCAAACTCAGAGATAAAGTTTTAATTTACACTTTCAAACGATTTTCAAGCTTTTCGTTTGGATAAACCACGGAGTTAGAGAGTAGAACTCCTAGGAAAAAGTTTCGTTTTTCATTAATATCTCAACAACCCCTGGTCTTAGATACTCGAAACTTGAGCTAAATTTATGGGGGGTTATTTCAATACTATCTACAAAATTTCATCAAATTTGGTTCAACTGTTCTGCCGTGATGATGAGACAAACGAAAATTTTGTTTTTTACTAATATCTCTAGAACCACTTATTGTAGAGACTCCAAAAATGGACTAAATTTTAAGTGGGACTATTTTCAGGCTACCCACAAAATTTCATCAAATTCGATGAAGCTGTTCTCCCGTGATGACGGGACAGACAGACAGATAGACAGATTTTCAATTTTATTTATATAGATTAAAATGCAGGGGGGAAAAAGTGCAGACAACTGCAATTTTCATTTTAAAAAAGTTATTTTTAGGATCTTTAACACTAGAACGACGGAAGCGGTCATTTTGACCGCATAACTACTTTGAGAAACGATTTCTCCAAACCGGCTAATCCCAGCCCATTGAAATTTTATGATATTTCTTATTTTCTTAAAATGATTGAAAACACAGAAAAAAATTATTCTAGGTTTTATAATAAGAGAACAAATTAATGATCTTCATAGAACGACGGAAAATTTTCGCAAATTGCTTGACGGTGCTATCCTTTTAATCTTGTGAACGAACTGCGATCTTCGTACTGTGCGACCAAGCAGCATCCAGCAGCCCTCCCTTGTGGAAAAGTAGCGAAAAGTAACAAACGTCGCCAATGCTCGTTCTGGCCGTAATAAAACACAAGAATCGTGTTCATCATGCGATAAGCCCGTCTGTGGAAAATGCCAAGAACGGTGCATCAAGAACGCTTATTGCAAAAAATGTGTCGAAGAAACGTCCTAAATGCTGTAAATGATGTTTTGATTTTGAATTAAAGGTATGTTGTATTTTTTCTATGGCGGTCAAATTGGCTGCTGCTCGTCGTTCTAGGTAGTTCAAAATATCCGTCGTTCTAGTGTTAATCTCTGGAAACTGCTTAACGAAAATAACTATGTTTATGTAGCGTATGACTACCATTCATAGCTTATTCTTTGCTACAAGGTTAAGGTGGAACAGAGCATAGGGATATAGAAATTGATTATTTTCTTTACGCCATTGATCAGATTTAAGAGAATTGATCTTATCAAAAGTATTATCTTTATTGCCATTTCTCCTTTTACTGCCCGCTCGTACGGTGATGACATTAATAATGCTCCCGAGGCTTTTCATTTTATTTATTTATTTCTTTATTTCAGCTACATTTTGACAGACCCTTCACAATTTGTTCATCAGAAAGGTCGTTAAGTTGCACCTGAATGCCCTCTAACGGTTCTTTTTGTCATCTGCTAAATGATGTGCGATTCTAGGGTCCTTTGTGAGCTCTGATGCAACAATTCGTGACTTAGTTTCGATACGGAATTGATAGTTTTTCCGTTTTGGCAACAACGGAGTTGAGCTTTGAGCTTGTGGAAACCTCCGAGAGAGGAGTGTCTGATATTTAGTTCAAGGTTTTAAAAACTGAGATCGCTGGGACCCAGGTGCTCGTCATAAATTATGAAGATCTTCATTTAAAGGCTAAAAAAACAAAAAACGAATGTGGACAATATATCACATATAAAAATATCTGATGCGGGCAGCACTTGACTTTACTTATATAATGCAATGAATTTACACGTTTACAGTAAAAACAAAATAGGTTTTTCTTATAGTAGATACTTATATTCTTTCCAAGATATTAAATTTTCGTCAATCAGTTGTCGTTTTCATTGATTTAACGTCATTTTTATCCATTTGGTGAGATTTTCGTTTCGACCAAATTTCATTCGAATCGCTCCATTCGTTTGTGAGATATCGTCCCATCAGACTCACTGATACACACACGCACAGACATCAACTCAAAAATGTTCGATTCGTAATCAGGGATGCTTGAAACGTGCTCTCCCGTCGAAAACTCGATGGGGATGCTCTCTCGTCGAAAACTTGAATTCGAATTTTCGACGCAGTCAAAGTACTTTCCTTATACATTATACTATGTATACAAGGAAAGTAAAAAGAAAAGGAAACTCGAATTCGAGTTTTCGACCCGTCACAATACTTTCCTTATATATTATACTATGTATATAAGGAAAGTAAAAATAATAGGTTATTCTTATAGTAGATACTTACATTCTTTCCAAGATATTAGATTTTCGTCAATTAGTCGTCATTTTCATTAATTTAGCGACATTTTTATCCATTTGGGGAGATTTTCGTTAATTTGGCAACATTTAAAAATCGCCAAGTAGGCGGCATTCCACCTGATTCTTCGCCAAAATCTCACCAAACGTTATGGACGGATAAATAGGTTATTCTTATAGTAGAAAAATGACTAATGGCGTTCAAATACAAAATTATTACTCAAAGTATCTTTTCTCATGAATGGAACGAGCTAGATCCAAGAGAATGATGTCACCAAATTTATCGCATGGTATTACATACGACAAGTGAACATGTTTCTCAACAGTTACTATTTTTTTTAATTTATGGGATTTTTTGATAAAATTATTTGAAAAATGTGCAATATCTTAAGAACGAAAGGTTCGTGCTAGCGTTCTAAAGTTTATGTCAATCGTTTTCTAAGGAAAAATTACATAAGAAATGTCTATTTGCGTTATTTTATTAAAGGTTTTGATTTTTTGATGATTTTTTCAAAATTTCACTCGAAAATTTAGAGAGTCCTGCACATCCAATTGTGTTTAAAAACAATAGGCTTCCAGAATTCACGGATTATAATTTTTGTGCCAAATTTCATTCGAATCGCTGCATTCGTTCGTGAGATATCGTCTACACACACACACACATACGCACACAGAGACATCACCTCACAAATGTTCGATTCGTGACCAGGGATGCTTGATCAGGGATGCTCTCCCGTCGAAAACTTGAATTCGAATTTTCGACGCAGTCACAGTACTTTCCTTATACATTATACTATGTATATAAGGAAAGTAAAAAGAAAAAAATATATATATTTATGAAGAATTTTTTATTTGGAGCAAGCGGTGCATATATTTTGCTATACGAAATTATTAGGAATTTTTACACTCTTTTGCATACATATTTCGTACAGTTAAGCAACTTATCGGAAAAGTCGGAAGTTGAAATTCTTAGTAACATCCTCAACCCCTTCTTAAATTCGATGCTGAATCCTTATTAGTCATTGACTAAGCTCTATCTATAATTAATCCCGGTATATTGATGTTACAAGGAAAAGGTAAATTTATTAATTGGAACTAACATCTCTAAAACCTGAAATGCCAATCTTTAGTGGGACCTCACCCCCCCCCCCCCCAACCATAATTTAATGCTGAATCTATATCAGTCATCATGTAAGCTCTATCTACAGCTAGTTAAAAAAATAGACGTTTTAAGGAAAAATTTAGAACAGGAAGTAGAAATACTTAGTGAACCAATTTCCTCCAGATCGACATCAGTTTTCAAAGCTCTACTTATAGTTAATATGGAAGTTCTGAAGAATATGAAATTTATTTATCGGAAATGAAAAAAGAACCGTAAGTGGAAGTTCTTTGTGAACCCCTATCTACTTTAAATTTGATGCTGAATCTATATCAGACATCTTCTAAGCTCTATAGCAAATCCGGAGAAATAGATGCTCCAAAATTTTTTTGGTAAAAGCACTGGTATTATAAAATTTCTTGCCCACAATAATGTATATCTTTGTGCGAAATCTGTTTTTTGAACATTTTCAGTAATGGTTGCCAAAAAATAAATTTCATTTATATCATCAATGTATTGTTACGAATGCGAAAAATGCTTCTTTGTCATTTCTCAGCAAAGAAAAAATCTGATGTGGGCAGCACATGACTTTCCTTATATAATGCAATGAATTTACTACTTTTAGAGTAAAAAAAAGTAGGTTATTCTTATAGTAGATAGTTATATTCTTTCCAGGATATTGAATATTTGTTAATTAGTCGTCATTTTCATTGATTTAGCGTCATTTTTTTCCATTTGGCAACATTAAAAAAACCCGCCAAATTGGCAACATTCCGCCAAATTCGTCGCCAAAATCTCGCTAAGCAGATAAATGACTATTGATGTTCAAATACAAATGTATTACTAAGAAGCTTTTCTCATGAATGGAACAAGCTAGATCCACGAGAATGATGTCATCCAATGTATACATAAATTACATATGAAAAGTGAACATGTTTCTCAATAGTTAATATTTTTTTTTTAATTTATGGGATTTTTTGATACATTTATTTGAAAAATGGCGATATCTTGAGAACGGTTCATGCTAGCGTTTTAAAGTTTATGTCAATCGTTTTCTAAGGAAAAATGACACAAGAAATATCTATTTGAGTAACTTTTTAAAGGTTTTGATCTTTTGATGATTTTTTCAAAATTTCACTCGAAAATTTAGGGGTTTCTGAACATTCGATTGTGTTTAAAAACAATAAGCTTCCAGTATTCACGGAATCTAATTTTTGTACCAAATTTTATTCGAATCGCTCAATTCGTTTGTGCGATATCGTCTCCACAGATTCACACACACACACACACATACTTTCACACACACATACTTTCACACACGCATACACACACAGAGACATCCCCCCAAAAATGTTCGATTCGTAATCAGGAATGCTTGAAACGTGCTCTCCCGTCGCAAACTCGAATTCGAATGTTCGACCCCGTCACAATACTTTCCTTATACATTATACTATGTTTATAAGTAAAGTAAAAACACATTTACAGACAATCATTGCTATTATGTAAAGGTGCGGGTTATCTGACCTAGGCATCATTTATGTGACTTTGACACCAGATTGCCATATTTCCGCAAATTTCCGAAGGTATTGGAAATTTCTTGATTTATCCATTAGTTTCGAAGATGCACCCTCTTTAGAGATTTCTATGGAGGGTATATAAAGAAGTCATCGTTCAGTTGGACAGAGTTTACGTAATACGAGTTAAAGTGAATTGTGAGATGTGTCAGTGTTTTGAGAACGAATTCCACTGTTTTGTGAGTTATTTGAGTATTAAATTGCTGTTTTATTGTACCTGACTGCTGTTTTGTGATCTTGTAAAATAGCTATAGTGTTATTAGCTGTATATGGTTCCTGTTTACTCAGTGTTATTAACTGTATATGGTTCCTGTTTACTCAGTGTTATTAACTGTATATGGTTCTCGTTTACGCAGTATTAATAGCTGTATATGGTTTTTATTTACGCAGTGTTATTAGCTGTATATGGTTCCCGTTTACGTAGTGTTATTAGCTGAATGTGGTTTCTGTTTACGCAGTGTTATTAGCTGTATATGGTTTCTGTTTACGGAGTGTTATTAGCTTGTATATGGTTCCTGTTTACGCAATGTTATTAGCAGTATATGGTTCCTGTTTACGCTTATTGGTGCTTTGAAATAAAATCGTTAGTTAATCAGAAATGAGGACTCACGCGAACAAGTTTCCTCGCTGATATTGCAAGCATCGGCTATTCATTGTCTACAACAGCGTAATAAGCACGATAATGATTCCCATTAATGATCGTTTGCCGTTTAAAGCTAGTTTTCCGTACTACACAAAAATTGTTCGTCCCCTCATCAAAATTTTCACCGAATTTAATTTTAGACCCGGTAACTCGATGGTAACCACTTTGTTTAATCGTATTCAAACTGATTACGTTAAGGATAAAGATAACTTTAAAAGCCATGCTGGGGTATATGTAGTACACATTCTTTCTGCAAATAATGTTCATAAGTTTTCTATTGGTAGCAGTAAACGCACGGTTGGTATACGTTTGGCTGAACATGCTAGGGACGTTAAAAGCGGTAGGCAGTCGACATATTAGGTGTCGTTATTAGGCAAAAACATGGATTTCTCAACAACTGTTCAGTATAATTGAATGAACTTTTTTTTGTAATATATTGCATCACAATAACAGAAAAAAAATCTGATGTGGGCAGCACATGACTTTCCCTGCAGACTTATATTAACGTTCTCTTTATTTTAATTAAATTTATTCCACTTTTAATTCAATTTTCGTTCTCATTCGGTAACCGGACTTATTTTCAAAGGTGGCGTAGAGAAAATACGGAAAACTAAAATATCTCGAGAATGGCTAGTTCTAGTGTAATGGGGTTGGTCTTATTATTTTCGCCGTTAAATATTACGTATTAAACGAGCATTTAATGGATATATTTGAGTATACCTAGTTCTTTAATTTAGATTTTGACGATTTTTGTGGGCCATTTTGCAAAAAAAGACAGGCTATTTTTCTCCGAATCGTACCAAAATCTAATCAGCACCAGGGTAACCCATAAGTGACTCATCTACCGAATTTTGTGAAATTCGGTCCATTAGTTTTTTAGTTAGAGTGGATACAAAATCTGCACAGACAGACAGACACAAAGACACACACACAGACGTCACGCTACAAATGGTTTTTTCGTATTCTATAGGTCTTGAAACGTGTAGATCCGTCGAAAACTCGAGTTGCGATTTTCGACATGATTCCAATACTTTCCCTATACATTACCATGTATTGCAGGGAAAGTAATAAAATCTGATGTGGGCAGCACATGACTTTCCCTGCAGACTTTATATCCACGTTCTGTTTATTTTAATTAAATTTATTTCACTTTTAATTCAATTTTCTTTCTCATTCGGTAACCGGATTTAATTTCATAGGTGGCGTAGAGAAAATACGAAAAACTAAAATATCTCGAGAACGGCTAGTCCTAGTGTAATGGGGTTGGTCTTATTCTTTTCTTCGTTAAAAATTACGTATTAAACAAGCATTTAATGGATATATTTGAGCATGAGTAGTTCTTTAGTTTAGATTTTGATGATTTTTGCGGGCCATTTTGTAAGAAAATGCAGGTTATTTTTTTCCGAATCGTACCAAAATCTAATCAGCATCAGGATGACTTACAAGTGACTCATCTACCGAATTTTGTGAAATTCTGTCGAGTAGTTTTTTAGCTAGAGTGGATACAAGCTTTTGCGGGCCATTTCGCACAAAGAGGCGGGTTCTTTTATCCCGAATTGTACCCAAAACTAATCAGCACCTACCCCGCCCACAAGTGACTTACCTACCAAATTTTGTGAAATTCGGTCCATTAGTTTTTCAGTTAGAGTGGATACAATATCTGCACAGACAGACACACAGACAGACAGACAGACAGACAGACAGACAGACCGACAGACAGACAGACAGACACACACACAGACGTCACGTTAAAAATGGTTTTTTCGTATTCTAGAGGTCTCGAAACGCGTAGATCCGTCGAAAACTCGAGTTGTGATTTTCGGCATGATTCCAATACTTTCCCTATGCATTACCATGTATTGCAGGGAAAGTAAAAAAATGAGTGCATACGATACAAAACTGATAATGATGCAATTTTCCACTTCCATCAATGCCTGCCCAGCCTCTAAACGACCGATAGCTTTCAAACTCAAAGATTATTTCCAAATGATACTCTGGGGCCATAAAATATCTGATGCTGGCAACACATAACTTTTCTTATATAAGCAATAAATCATCTAGCATTTTAATCAACTAGCGTCCCATAAAACAGGTTAAAAATGTGGACTGTTTACCTTTGTCCATTATAGGCGTTGCATTTTCATGGAGATGCAACCAATAATGCCGTGACGTTGTCGAAGACCTTATAAGCAATTAGATGAGTTCGAACGTGGTTGTATAGTCGGGATGCGTGAAGCTGGCTGGTCATATCGAGCAATAGGCCGCCACCTGCACCATAGGGACACTGCTGTGCAAAGGTGCTGACAGCAATGGTTGCTGCAAAGAACTCATCGGCGGAATGAAGGCTCTGGAAGGCCAAGGTGAACGAATGCGAGGCAAGATCAGATGATTGTGGATAGGTCCGAACTGGCCCAACGGCATCATTGTCCGCTATCCAACGTGTTACAGTCTCTTCCATTCCACTCGTGGTACCTTCCACCATCTCACTGCGCTTGGCTGAGGTGGGGTTACACCCACGGCGGCCTTTAAGACGTTTTACCAATAACCGTTTTACCTATAGACGTTTTACCTATAGACGTTTTACCTATAAGGTGTTGTCACCGAGCACCATGGTTGCGAGCAGACTGGCATCGCATAGTGTTTAGTGATGAATCACGCTTCAGTCTTTCAGTAGATGGTCATTGGGTCCTTGTGTGGAGGGGGCAGAGTCAGCGGTTCCAATCAGTGTTTTACACAGGCACACAGCCATCACTCCTGGTGTGATGGTGTGGGATGCTATTTCTTACAACAGAAGGTCGACCCGTAGTCATCCTGCGTACAACTTTCACAGCTCAACGATATGTTGATGAAATCCTGTGATCGTTTGCTTTACCCTTCATAGCACGTTATTCTGGGGCCATTTTCCAACAAGATAATGCCACTCTACATACGGATCGCATATCTGCGGACTATCTCCGTGCTGTTGATACTGTTCCTTGGACAGCAAGGTAACCAGACCTTCAGCCAATCGTGCATGTATGGGACATGTTAGGCCGCCAGATACGGGCACCCCGAAATGTAGCAGATTGGGAGCAACAATTGAGGAATGCCTTACAGAATGTATCTCAGGAAGACATTAGGAAACTTTATCCCTCCTTACTTAGACTATACAGGCATGCATTGCCGCCAAGGGAGTTTCACCAATTACTGATTTGCGATTGCTGACCATTGATTGGTTCTGCGGCCTTGATTTTGTAATCATTTCATTACCTATGTATGAGCTGTACTCATATTTAATTTCAATAAAAACGATCACTTTCTTCATGGTGCTACGTTTCTTTTTGTTGCATTCATGCAATTCTAAATGTACAATTATATTTATTGATAGCATCCGCAATAAGCTATAGAGTCCATATATTAAGACATTTTAATAATTAATTCACCAATTTAACGCCATTTTCGTTAACTTAGCGTCATTTTTGCAATTTAATGATATTTTCGTCAATCTGGGACAAATATCGTCAAGTTGCCGATATTTCGTTTAAAGAGTCGCCGGTTTTGCCAAATTTATCGCTAAGCGCTTCACACACACACACACACACATACACACATACACACACACACACACACACACACACACAGCTAACCTTAAAAACGTTCGATTTGAGTTCAGGGATGCTTTAAGCTTGCTCTTCCATCGAAAACTCAATTTCGAATTTTCGACCCTATCATATTACTTTCCCTATGTACTCGTACTATGTACTATGTGCTATGTAAATGCTGTGTATGTGCTGTGTTTCCTATGTACTACGTATATAGTAAAAACTGCTTTGAGTTGAAACACCGAAATCGAAACTTCAATTACCGTAAGGAAACATACTTCGTGTACAGCGCATGCGCCGGTTATTTTTAGGTACGTAAAGATAATTTTGGACAGATTAATAGATTAACCACCTATAGGCACCAACCCGAAGGTTTACAGTAATTACAGCCTAGGGTGGAGGAATATCTGACAAAACCAGAAATCAAAACTGGATGCCAAGATAAAAATGGTAAACAATTATATACAATCTGTTTGTCTATACTAGATACAGATAGTATTTCACAAATATTTCACATCTATAAACACTTATGTGCAGAACTGTTTCAAATGGGAACAACTATATATATATATAAAAATATTTCTAAAATTGGTTATTACATATACAAAATGCCACGAATAATTTTCAAAGATATATATATATATATACACAAAAAGTACTTATGCAAACATACATACAAAACTATATATACAACATATACACACAAATCTCACAGATTACCATGGCTTTCAATACTATATTGATACATACAGTGATATTTGCAATAATTAAAACAAATGTGAATTTAAAATTACTTTGATTGCAGTATTTATAACAAAATTTACAAGTACTGCAAATAAATATGCAATAAACAATGAGTGAATGTTTGGAGGTTACCACTATTAATTCACTTGATATGTTCGTTTTCCTCTTGGAATTAAATTATAGATTTTATTCTCTGTTTAGCCAAGGCTATCTAAAACAAGGCTCGGACATCTAGGAATCATGGGATACGTGACGTCAGCCGCGGAGGGATATGCAATCACTGCGAGTGTACGAAAGTGTATTGAAATTACAGGAGTGACTTTCAAAAATTCATACTTTTAAATAAAAAAAATAATTTAAATACGTGCCCACTTGGATTATAGTGTCTACTGCAAACAGGACTTCATAATTGGTGAGTTATTTTTTATTTGGTCTTATTTTATGCATGCAATTTTAACATTTTTGTAACACATAGCACGTGTAGCGCCGAATGTTGCTATATCTGTACGAATAGTCTTATATCTTGGGAAAAGTACTCTTAATTCATGTTTAATATTGCCTGAATGACTTGTTATTCATCACTGAACCTTGCATTTTAAGCATAATTTTATTACAGACTTTTGTGAAGTAAATATTTGCCTTTTTTTGTTGAGATCGTTAATCGTACATTTTTTAGACTTTAGAAAGACAAAATCTGTTACAAATTACTCCTTACATCATGAGATGTTATTTTAAGTTAATCTAAAGTATCAATGAATCAAATTGCAGCCTTGCTAAATCATAGAATTATCGAAATAGCCATAATAAATCATAGAATTATCGAAATAGCCTTGATAAATCATAGAACATAGAAACTGTATTACAAATGAAATATACGGAATATGCCTTTGTATAATTGTTTAAGAAATAAAGCATGGGGGGGGGGGGTATCTGTGATCATTGCATAATGCATTCACACTTAAATTTTCATATTGATGTTTGTATTTATTGTTGAATTGTCAGGCTTTTGTTAAAAATAATTACTTTTGTTCTGTGTTTATTAGTTACAACATAATATTAATTGAATTTGACTGAATCGTTAGATGGGTTGAAATAATGCATGTCAAATATATTGGTGGTGGGGGGGGGGAATCTCAGAGTATGTGTAAATAAAATTTAATTCAAGCTTATTTAGATGTTTTGATTTTCCTGGTGGGGGGGGAGGGAATCCCAGAGTATGTGTAAATGAAGTTTATTGAAGCTTATTTAAATGTTTTGATGTTACCTGGGGGGGGGGCGGAATCCCAGATGTGCTCGTCCAAAAGAAAATGCAGTGAAACTCGATATGTTTGTAAAACTTGAGTATCGTTGCACATAGGTAAATGCTTTACAGCACACCGTTCCCGAAAAAAATATTAAATATATGCAGTAAGTTTCATTTCAACACATGCTGTGTAAATAAAGTTTATTCAAGCTTATTTAGATGTTTTGATTTTACTTGGGAGGAGGGATCTCAGAGTATGTGTAAATAAAGTTTATTGAAGCTTATTTAGATGTTTTGATGTTACTTGGGGGGGGGGGAATCCCAGACTATGTGGGGTATGCTCTTCCAAAGGAAAGTGCAGCGAAACTCGATATGTTTATAAAACTTGTGTATCATAATAATGTTTATTATCATAATAATGTCATTAATAATGTTTATTTTTTATCAAAAGTTATTCATTGATGTTTTTGATTACATTACAATCAAAGTATTTAATGTGTCATTTAGATTTAACTGATTAAATTGTTTTTGTATCTAATGAAAATATCCTGATCCGTAGTGTAAAATTGTTTTTCAGAACTCAATTGGGGGGGGGGGGGGAATGCAAATGTCAAATTTTTTTGGATTTAATATAAATGCTTTTACTGTAAAATCAGTAGTATTTATTTATAATACATACTTTATGTACATCATTTAATATATATCAGGTTGGTATTCAGTAGATATAAATGGGGGGGAGGGGTAACTTTTGTTTGAATGTCACATATGATATGCAGGTACTTTTCAGACAAAATATGGATCTAGCTTTTGCGGCAGATACATTTTATTTTTTATGTAACTTTGTTAACTCCAACTACTTGTATTTATAAATTTGTTGTAATAAAGTTTTTATATGCTCATAAAAAGCTCTTCTTTTTTGTATTTTATTTACTTGCTTCAAGAAAAACTTAATAACTTCACATTTCAACAAGAATAATAAATAATTTCACATTTCAACACAATATTAATGGTGTGTACTAGTTAAAACATACACACATACATGGCACTCAGATACTCAAAAAATTTGAGTTAATTTTGAGTATACTTTTTTCAGACAAAATACAAATCTAGCTATTTATTGCTACATATACAGTATGATACATTTTAATATAAATTTGATGTCACTTAATTAGGCTTATAAGATAAAATGTTTTTTCAATTCATAAAATCCCTGTTTTTGTATTTTACTTCCTTATTTGAAGAAATGCTGTTACATTTTTTGATGGATTTAATAATTTAAATAGTTTCATTGCATGTAGAAAATTATGCACAAATTTGCTTGAATTTTAAATGACGAATTTTCAGATTTTTTAAACAGGCATGTTTCTTCGCATTTTTTATGAATTCTAGATTTACAGTATAAAATGTTGTTCAAGTTAAATAGGTAGGTATCAAGAGTTTTTGAAATATAGTATTAGTGTAAAAGTAATAATGTTGCAAACGTTACCGTCACAAAATAGAAAAGTTAAATTTAGAAATTTATATTCATAACTATTTCACTGCGTTTTATGTTGCTTATATTTTAAAACTAAATGCTAGATCTGGAGATATATATATATATATATATATGTGTGTGTTAGCTAATGAAATATGTATTTTAAAGTCATAGGTAAGTGTCAGCAGTTTCTCCCATTATAGTGAATAATATGTAATTACTTTTTCCTAATTTATAGGTATAAAATATTATTTGAATTTCTAAGGTTTATAAGTTTTGTTTTTTGATATATTTTAAATATTATATAAATATTAATATAGTTGTTTATTATATTAATATAACTTTAACATAAATGTTTACAGAAGAGAGTGAAAAAATATTTGTTCTCAATGTAGATCATTTTTTATTTTAGAATCACAGTTCGAAGTTTATTCTAATTTACTTGTTAGTTTAGAGATATATTTTTTCCTATTAGTCTTATTTATTACTGTAGAAATTCATCTGTGTCAGATCCCGTACGTGTTACGCACGGGAGATACGTTCCCTCCGTTGCTGCGGTTGAGTTGTCAATGTCCGGGCCTCTTATTCTAGGTGGCCTTGGTTTAGCCCAGCTATTACCCAGAAGGTTTTTGGAAAATATTGACGTATGTTGTCTACTGGACCTTTTAAGGTGATAGTTCTTTGTAAATTCGCAATCAAATACGAAATGTTTCTGAGATCCTATTTCACCACAAATACAGTTTTCGGTGTCTTTCTTTTGGATTTTGTTAAGATAGGTTGGAAAACAGCCATGCCCCGAGAAAAACGGTACCAATTCTCTGCTGCAAATCAGTTGCTCTTGAGATACTCTGGGAAAATAGTTGAAAGCTTCTCTTCCTTTCTCACTTTCATTCCACTGTTGTTGCCACTCTTTTATGGTATTAATATTTAGATGTGACCTTAGCGATTAACAGGGATATGGTAAGTTTGTACTCTGAACAGAGATATTTGACGTCGCCTCAAAAGCTAAACAGTCTGCAACTTCATTTCCCAGAATACTCGAGTAATTCCCTTTAGCCCATTCTATAAAAAACTTTTGATGGATGCTGTTGGTTATGATAGTTATAATTTAATGAGCTGTCGGATTCTTCGTTTGATATTGTTTAAGAGTTTCAATATTCGATAGACTGTCAGAGTAAATAATGAAATTCTTATGCAAACTTTTCGTAGCACAAAATACAGCTTCCTTTATTGCAAGCAGCTCTGCCTGGAAGACGCTATTTTCATAGTGCAAGCAAGTTGACCACTTGTGGACACACATGCCATCGTAAAAAGCACAGTAGGCTGATGCTGTTCCAGAATCAGTTCTATAGAGCCATCCGTATAAATATTTATATAATTAGATATTTCTTGTGATGACTTAGCAAAGTGTAAGCAAATGTTACTTATTGCTGGGTCCGTTAACCAGGTAACCTTTTTTTTTGTTCTTAATCCTTGTGATCATAATAAAGATTTTTCCACTGTACTGTTTGTTTTAGGCTTGTTACTTGCGCTATATGATGGCTTCTTTTTGCGCTGCCAATGTTATTGGGGGGATACCGATAAGCACTTGTAGCGCTACTGTAGATGTTGGGTGATAAGTCCATGAAATCTGTAGAAGAGCTATCCTTTGAACAGATTCTAGTTTTCTCTTTGTATGGATGTTCAAGTTTAGGGCCCAACTACTCGCAACATAGCACAGGATCCTTTCTGTTACTGATTGATACCATGTCACTGATTCATACCTTGATACCATGTTACTGATTGATACCTTGTGTTACTGATTGATCATAGAATGTATGCCTCACCTAGATGGTGCTAGTCTTTTGAAATTATGAATTTGGCAGCCAATCTTTGTTCGCAGGTTTTCTATGTGTGGAATCCACGATAGATGTTTATCAATTATAATTCCAAGAAAATCTGATGTGGGCAACACATGACTTTC
The DNA here is from genome assembly GCA_951213105.1 of Amaurobius ferox. Classification (NCBI taxonomy): domain Eukaryota; kingdom Metazoa; phylum Arthropoda; class Arachnida; order Araneae; family Amaurobiidae; genus Amaurobius; species Amaurobius ferox. Next base: position 3,499,431 of record OX578152.1, on the reverse strand, counting down.
CTTATATAATCTAATGAATTTACTACTTTTACAGTAAAAAAATAGGTTTTTCTTAAAGTAGATACTAATATTCTTTCAACATATTGAATTTTCGACAATTAGTCGTTATTTTCTTTAATTTAGCATCATTTTTATCCATTTGGCGAGATTTTCGTATTTGGCAACGTTTCAAAAAGTCGCCAAGTTGGTGATATTCCGCCAAATTCGTCGTCAAAATCTGGCCAAGCGTTATGCAATAAGAAATAAGTTATTCTTACAGCAGATAAATGACTATTGGCGTTCAAATACAAAAGTATTACTCAAAGTATCTTTTTTCCTGAATGGAACGAGCTAGATCCCCGAGAATGATGTCACCCAATTTATCGCATGGTACTACATATGAAAAGTGAACATGTTTCTCAATAGGAAATATTTTTTTTTATTTTATATGCTTATGATAATTTTTTTGAAAAATGTGCAATATCTCAAGAACGGTTCATGTTAGCGTTCTAAAATTTATGTCAATCGTTTTCTAATGAAAAATTACATAAGAAATATTTATTTGCGTAACTTTATTAGTGGTTTTGATTTTTTGGCGATTTTTTCAAAATTTCATTCGAAAATTTAGGGGTGTTCTGAACATTCGATTGCGTATAAAAACAATAGGCTTCCAGTGTTTACGGATTGTGATTTTTATACCAAATTTGGTTCGAATCGGCCCATTCGTTCGTCAGTTATCGTCTCCACAGACCCACTGACACACACACACACACACAGACATCACTTCAAAAATGTTTGATTCGTGATCAGGGATGCTTGAAACGTGCTCTCCCGTCGAAAACTCGAATTCGAATTTTCGACCCCGTCACAATACTTTCCTTATATATTATGTATATAAGGAAAGTAATATTAACTGTTGAGAAACATGTTCACTTTTCATATGTAATATCATGCGATAAATTTGGTGACATCATTCTCGTGGATTCTCTTTCCATTCATGAGAAAAGATACTTTGAGTAATACTTTTGTATTTGAACGCCAATAGTCATTTATCTGCTGTAAGAATAATTTATTTCTCAGTCCATAACGCTTGGCGAGATTTTTAGCGATGAATTTGGCGGAATGTCGCCATCTTGGCGACTTTTTGAAATGCTGCCAAATTAACGAAAATCTCGTTAAATGGATAAAAATGGCGCTAATTCATTGAAAATGACGACTAATTGTCGAAAATTTAATATCTGGGAAAGAATATAAGTATCTACTATAAGAAGAACCTATTTTTACTTTCCTTATATACAAAATCTGATGTGGGCAACACATGACTTTCGTTATATAATGTAATGAATTTACTACTTTTACAGTAAAAAAATAGGATTTTCTTATAGTAGATATTAATATTCTTTCCACGATATTGAATTTTCGACAATTAGTCGTGATTTTCATTGATTTAGCATCATTTTTATCCATTTGGCGAGATTTTCATTAATTAGGCAACATTTCAAAAAAGTCGCCAAGTTGGCGACATTGTGCCAAATTCGTCGCTAAAATCTCGCCAAGCGTCATGCACTAAGAAAAAAGTTATTCTTACAGCAGATAAATGACTATTGGCGTTCAAATACAAAAGTATTAATCAAAGTATATTTTTTCATGAATGGAACGAGCTAGATCCACGAGAATGATGTCACTCAATTTATCGCATGGTATTACATATGAAAAGTGAACATGTTTCTCAATAGGAATTTTTTTTTTATGTGACTTTTTCATAATTTTTTTGAAAAATGTGCAATATCTCGAGAACGGTTCATGTTAGCGTTCTAAAATTTATGCCAATCGTTTTCTAATGAAAAATCACATAAGAAATGTCTATTTGCTTAACTTTATTAGCGGTTTTGATTTTTTGACTATTTTTTCAAAATTTCATTCAAAAATTTAGGGGGTTTTGAACATTCGATTACGTATAAAAACAATAGGCTTCCAGTGTTTACGGATTGTGATTTTTGTACAAAATTTGATTCGAATCGGTCCATTCGTTCGTCAGTTATCGTCTCCACAGACTCACTGACACACACACACACACACACACACATACTTTCACACACACACACACACACACACACACACAGACATCACTTCAAAAATGTTTGATTCGTGATCAGGGATGCTTGAAACGTGCTCTCCCGTCGAAAACTCGAATTCGAATTTTCGACCCCGTCACAATACTTTCCTTATACATTATGTATATAAGGAAAGTAATACTTGATTTGGTTTGGTCTTGGTATGCTAACACCTTTAATCTGAAGACAGGCTTCCGTTTTAGTTGAGATGGTTTTCCTATCACTAAAGCTGAAGTTTTTGTTGATGAAATTGATAGTTGGAGCTCCTCACAAAGATCTGAAAATGTTTCTATGCCGGCATTAGTTGTATCTTCCAGAAGTCTACGTGAACTGCCTTATGATACCAGCATAAAATCATCTGCATGCTCCAAAAGCTGTGTTCCTGGAATACTGAATTTATTAAGAATGATATCAGTCATTATTGACCATCGTAAGGGTCCTAAGCACGAGCCTTGTGGACATCCCCCGTAGACTTGAATATCTTTCCAAGTTGTTCCTGAATTAAGTCTAATTGCCCGATCTTTCAGATAACTACTTTTGATGTTCTGGGAAATAATATGGATAATTTATCTTTTGTATTTGTTTTAATAAGATGGACCAGTTCATATTATCAAATGCACTTTGTATATCAAATGATACTAAGACAGTGTAGTTTCTTTGGAATATATTGTCTTCTATGCATGACAGGACGTATGCCACTGCTGTTTCAGTAGAGTGATCCTCTCGGAAGCCAGGTTGATGTTTGCTCATAAGACCATTCAGTTCTAGAACGTGTACCATTCTCCTATGAATTATTTTTTCTAATACTTTTGGCAAAGTTGGTAGAAGACATACCGGCCGATATGAGCACTTCTGGGTAGGGTTCTTGTTAGGCTTCAGAAAGAAAATAACTTCTCCAATTTTCAAAAACTTTTGGGAAATATCCCAGAGATAGGCATTTATGCATCAAAGTTGTTATCGTTATTAGCATGATTTTAAACACTTCTTTCAGAATTCGCATATCGATATTGTCTATTCCGGAGGCCTTGTTAGAGCTAAGTGAATAAATTGCGCTTTTCACTTCCGCTATTGATAGACAGTATGAGAAATTATCGGAAGTGCTTTCTTCTGTCATACGAGAAAATGTGCTAATTGTCAGGGTTGGTTTTTTCGTAATGAAAAGAGAATCTACAAGATGTTGCAACACATTCTCTCGATCCAAATATATTGCTTGCGGCACCAGGTCATAGGCAGCTTCTTTCGTTGTGAATGATTTGTTGTAGGTCATTTTAAAAGCTACCCCATACTTCTTATTGGTTTTTGTGCAAAATGCTTTCCATGCCTCGGATTTTGTTTGTAGTATGGATTTTTTATATACAGTTCTCTCCCTTTTGTATTGTTGAATGTTAAATACAGTTGAGTAGTGTTTTTGTCTATTGTAGAAAGCTTTCAAACGATTTCGTTTATAAGAGAGCAGAGAAGACCACCACTTCAGTTTTGGTTCATGGGATATATTGTTTTTCTAATATGCCTTGTCACATGCTGTTTGGATACAATCAGTCAATTCTTCTACAAATTTCTCTACGGTATCGACTGTAGTTGCTTTTTGCAATTGGCGGCTCAAGGGAATCTTCTATGGCAACAGCTGCCTTCTAAGAAGGGTGTGTTTAGAAAATTTTGTTTTATAACGTCTTTTCGATTTTATCTCAATGTCTTCCGTCAGTGTGATTATCACATACCTGTGATCACTCAAGCTGGGAGTTTTATCGACTTTCCAGGATTGTACTTCGTTATCTACATTAAGTGAGCATAGAAAGATGTCAGACCATCCCTTTCCTCTCGAAGTTTCAAACGTTGGAGTACTGGATGGATCATTGGGGAGTATTAGCTGATGTTGAGTTACAAAACCCTGTAGTAGAAGACCCCTTGCACCATTGGATGAGTAGCCCTAATCTCGTCCATTTGCATTTAAGTCTTCAAAGAAGAGAAAGTTTGATAAGTTGATGTTAGGTAGATGTTCCCACTCTGAAAGATCTTCTGCAAGGGACGCTAAGGGTGGAGAATATTGCGTGCCAATTGAAAAGCAGCCATTTTTTAATTTAATGTTTATGAAGACAGAATTATTTTTCTTAGCTGAGCAAACATGTGAAAAGGTTTTATCAGTAATCACTGTAATTGCTAATTTCTTCACCCAATATTTTGTACAGTTCTTTAATTTTCATATTCATTTAGATAGTTTGTAAGTACTCTAATAACTGTGTAAAGAAAGGTCCATGAATGTTTGTTAGCTCTATCTATATTAAAATGACCATACCCATTCGAATAAATGAGATTGCAGCGTCTCTAGTGGAGTACTTTAAAGTTAGGATAATGAACTCGGCGACAAAATGAGATTACATTAAAAGTGAATTACAAAGTTGTAGGGTTTTATCCAATGTGTAGAAATCGACATCAGTAACTCACGAAATACGTATATGAAAGGCAATACATACCCACCATAAACACGTATCATGAGGACCTATAACACGGTGACACCTGCAATGCTTGCTAGAATATGCGGTAAAATTATTTTTGGAATTCAAAAGAATTCAATATCAAGAAGGTATTGTTTTCATGAACATTTTCAATTTCGGGATTTTGATGTCAATGTATGTTTTAAGAATCCCGGAACACGTTTTGACTATTCAAAGTGATGTCCGTCTGTCTATCTGTGGTCACGATGTCTTGTGGACACAATAGCCGCCATAAACATTCATGATTTTTCACCAAACTTTATATCTGGCTGTGTGAACGACACATCTAGAACTAGATAAAAAAATTTTAATTTCGAGAGAAAATTTTTAATTTCATTCGAAATTTGAAATATTTCTTAACATCGTAGCATAGGACAATAATTGACATAATTATGTATAAAAGGGGTTATTTACGGCTGAATAATCACGAAACTAAGCTACTTAAAAATAGATTCTGGTATGAGAACGTCAAGTTGAGCCACATTCTAGTTATTTATTTGCTTTCTCTTATCGCCAAGTTCGTTATCTACTACGGGTGTTGCAATCACTTTTTTTTACTTTCCCTGCAATACATGGTAATGTATAGGGAAAGTATTGGAATCATGCCGAAAATCGCAACTCGAGTTTTCGACGGATCTACACGTTTCGAGACCTCTAGAATACGAAAAAACTATTTTTAGCGTGACGTCTGTGTGTGTGTGTGTGTGTGTGCCTGTGTGTCTGTGTGTCTGTCTGTCTGTCTGTGCAGATTTTGTATCCACTCTAACTAAAAAACTAATTGACCGAATTTCATAAAATTTGGTAGATAAGTCACTTGTGCACGAATTTGGTGCTGATTAGTTTTGGGTATGACTCGGGTTCAAAGAACCCGCCTTTTTTTGCGAAATGGCCCGCAAAAGCTTGTATCCACTCTAACTGAAAAACTAATGGATCGAATTTCACAAAATTTGGTAGATAAGTCGCTTGTAGGCCACCCTGGTGCTGATTAGATTTTGGTACGATTCAAAAAATACTAACTTGCTTTTTTTTGCAAAATGGCCCGCAAAAATCGTCAAAATCTAAACTAAAGAACTAGGCATACTCAAATATATCCATTAAATGCTCGTTTAATACGTAATTTTTTACGATGAAAAGAATAAGACCAAGTCCATTACACTAGGGCTAGCCGTTCTCGAGATATTTTAGTTTTTCGTATTTTCTTTAAGCCACCTTTGAAAATAAGTCCGGTTACGGAATGAGAACGAAAATTGAATTAAAAGTGAAATAAATTTAATTAAAATAAAGAGAACGTGACTATAAGTCTGCAGGGAAAGTCATGTGCTGCCCACATCAGATTTTTTAAATGCATGGAAGCATCAGATTTTTTTACTACAGGAAGCAAATCCCAGTGACAGCAGGCAAAACAATACACAGAAGAAATCCGCAGAGGGCAGATACAAACAAGAACTATACAGATAGAAACAGAATAAAAACATCGACAGCAAATAAGCATTAGTAAGATAATAAAAACAGTAAAACACACAAGAATTACAATAAATGATTTTTAAAAGTAGTTAATGAAGAAAAAAAAATATCGAAATCATCAGGCAGGCTATTGTATAGCTTACAGAAATTGTTTACTGCACACTAATACTCAACCCCAGTTCTAAAAATCCTCTCAGCAAACAAACTCATACCTAGAATTAAAACTGGAGACACGAAAACCAATCCCACCCAAAAGAGATGATCAGTCAACCCTGCCACCGAAAAGACTGTTAAAAAAGAGAGCAAAATAAAATTCCCTCTAATAAGTAAGCTTTTCACAACAAACACCTCACGAAGCAAAGTAGTAGAAAGGCAGTAACAGAATACACCAGTTTTCTTGTAATAGAGATATCTTAAAAATTTATTCTATTTATTATTTTATTTATTTATCTTATCAACATGCGCAGCATGAGAAGGCATCCAAACCACCGACGCATACTCGAGCCCAGACCTGACCAAGACATTAAAAAGAACGATGATTGTATTCTCATTAGTAAAATCCTGCGTAATCCTCTTGATATAACCCAGATTCCTGTAGGCTTTAGCACAAACATCCGAAATGTAAGTAGAAAAAGAAAAATCCGATGTATAAATGACGCAAGATCAGCAACAGAAAACCTTCTGGCCCAAACTGAATTACCAATACAATAAGAAAATAAAATAGAAACCTGCCTACATTTATCAATGTTGAGATGAAGACGATTTCTGGCACACCAGTTAGAAAGGACATTCAACTCGGATTGAACATTAATACAGGAAACAGCACCAAAAATCGGACATACAATTTTCAAATCATCGGCATACAATAAGCCATTTTTAAAACAATCCGCCAAATCATTAATGAAAATAATAAATAACAATGGGCCCAGAACAGAGCCTGTGGACCCCTAGAAGTAGCCGAAAAACTCCTACTTAACCCAAAACTAAAATCAACACAAAGAAACATAGACGTTAAATAAGAATTAATAAGAAAAATCAAATCAGAATAAAAACCAATGTCCGCAACTTATGAATCAGAATTCCATGATTAACAAAGTCAAAAGCCTTAGCGAAATCAGTATAGACAATATCCACCTGCCCCCCGGAATTAATGGCATCAATCACAAACGAATTAAGACAGAGAAGATTAATGACAGTGGACCTGCCACTCATAAAACCATGCTGAGCATTAGAAATAAAAGACCTAATTTGACTATAGATACACCTATGCAGAACAAATTTGAAAATCTTAGCAAATGGCGAAATAATAGAGATGGGCCTGTAATTATCAATTCTATGTTTGTCGCCCTTTTTAAAAATCTGATGTGGGCAACACATGACTTTCCTTATATAATGCAATGAATTTACTGCTTTTACAGCTAAAAAAAAACGCTATTCTTATAGTAGATACTTATATTCTTTCCATGATATTGAATTTTCTTCAATGAGTCGTCATTTTCATTGATTTAGCGTTATTTTTATCAATTTAGCGAGATTTTTGTTAATTTGGCAACAATTAAAAATGTCGCTAAGTTGGCGACATTTCGCCAAATTCGTCGCCAAAATCTCGCCAAGCGTTATGGACGGAGAAATAAGTTATCCTTACAGCAGATAAATGACTATTGGCGTTCAAATACAAAAGTATTACTCAAAGTATCTTTTTTCATGAATGGAACGAGCTAGATCCACGAGAATGATGTCACCCAATTGATCGCATGATATTACACATAAAAAGTGAACATGTTTCTCAATAGGAAATATTTTTATTTTTTATTTTATATAACTTTTTGATAATTTTTTGAAAAATATGCAATATCTCGAGAACGGTTCATGTTAGCGTTCTAAAATTTATGCCAATCGTTTTCTAATAAAAAATTACATAAGAAATATCTATTTGAGTAACTTTATTAGCGGTTTTGATTTTTTGACGATTTTTTCAAAATTTCATTTAAAAATTTAGGGGGGTTTTGAACATTCGATTGCGTATAAAAACAATAGGCTTCCAGTGTTTACGGATTGTGATTTGTGTACCAAATTTCGTTCGAATCGGTCTATTCGTTCGTCAGTTATCGTCTCCACAGACTCACACACACACACATACTTTCACACACACACATAGACATCACTTCAAAAATGTTTGATTCGTGATCAGGGATGCTTGAAACGTGCTCTCCCGTCGAAAATCCGAATTCGAATTTTCGACCCCGTCACAATACTTTCCTTATACATTATGTATATAAGGAAAGTAAAAATAGGGACAATACGAGACATTTTCCACTCATTAAGAAACTAACAGCACTTGATGGATAAGTTAAAAATAATAAGTAAGGGATAAACAAGTTAAGTAGAACAAGCTTTAATAATATAGGCAGGAACACCATCAAAACCCAACGAGCTAGAACTTTTTAACTTGTTGATATCATCCAAAATATCCTTCACAGTAACCTGATAAACCTGAACAACATCCGCAGCTACATTCATAGTATGATTGACAGGAACATCATCAGCATCAAACGGAGTACTTTTAATAAAATTTACACTGAAATTTTCAGTAAATAGAATTATCAGTAGTATACATATTTTCATTTAAAATCATCATATTGGACGAAATTTTATTTTTCATCTTACTGAAGGCCCCAAAACGCATCATCTTTCAAAGAAGACTCAGCATGTCTAACGTAAGACTAGCATTCACGAATAATGTCAGTCTTAATCCTAGCTCTAAGGAAATTATATTGCATACGGTTATAGGTCAAATCATGCTTTCGAAAATTTTTACGATACTTTTCCTTCAGTCTAACATTTTTAATAGTACACCGACTAAACCAGGGAGGGTAGTGACCTTTTTTAACAGAACACTTAGGGACGCAATCATTAAGAATACAGTTGAAATGAAGATAAAACCTATTAACAGCAAAGTTAACATTATTAAAATAATTTAAAAAATCTGATGTGGACAGCACATGACTTTCCCTGCAGACTCGAATTCATTTTTTTATTTCATTAATAATTCATTAAATTGAGTTTAATTTCACAAAGTAACACTACATTTGCATTTTTAATTCAATTTCTGTTTTTATTTGGTAATTGGGCATTTTTCTAAAAGTGGCATAACTAAATGCGAAAAATCTCAAATATCTCGAGAATGGTTAGCCCTAGAGTAATAGAGTTGTTCTTATTATTTTCCTCATCAAAAATTGCGTATGAAACAAGCATTTAATTGATATATTTGAACATACGTAGCTTTATTTTATATTTTACGATTTTTGAGGGCCATTTCGTGAAAAAAGGCCGGTTGTTCTTTTCCGAATAATACCAAAATCTAATCAGCACCAGAGTATCACCCAAGTAACTTATCTATCAAATTTCGTGAAATTTGGCCAATTAGTATTTTAGCTAGAGTGGATACATAAAATTTTTACTGGCCATTTCGCCAAAAAAGGCGGGTTCTGCTTTCACAAATAGTACCAAAAACTAATCAACACTAGGGTCATACCCAAGTGACTTACCTACTAGATTTTATGAAATTCGGCCCATAAGTTTTTGAATTAGAGTGAATACATACATTGCACAGACAGACACACAGACAGACAGACACACAGACACACAGACGTCACGCTAAAAATAATTTTTTCGTATTCTAGATGTCTCGAAACGTGTAGATCCGTCGAAAACTCGAGTTGTGATTTTCGGCATGATTCCAATACTTTCCCTATACATTACCACGTATTGCAGGGAAAGTAAAAATTCCAATTAAACTCGCTTAACTTATAATACAGATGTTCAAAATCAGCATTTTTAAAATCATAACTCATACTATCCGGAAAAGCTCCCCCGCTTAACCCCGCTCTGGGAACCCTAGTATTAGTATTAGTTCGAGCATAGTGACTTTAGTATAGATAGACATATGGTATCATGAAATTTTTTTTTTAATATAAACATCGAGAATACCTGAGCAATTTGTCCAAAATTTCTATTTATCCTTCTGTCGTAGTATTATAAAAATAAATTTGTAATTCAGCGCATGAAATATTGAGGAAAAATCCATTTATTGCCCTCAATGGGTAAACGTTTTATAGCTTTTCTCAGACTTCCCATGATCATCCGAACTGAAAATTTTGATGTTTTCATTTTCAGCAATTTCTCACCGTTTTACGACTTGGATGAGCCGAATCTGAGAGGAAAGGGCAAGAGAACTAACCGTTACATGCGTTTTATTGTATCCGTGTTTAATTTTATAACTTTACAGCTCAAGATCATCCCTAGATAGGTACGAAGTGATCACGAAGTGAACGAACTTTCGAAAAGAGAAAAGAAATATTGATGTAGACCGGTGTGTGACTCTGATAAGTCGATACCTGTGCGGTTGATAAACAGAGAAACCTAAAATCTGCATCATCTATGAAAGCTTTCTATTTTCCTTATAATACATACAGGGTGTAACATAATTCCCTCCTGGGTTTGGAAAGGTCATATTTAAAAAAACTATTACGAATACAGTAAAAAGTTTCATACCACCATATAAAGAATCACTTCAAGTTTTGTATTAGTTTTACAAGTGTTCAATAAGCGCATCTTTGGTGACGCGTCATACGTCAATTTTAAAAACAAGTTCTTGCCATACTCGTCCCAGCATCTTGCGGTCAATGCTAGCGAATGCACGTGTAATGCTTTCTCGCTATTCTCCATACTTGAAAATCTGATGTGGGCAGACATGACTTTCGCTGCAGGCTTATATCCACGTTCACTTTATTTTAATTAAATTTAATTCACTTTTAATTCAATTTTCGTTCTCGTTTGGTAACTGGACAAAGGTGGCGTAGAGAAAATATGAAAAACTAAAATATCTCGAGAACGGTTAGTCCTAGTGTAATGGGGTTGGTCTTATTCTTTTCCTCGTTAAACATGAGGTATAAAACAAGCATTTAATGGATATATTTGAGCATACGTAGTTCTTTTATTTTAGATTTTGACGATTTTTGTGAGCCATTTTGCTAAAAAAGGCAGGTTTTTTTTTCCGAATTGTATCAAAATCTAATCAGCACCAGGGTAACCCACAAGCGACTTATCTACCGAATTTTGTGAAATTTAGTCCATTAGTTTTTCAGCTAGAGTGGATACAGCAATTTTTGAGGGCGATTTCGCAAAAAAAGGAGGGTTCTGTCTTTACGAATCCTATCCAAAACTAATCAACACCAGGGTCTCACGTAAGTGACTTACTTACCAAATTTTATGAAGTTTGGTGCAGTAGTTTTTTAGTTAGAGTGGATGCATACATTGCACAGACACACACACACACAGACACACACACAGACGTCACGCTAAAAATAGTTTTTTTGTTTTCCAGAGGTCTCGAAACGCGTAGATCCGTCGAAAACTCGAGTTGTGATTTTCGGCATGATTCCGATACTTTCCCTATACATTACCAAGTATAGCAGGGAAAGTAAAAATTTGAAGTGGATTAATATGGTGGCATGAAACTTATTTCTGTATTCGTAATAGTTTTTTAATTATGACCTTTCCAAACCCCGAAGGGAATTATGTTGTATACTAAACATGGATCCCTCATGTCCTTTTGCACCCTTTGATTATCGATTGAAGCAATCTAGAACTGCAAAAGTACTAATAGGAAAGCAATTATGCGCTATCGAGAAAGTTTTCAATGCCTCTAGCGGCGAATGGAAGAGGATTGAATTCCCATCTCGAAAACGAAGCAAGATCCCTTTGATTTTCGATTGACACGTTCTAGCGCTGCAAAAGTAGGGTCTGCCAATAGGAAAACAATTATGCTCAATCGATTGAGAAAGTTGGCAACGCCTCTAGCTGCGAATGGAAGAAGATTGAATTCCTATCTCGAAAACGAAGCAAGATCCCTTTGATTTTCGATTGACACGTTCTAGCGCTGCAAAAGTAGGGTCTGCCAATAGGAAAACAATTATGCTCAATCGATTGAGAAAGTTGGCAACGCCTCTAGCTGCGAATGGAAGAAGATTGAATTCCTATCTCGAAAACGAAGCAAGATCCCTTTGATTTTCGATTGACACGTTCTAGCGCTGCAAAAGTAGGGTCTGCCAATAGGAAAACAATTATGCTCAATCGATTGAGAAAGTTGGCAACGCCTCTAGCTGCGAATGGAAGAAGATTGAATTCCTATCTCGAAAACGAAGCAAGATCCCTTTGATTTTCGATTGACACGTTCTAGCGCTGCAAAAGTAGGGTCTGCCAATTGGAAAACAATTATGCTCAATCGATTGAGAAAGTTGGCAACGCCTCTAGCTGCGAATGGAAGAAGATTGAATTCCTATCTCGAAAACGAAGCAAGATCCCTTTGATTTTCGATTGACACGTTCTAGCGCTGCAAAAGTAGGGTCTGCCAATAGGAAAACAATTATGCTCAATCGATTGAGAAAGTTGGCAACGCCTCTAGCTGCGAATGGAAGAAGATTGAATTCCTATCTCGAAAACGAAGCAAGATCCCTTTGATTTTCGATTGACACGTTCTAGCGCTGCAAAAGTAGGGTCTGCCAATAGGAAAACAATTATGCTCAATCGATTGAGAAAGTTGGCAACGCCTCTAGCTGCGAATGGAAGAAGATTGAATTCCTATCTCGAAAACGAAGCAAGATCCCTTTGATTTTCGATTGACACGTTCTAGCGCTGCAAAAGTAGGGTCTGCCAATAGGAAAACAATTATGCTCAATCGATTGAGAAAGTTGGCAACGCCTCTAGCTGCGAATGGAAGAAGATTGAATTCCTATCTCGAAAACGAAGCAAGATCCCTTTGATTTTCGATTGACACGTTCTAGCGCTGCAAAAGTAGGGTCTGCCAATAGGAAAACAATTATGCTCAATCGATTGAGAAAGTTGGCAACGCCTCTAGCTGCGAATGGAAGAAGATTGAATTCCTATCTCGAAAACGAAGCAAGATCCCTTTGATTTTCGATTGACACGTTCTAGCGCTGCAAAAGTAGGGTCTGCCAATAGGAAAACAATTATGCTCAATCGATTGAGAAAGTTGGCAACGCCTCTAGCTGCGAATGGAAGAAGATTGAATTCCTATCTCGAAAACGAAGCAAGATCCCTTTGATTTTCGATTGACACGTTCTAGCGCTGCAAAAGTAGGGTCTGCCAATAGGAAAACAATTATGCTCAATCGATTGAGAAAGTTGGCAACGCCTCTAGCTGCGAATGGAAGAAGATTGAATTCCTATCTCGAAAACGAAGCAAGATCCCTTTGATTTTCGATTGACACGTTCTAGCGCTGCAAAAGTAGGGTCTGCCAATAGGAAAACAATTATGCTCAATCGATTGAGAAAGTTGGCAACGCCTCTAGCTGCGAATGGAAGAAGATTGAATTCCTATCTCGAAAACGAAGCAAGATCCCTTTGATTTTCGATTGAAACGTTCTAGCGCTGCAAAAGTAGGGTCTGCCAATAGGAAAACAATTATGCTCAATCGATTGAGAATGTTGGCAACGCCTCTAGCTGCGAATGGAAGAAGATTGAATTCCTCTCTCGAAAACGAAGCAAGATCCCTTTGATTTTCGATTGAAACGTTCTAGCGCTGCAAAAGTAGGGTCTGCCAATAGGAAAACAATTATGCTCAATCGATTGAGAAAGTTGGCAACGCCTCTAGCTGCGAATGGAAGAAGATTGAATTCCTATCTCGAAAACGAAGCAAGATCCCTTTGATTTTCGATTGGAACGTTCTAGCGCTGCAAAAGTAGGGTCTGCCAATAGGAAAACAATTATGCTCAATCGATTGAGAAAGTTGGCAACGCCTCTAGCTGCGAATGGAAGAAGATTGAATTCCTCTCTCGAAAACGAAGCAAGATCCCTTTGATTTTCGATTGAAACGTTCTAGCGCTGCAAAAGTAGGGTCTGCCAATAGGAAAACAATTATGCTCAATCGATTGAGAAAGTTGGCAACGCCTCTAGCTGCGAATGGAAGAAGATTGAATTCCTATCTCGAAAACGAAGCAAGATCCCTTTGATTTTCGATTGAAACGTTCTAGCGCTGCAAAAGTAGGGTCTGCCAATAGGAAAACAATTATGCTCAATCGATTGAGAAAGTTGGCAACGCCTCTAGCTGCGAATGGAAGAAGATTGAATTCCTATCTCGAAAACGAAGCAAGATCCCTTTGATTTTCGATTGGAACGTTCTAGCGCTGCAAAAGTAGGGTCTGCCAATAGGAAAACAATTATGCTCAATCGATTGAGAAAGTTGGCAACGCCTCTAGCTGCGAATGGAAGAAGATTGAATTCCTCTCTCGAAAACGAAGCAAGATCCCTTTGATTTTCGATTGAAACGTTCTAGCGCTGCAAAAGTAGGGTCTGCCAATAGGAAAACAATTATGCTCAATCGATTGAGAAAGTTGGCAACGCCTCTAGCTGCGAATGGAAGAAGATTGAATTCCTATCTCGAAAACGAAGCAAGATCCCTTTGATTTTCGATTGAAACGTTCTAGCGCTGCAAAAGTAGGGTCTGCCAATAGGAAAACAATTATGCTCAATCGATTGAGAAAGTTGGCAACGCCTCTAGCTGCGAATGGAAGAAGATTGAATTCCTATCTCGAAAACGAAGCAAGATCCCTTTGATTTTCGATTGAAACGTTCTAGCGCTGCAAAAGTAGGGTCTGCCAATAGGAAAACAATTATGCTCAATCGATTTAGAAAGTTGGCAACGCCTCTAGCTGCGAATGGAAGAAGATTGAATTCCTATCTCGAAAACGAAGTAAGATAGGCGAAGCTTTTCAAATACAAAGTTGTAGAGCATTCGCCGCTTAGTATGGAAAGATTTGGGGTTTGCATATAACATGTACACAGACGATAAAAACCGAAGTCAAGGAAAAGTGATAATTGTTGTATCATTTATCTGCAACTTTTATGTAACATTTATTGCTTACAGCTACGCATTAACCTTTTGCTTACGGTAGGGACAGCTTCAATCCTAAACGAAGAACCTCACAAAAAGACATGTATTTGACATATGCTATCCCAAATAGCTCGATCTCCCTTTGTAGGCATTGGAGTCTCCGCCGATTGGGATTGGCGCTGTCCCACTCTTAAGCAAAAGGTTAACCATAAACCAATCATAGAGAAGTTAGAAACTGGATAGACCAATGAAATCTTTGCTAATTCTGTGAATACAAAATTTAATTAATTTATTTATTTAGTCTATATAGAAATTCGGTCTTGCATATTTGTGGGCTCATATGTAAAATTTCAGAATAAATTCTGAATTAGCTCTTTTGAACATGAACCGTTCTCGAGATATTGCACATTTTTCAAAAAAATTACCAAAAAGTTATATAAAATTAAAAAAAAATATTTCCTATTGAGAAACATGTTCACTTTTCATATGTAACACCATGCGATAAATTGGGTGACATCATTCTCATGGATATAGCTCGTTCCATTCATGAAAAAAGATACTTTGAGTAATACTTTTGTATTTGAACGGCAATAGTCATTTATCTGCTGTAAGAATAACTTATTTCTTCGTCCACAACGCTTGGCGAGATTTTGGCGACGAATTTGGTGGAATGTCGCCAACTTGGCGACTTTTTTAAATGTTGCTAAATTAACGAAAAACTCGCCGAATGGATAAAAATGGCTCTAAATCAATGACGACTCATTGATGACGACATGGAAAATGACGACTCATTGACGAAAATTCAATATCTTGGAAAGAATATAAATAGCTACTATAAAAATAATCTATTTTTTTTTACTGTAAAAGTAGTAAATTCATTGCATTATATAAGGAAAGTCATGTGCTGCCCACATCAGATTTTTTAATTTGCGAAAATTCGTCTATTAATCGTATAGATTCCGTTCAAAATTTGTTTGAAAGAGAATTTCTCGATCTTTCAGAAGGCATTAAGATGGTAAGGTCGCTAAGGAACCGATTTGTGTGTATATCGCTTAAAATAGTACTAAAACATAAAATAACTAAAGAAAAAAAGAAATTGGGATTTAAAATAAATCTCGCCGAAGCGTATCGTTTCGGTTTCTGAAGTACCTGTATACGAAATGTCGTGTCGTTACGACGTTTAGATTTCCACTACAGATGACACAAACGGGCATCTTTCTTTATTACTATAATTAGAAGAAAGATTACGTCTTCAACACACGAATAGTATATATATTTTAAAAATTCACGAAAATTCGACTATTAATTGTATGAATTCCGTTCAAAGTTTGTTTCAAAGAGTATTTTTTGTTCTTTTTGATGGTGTTAATATAAAAGTCTGTGATAATTTTTTCTGTCGCTAAGTAGATCGATTTGTGTGAAAATCGATCGTGCTAAAGAAAAATATATATATATATATATATATATAAATAAAATAACGCCGAGACGCACCTTCCCAGGTCCTGAAGTACCTATGTACTAAATGTCATGGTCATGTATGTAGCTTGGATTTGCGACTACAGATGACACAGACAGGCAGACAAAAAAAAAAAAAAAACACAGACATCTTTATTATTATAGACATCTATATAGGAATAGGAGCCCAGGTAAGAGTTACGGTAGCCCAGCCTCCTATATGAAATTAAACAAATTGAAAATCCTGACAATTACGTTTAATTATAAAAATTAAGCATTATTTGGAAAATGTACACAAGATGTATTTACGGGCGCGGTAGCCCATTGGTTAGCGCGCTGGAGTTGCACTCGGTAGGCCCGGGTTCGATTCCAGCCACTGCCAAAACTGCCGCCGTGTTCATGCGGAGTACGATCACGTTAAACATGTGGGTCCGAAAGTCCTTCCGAGAGGTTGGTGGTAGGGGAGGAGGGTACGGTCCCTGTGGATGCCTCCCCCACTGGGTTCCGGTCTAAATTGGGTGGCACTTCCCGACCGTCCAAACTGTTACCTTACACCTTTCTGGTAGGTCGGACGGTCTGGGTTTCAACAAGATGTATTTACAATGTTATTAAATGTACACAAGATGTATTTGCTCAAGTCCTCTGGATGAGTCGGACGGCCTGGGGTTTCCACAAGATGTATTTACGAATAGCTCCGGAATATGCATAAATTGTGTATATGGCCACGCCCATATTTGTTCACGTCCACATTTGTCCACGCCTATTTTTAGCATTCTCAGTTTTCTTGGGTCATTATAATAGTGTTTGTTTGCAATATGTAAATATGAATAGGAGGGCGGGGGGGGCAGTAAAGTTTTACGCAGTCTCATTGAATGGTCTCATTCCAAATCACTGTTTCCATAGGTGCTAAAATGTCGAAGTAAAAATATGAAAATTGAAACAACTTCTCGGTATAGATTTCATATTAGCTCTAATTCTGCCATTTTAAGTTTAAATTTCATTCTCTTTTACTCATAGTCCTTCAGATTCTTGGTAAATTCTATCGACGATAGTTTGGACATAGCTTAGTTAATCCCCAAAAGCATAACATTCTTCTTCTCAAAGAGTATGAGATTGCGAAAAATTAAAAATGAAATATTTTTCCCGTATTGTCTAGATATACCAATAATATTTCGGAAGTAAATTTTATATAAAAAAATAATTTCGTTTAATCAAGTAGGATGAGGCTGTTGATAAAAAAAATCCAGAAAGTGGCACCGAATAGAGCCGCCGCAATGAATTGAAATGGCCAAAGAAGATAAACCCAGAATGCTACACTTTCTAGACGATATTGGCTGTCCATGAGGAATCATACCTTGGTGTTACATGGAATGAAAATCCCCCGTGAAATTGTGTAAATTTCGATAGTGTTAATTTAGAGCAACTGATGACTACTTTGCTATTTTATAAATACACTGGTGTCCAAAATTTACATGACAAGAAAATTGATTTCTCAACAACTGTTCAACATAACTGAATGGAGGTTTCGGGGTGGTGATACATCGCAGCAAAACAAAAACTCATATTCAAACTGAAAAATTGGAAAACTGTGGATACGCCCGTTGAGCGGGTGCAAAATATCGGCAAACGATAAATGCTCAACTAATTTTTCCTTTACCTCATCCACATTTCGTATAATATTTTGAAATAGTTTTTGTAATTTTCTGACAGCACTTCCAGACTGAGAAATCAGCTATGTAAGCGAAAACAATTTATTTCACAATATTTAATACATTTTTGCATTCAATACAAGACATAATATGTTATGTTTAAGAAACGCTTTGTAATAGAGTATTTGAGAACGAAGTTTTGTTAGATTTACACCTTTTATGGAATTTCGAACACGATTCAACTGTTTTGAGAGGTACGGCTGTTTTTTGTATACGCGTGTATGGTGCGCCAATTCGTGGAATTTAAATGTAATGCAAGTATGTGATAACTCTAGCTGAACAATTATCAGATTTTCATGAAATTTAAAATTTTTGATTCATTTGAATTTACATCATGGTTGGAGAAAATTCAAAATATTGAAATAAAAGATAAAACACGCACAACTATATTTAGAATGATTGTTTTATGTGAAATTTTTCGTTTGAAAGATTTATATAATTATTTCTGATATGCTACGCATATACGAGGTCACACTGAAAATTTTGAGATATGATTAAATGACAGTACAAGTTAAATTTATGGCAGTACAAGTTAAATTTACCAATTCTTAGGAGTGTTTAAATTACTCCCCTCCAACATCAATGCACTTTTGTAGGCGAATTCTTTAAGGGCTAAATGCTTCAAGTTATCTATTTCTTGGGTGCGATGAATAATATGCTTTTATAGCCTCATCAATCTCATCTTCGGAATGAAAACGACGCCCACGTAATTTTTTTCAGATTAAAAAATAGCCAAAAGTCACACGTAGCAAGATCAGGAGAATAGGGTGGATGATCTATTACTTTGATGATTTTTTGGTCAAGAAATTTGACTGTTATTCTTGCTAAATAAGAAGATGCATTGTCATGGTGAAGCATGAGTACATAACATTCACTTCCTGAAGAATTTCTAGAAGACATTTAGTGGCGTATCAGTTAGCTGTAATTGTCTTCTGTCCCTTTAGCTTTATGATTTTGACCAGACCTATACTTCTGAAGAACACGGCATACATTACTTTTTTATTGCTCGTTGTCTTTTCACCATTGTTGGTTTGGGGTCATCTTCAAAGACCCATACATTACTTTCTTGACGTGTTGGAACGTCAAAACACGGTATGTTCGTTTCATCACCAGTTATGATTTTAGAAATAATGCGGTGTCCACCATCATTAAGTAATTTTAGGGTTTCTTTACTAATTCTGACACGCTCCGCTCTTTGGTGTTCTGTTAAATTATGGGGGACCCAAGGCCAAACTAATTCTTTCATATGCAGTTTTCTATGAAAAGTTTTATGTATAGCTGCGGATCCAATATTGAGTTCCTTCTGTATCATTTGGTAGGTACAGCGATTATTATTGATTAACACTTTTCGAATGGTCGACACATTTTCTGGGACTACAGCTGACAAAGGTCTTCCTGTGTGTTTTTCATCCAGGAGAGAATTTCGACCTCTTCTAAACTCTGTAAACCATCTGAGTATAGTGGCACAAGATGGAGCATCATTTCCATATGCTAAGTGTAGACGTTGAAGACATTCTTCTTGATTTAGCCCCACTTAAAATCATAGAAAATCATAGCTCGATAATGATCTCGCGTCAACTCCATTTTCTTTTCTTTCAAATTATATTTTTTCTACGATAGTTAAATTGTAATTGTTGCCACGAATTATCATCTGCGGGCATAAAAGAGTGCTCAAATGTAAATATCCGACCAATAATGTTTTTCTAGCGCATATCGTCTGTCCCTTTTTCAAAAATTTGAGTGTGACCCTTGCATTATCTGCAAAATCTCACACTACCTCGATATTAGCACATCTCAGCGTTTTGGAAGTTTCAATCTTTTTATACAATAAAATAATAGCAAAAATTAAGCACACATCCACAACAGAAGGTCTTTATTTTACTTCCTATAAGACGTACAAAATTTTTTTTTAAAAAGGACCAGAGCGCTTTCGAGCATAAGTACGCTCTTCATCAGTGGCTACATGGAAATAAAATTTGAATCGTTCATATATAGACCAGATATAGCGACAAAATTTGCATAAATACAATTTACAAAAGGATTTACGTCTATCCTTTGACGTCTGCATCTTTGGGATTATACTTGATTGCCACCCCCCTCCCATTTTTTCGATTTCTGTAATTAAATTGTAATTTAATATGCTGTTCTTTTGTTGTTGAAATTTTGAAACTCTGAAAAAATTGTTTTATAGTTTGCTGTTGATCCTTGTCTAAACGTAGATGCTTTTGTAAATTGTATTTATGCAAATTTTGTCGCTATATCTGGTCTATATATGAACGATTCAAATTTTATTTCCGTGTAGCCACTGATGAAGAGCGTACTTATGCTTGAAAGCGCTCTGGCTTTTTTTAAACTTTTGTACGTCTTATAGGAAGTAAAATAAAGACCTTATGTTGTGGATGTGTGCTTAATTTTTGCTATTATAACGTCAGACGTGATGCCAAATTAATTATTATACAATAAAATAAATCTGTAAAAAGATTCTATTTTGAACAAGATTGATTATCGTTATTTTGATATATTACTTTACAAATCAGTGGCGGTTCTTAAAATTATTTACACTAGAGCTAAAATTTCGTTTTAAATGGCAAATTTAATGGCAAAATATTGTTCCACACACATACACATGCATCGCTTCACAAATATTCGATTTGTATTCAGTCGCACATAAAACCTCCTTAATTGCCAAATTAAAGAACATTCAGTCGCTATTAAATTCAGTGGAGTTTCAGCGATTACTGTAAAAATCGTACTTAATTATTTTCGAAACGCTCCATTCGTTGGTAAGACATTGCGTTTACACACACACACACACACAGATACATACATATACATACTAACATACACACACATACACTCTTACACGCGTACACACTAACATACCAACTGACATATATACACACTAAATATATACACACTAACATACATACATACATACATACATCTAAACAGATATCCATCAAAAAAGTTCGATTTGAATTCAAGAATTCTTAAAACGTGCTCTTCCGCCCAGATACAAACCGAATTTTCGGCCCTGTGACAATACTTTCTCTAATTTAGTGGTGCCCAACCTTTAGGGCATCGAGATACTTTTCCCTACACATTATACTATTATGTAGGGAAAGTAAAAAAAAACTGTTTTTAAATGTTGTTTTGAATTCTGTTGAGCGCCATTTTACTGTCCTTTGAAGAGCACTAAACTCGAGTTGAATCAGAGCTCAGGGATGCTGAAAATGTACTTTTCCTCCGAAAACTAGCATTTGACTTTTCAACCGCGTCCCAATACTTTTACTCTACATTATGTTATGTATTTAGGGAAAATGATATACCCGTAAATCCAGAGTATATTCTTAACACTATTATTGCCAATTTTTTATGTGAATTTAAGTTATTTCATTCGAAAACAAAAGAGTTTCTAACAATTGTGCACGAACCCGTAGGACTTTCTCACGAAGTCGCCACCAATCAATATGCAAGAGCAGCACAGAAACTTCCATTCATTTTTCACGATATTTTTATTCCGAAGAGTGATTACAAAACCGGGCCAGGAAAAACGTCGAAAATCACGACTTTCACTCTTGCGACTGGCTAATTAACGCTTACCGCGATCTGGAACGGTGACTGCTCTGACACTGTTACCATTTGTAACTAGCGGGCAGTTTTAGAATGGGCTGGCGGTTATTCTCGAGATATATTGGATGGATGAGTTGACCCGAGGGGGTCGATGGTGTGAGAAAAACGTGAGTCCAAGTGAACTTTCTAAACACTCGATGAGAGGGTGAATAATTGAAAGCAGACGTTGCTTTGCAAAGAGAAAAACGAATGCTTCAAAGAATTACATTTATTTTTTCCTCATCAGGTTGTATTTTTTGAGTATGAAACGCCTTTAATAATTCATTTATTCATTTTATTATGTAAATATGTATATTTCCACAGTTTAATAAGATGCGCTTCAGAAGGTAATATTAAGAATCTGAAGTAAGCAAATTATTTTCCTTTCAGACAAATTGGTTTTCTTGTTTGTTTTTAAATGTTTCGCTATTTAAATTCATTGACACAAAATATCCTTTTTATTACGGGAAAGTGCAGTGGCTGGAGTCCGATGGACATTACCATGTATGGTAGGCAAAATAAAATTGAATTAAAAGTGCAAATTCATTGTAATTTCAAATAATTATCCGTGGTATTTTGTGCAATTAAACTCGATTCAACGAATTATGAAAGAAATAAATAGAAAAGGAATTTGAGCCCAGAGAAAGTCATATGTGGTCCATATAAAATTTTTCTAATTTTATGAAATTTATTGAAGAATGTAATTGTAAAACATGAAATACCTGATAAATTGGTGCATCCCAGAGTTAGAAAATGAATACTTTTCGTTTTCCATTGTTAAATTGCATAAAATTATTATTCATTTAACATTATTAAATGTCCATATTTTTGTATGATTAAAAAATCTGATGTGGGCAACACATGACTTACCTTATATAATGTAATGAATTTACTACTTTTACAGTAAAAAAATAGGTTTTTCTTTTAGTAGATACTTATTTTCAAGATATTGAATTTTCGACAATTAGTCGTCATTTTCATTGATTTGGTGTCATTTTTATCCATTTGGCGAGATTTTCGTTAATTTGGCAACATTTCAAAATGTCGCCGAGTTGGCGACATTCCGCCAAATGTGTCGCCAAAATCTCGCTAAGCGTTATGGACGAAGAAATAAATTATTCTTACAGCAGATAAATGACTATTGGCGTTCAAATACAAAAGTATTTCTCAAAGTATCTTTTTTCATGAATGGAGCGAGCTATATCCACGAGAATGATGTTACCCAATTTATCGCATGGTATTACATATGAAAAGTGAACATGTTTCTCAATAGGAATTTTTTTTTTATATGACTTTTTGATAATTTTTTTGAAAAATGTGCAATATCTCGAGAACTGTTCATGTTAGCGTTCTACAATTTATGTCAATCGTTTTCTAATAAAAAATTACCTAAGAAATGTCTATTTGCGTAATTTTATTAGCAGTTTTTATTTTTTGACGATTTTTTCAAAATTTCACTCGAATATTTAAGGGGGTTCTGAACATTCGATTGCGTATAAAAACAATAGGCTTCCAGTGTTTACAGATTGTGATTTTTGTACCAAATTTCGTTCGAATCGGTCCATTCGTTCGTCAGTTATCGTCTCCACACACACACACACACACACACACACACACAGATCACTTCAAACAGGTTTGATTCGAGATCAGGGATGCTTGAAACGTGCTCTCCCGTCGAAAACTCGAATTCAAATTTTCGACCCCGTCACAATACTTTCCTTATACGTTATGTATATAAGGAAAGTAAAAATTGGTGCATCCCTGAGTTAGAAAATGAATACTTTTCGTTTTCTGTTGATAAATTGCATAAAATTATTATTTATTTAACATTATTGAATATCCTTATTTTTGTATGATTAAAAAAAATTGAAAATTTTGGGGTTTTTCGAACGTCCCGATAGCGTATAACATCAAAAGGGTTTATGTATTCACTGATTGTAATAAAGGTCTTTATTTTTTATTGGTTTAACAAAGGTCCACTCATTTAATAAAGGTTTTGATATTTAGTGATAATTTGAAAAAAAATATGCAAAAAAAAGAAAAGGGGGGGGGGGTCGTACATTCGATCGCGTTTAAAATCATAGAGTTCTAGTGTTCACCGTTTGTAATTATCGAATTAAATATTTCATTTGAAACGCTCCATTCATTCGTGAAACATCGAGACCACAAATATACGGATACATATATAGGCACACACACGTATCTAAACGCATACACACGTACATAAATTCACACACATGCATAAACACGCACATCCATACAGATACATACATTCATATAAACACAGACAAATGTACCCACACAAGCATACATATAAGCACATACACAAATACATAAACACACAAATACGTTATATAAACACACACAAACATACATAAACAACCACATACATAAACACACAAATACGTACATAACCACACACAAACGTACATAAACACATACACACGTATATGCACACATACATAAACACAAGTACATAAACAGCCACATGTGCACAAACACCCAGACGTATATACACATACGTACGTACATAAACACACACACTCACATACATAAACGTATACATAAACACATGAATAAACACGCACATGTACAGAAACACACACACATGTACATAAACTTACACATGCAAACATAAATACATATAAATACACACACATGTGCATAAACATAATATACATGCATAAACATACACATATACATAAGCATTCACAAGTGTACATAAACCAATACATACATGTATGTATAGGTTATAAACGATAATATCGTAGACTCGAAGGTCAGACATCGCTCTTCTGTCGTATATGCACATGCGTCGCGTCCGTATTTGCAGGAATGTTTGGACTGTTAACATGTTTGCCGTGTTACCGTTTTACAAGAATAAGCACTCTTCATTTATAAACGCGCACTGCGTTATACCGCTGATTATTCAAATTCTTAGATACTAACAACATAATTACAATTTTTACTTTATAAATACGTTTTATAAAAACGACGCGAAGGTCTGAAATACATGAAGCCTTTAGGTGCATGTTATATCCCTGAGTCTTGAACTCGAGGCTTTGCATCCGTTATGTACCCTTTGTGGCTGGCCCTGCACATATAAACAACACACACGCACGCACACACACGTGTACATAAACACATACACATGCATAAACACAGATATGTACACAAACACTCACACACACATAAACACACGCACACACCTGTACATAAACACACGCATACACAAGCGCACATATATGTACGTAAACACACACGTGTATGCATATACATAGAGATTATATCAAAAGGTTCGATTCGATTTCAGGGATTCTTAAAACGTCTAAATACATCGTATTTGAATTTTCATCGTTACATTCCCTATACTTTACATGTGGGGAAAATAATAATATATGCCATGAATAATTACACAAAGTTACATTGAATTAGAAAGTTCTGAGATATAGTGGAAACTAGTTTTTATTGCGAATGATTAGTACATCCAGGAAAATTAATTTCCTGTTTTTTCCTGTCGAACGCCAAATCTCTCCAGTGACGTTACAAAGATGTTGTCCATAGAAATACTCATTGCAAACTTAATTATCTACTCTTCCAGCAAGCGGCAGTATTTAGGCCAACTATCATAAAAGATTTAAAATGTTTTATTTCTTATATTTATCCTCATCATTTCGGCTAAGATGCGATAAATGAAAACATTTAGAACAATTATCATTACAGAAATTGTTTTCTAGAGGATTTCCAGCAAATCGTAGAAATTTCATATGCGCGTGTAATATTACACATTGTAATTTTAGATTTGAAATGGCCGTTTCTTCCTCTTGCAAGGTTATATCTGCATATCTTGAGCCCAGAAAAGAAAGTATGAAATATTGTTTTGTTTTTTAAGTGACGTTCACACACATCCTTTTTCACACACATCAACACGTTCCCTTAATTACGGTATTTTACCAAGAACTCGTTTTTTCTATGCAGTTGTTTTTATTATCTAGTGGTGAAAATTCTCACCGTTCGGCAATGTTATATATATACGTATATACTGAAATAATGCAGGTTTTAAAATCGTTTGTTTCTAAGTAATTATCCTGATGAGCATGAAGGTCGGTTATGGTTGTAATATGAATCTTTTCTAAACGCGACGCACAACGCTTAATATAAATAAAATGTTACAGTTCATGTTAGTTCTATATAAGTTTTAAAATGCATAAGAAGTTAAAATGTGCAGGTTCTTAACAATCTGAAAACACGACTATCGTTTTAGTATATAAATAAACTGCTGATTAAATGTTTGATATATTTAATCAATTAACTTAAAATTGGCGACGCGTCTGAATGTAGAAAATAAAACTTCCAAATAAAAGTTCATTTACAGGATATAAGTCGTAAAATGGGCATCCCGCTTTCTGACGTTTTGGCCGAAGCTGTTTTACAGGAGCACACCAATCTGAAATTATAAGGTGGAGAATGCAGAGTCCACTTCGATGATAAGAACTTGTAATTTTGTCCTAGTAACTCAATGGTAGAGCGGCGGCTGGTCAGTTCGAAGATACAGGGTTCGATTCCCGGTTGGGGCAAGAAGGCTCTTTACAAAGTATCATTTAGATTTAGAAAGAATCTATGAGGTGGCGAGTTGTTGCCCGTGTATAGACTGGGCAGACATTGATAAAAGTGACACATTGTTTTCTAATTAGTTTTGTATCGTATGCACTCATATTCGATTTTTCAGTTTGTATTTATGTGTTATGACGTTATGTATCACCCTAAAATATTCATTCAATTATATTGATCAGTTGTTGAGAAATCGGTGTTTTTGAGCATATAAAGGTAATTTTGGACACCAGTGTAAATGGATTGATGCGTTAAAACCACGAGACCGCTTTACCTGAAAATACCGAATCGTAATTAGCAAAGAAAATGCATAAAAAAGGATAAAACATAGCCGTGGCGTAACGACGCAACGAATGACGTGAAAATTTTGTAGGTGAAGTTGTTTCACGAGATGAAACTGTGGTCCAAGTTTCAACTTTCCCCGTGATCAAGGAGCCCAGAACGAGCCCGTTGAAGACGTTGAACGGAAATTCAAATTGAGGTAACGTGAAGTTAATAATAATGGGTGTTGGTAAAAATAAAATAAGAGCAAGTTATTTTCTAACTTATCAAATATTTATGCAGCTGGTCAATCTTCAACATCCTTAACCCGCATATTCCTCATCACTTTCATCCAAGTATAGAAACGAAAATAAAGAAAGAATGACAGGGGCAGCTCAAAATAAACGACTGCTGATTGTTTCTTAAAACAATTATTTTTGCTCAATTAAACCGCTAAATACTCAGGATTTTATCTCTTTATCTTTAAAGGTGCAAAAGTGAAAAGCAGACAAGGAAAGTGGCTTCTTTGTGAGAATATAATGGCTTTCACAATAAATCTTTTATCAAGTTTAGTTGTTTTAAAAGTTTTATTTTAACTCTGAATGTTTATATCTCCGAACCTAATGGATAAAAATTTAAACAATGTCTGTCACTCGTTTTAACGGAAATAAGATACAAATTATGAATATATAAAAATATTTTCAATATTTTAAACTTTTTGTTATCGAAAAATCTTTAAAAAGTATCTCTCCAAGCGAGTTTTGCCTTTCATTTTACTTAATTTCACTTGAAGTATCTTCGAAACAAAAAAAAAAAAAAAAAAAAAGATAAAAATAAATTTAATCCTCATATAAATTTAATTCTCATATAAATTCAATTTATGGATTTAGAATTTGTTTTTAAAATGCTCTTATAGTTATATAAAATGGCTACACGTCCGTGGATGGAAATCATAATTATTAAAACTTTTCAAAGTTTATTCACAGTAGCACAGGACGTTTAAATACAAAACATTTTCGTTTTAGCTGTTTTGGACGTATGCACGCCCTTTATACCAGTTATTATAATGGCCTTCAAACCACAGTTTTCCTTAAAACCATCTTTACCAATTCATGCTTATGCATTTCAAAGCCGCTTTTCTTACCTATTTTAATAAACTCTCCAACGTTTGTTTCTCCATTAAATGTTTAAATGATGAAATTTCTTTTATTTTACAATTTGGATACGATGTCCATACCTATAATTTATCTTAATTTACTCTAATGTTCGTTTGAAATTTATTTATCCCAACTCCTCTTTTACCCCTTTCACCATTTTTTTAAAACAAGTCTTCTATCAAATCTTAAAATATATATTTTCCCCGCTTATTTTGTACTGTCGTAAATTTAGTTTTAGAACTGCTCATCCAGCTGTTGCCTCCGTGTTCAACCGCATCAGGACTGTTAAATTTAAAAACCTAATATTTTAAGTCAGGCTAGAGTATACGTAATATTTCACACACACACACACTCCAACTGTCGGGCTAAATCGTCAACATTCCGGGATGGTTGCAATCGCCTTCCCATAACGTCCCAAATGTGCTCTATGGCAGAGAGATCAGGAGACCTAGCTGGCCAAGGAAGTGTTGGGCAAGCTTGAAGACAATTCATAGCAACACGTGCTGTGTGTGGCCGGGCATTATCTTGTTGAAAAGTAAGTCCAGGGTGTCGCAAAAGGAACGGTAACACAACCGGTCGTAGAATGTTGTCTACGTACCGCTGTGCTGTCAGTGTGCCAGAAATGACTACCAAAGGGGTCCGGCTATCAAAGGAGATGGCACCCCAGACCATACCCACCTGCAGATATACACCTGCCCAGATATACACCTGCTGAATGCGCAGTTCCGATGCGCTGGAGCTCACACTATTTATTCATAGGACACCGAATTTTATTCATTTGCATGTTCGCTCAAAATGTCTTTGCATACGAAATTTCATTACAATCGGACAACTCCTTGGTGCGTTGATTTTTTTGTTATAGAGTATATGTATATAAGATAAATATATGAATTAGAGTAGAACATGAAGAAATATAATAAAACATCCATAAAAAATAATATAGTTCGATATATATATATATATCGATATATATATATATATATATATATATATATATATATATATATATATAAAAATAAATTATTAAATCCAAAGTTAGAATGTATGTAGTAACTCATAATACACTATTCCAAAATTTTCTACAAATACAAAGAAATTAAGACAAAAAGAGGAAATAATAAAGCATAATGCAAGTCATAAGGACAAAGACAATCAACAAATTTCAAAAATGAGGAATGCAAATAAGAAAACAAAAAAATCAAGCAAAAAAGCTTGCACATGGAGGAGATTTAGGCTTACGAGATTAGGCTTACGAAAAGTTCATTTCGAAAAAATTCTCATCGGGTCCATATATCTTTTCGAAATGAACACAAAAATGAAAATTTATAATAGATTATTAACTAATACCAAGTAATTAATGACAAAATGTTTAAACAATAAAATAACCAAAATAGTTAAGACATGTCCACCATGCCGAAAAACGGAAATAAAAAGATCAGATTAATCTTGGAGGTTAATTCAGATTAGATTCTTTATCAGATCTGAACATCTATAACCTAAATCGGATATGACAATGCTGAGCTACTAAAAATACCATAGCCCAGACTACAAACAAAAATAGAGGATACAAATTGATCGAAATTGCATTTTTTACTGTTTTATATCAATTACAGCCTTCAGGTTTAAAGATTATAGGGATTATTGATATTTTCAATTTATTACGTCATTTGTTTTATATAATTATTAGTATTAATGGCTTGTATGTGCAGATGGAGGTTTGTAAAATATGAGACTGTAATAATTAGATCATAAAAAAGGACGTGAAAATTGTTCGCCATGATCGAATGATTTTAAATATGTATTATAAATTAGTAGTTAGTAGTTGTAGTAATTAGTATTAATGGTTTTTTTTCGTTGAAAACCCAGGTTTTTATAGTGTTCATGTTATATGAAGTTTCAAAGTTGTTTTTATAGCTCAGTTCAGTTGTATTGACCTTAATGTTCAGATTTTGACATTTATTATTGTTGTAATTTCCCCTCCTGGATCTTTTAGATGAGATACTAGGTGTGTTTGAATTTAAAATGTGAAAAATAGAAGGATCATAATTATTCATATTTTTAAGTCATTTTCACTGCATTCCTGTTACTATATATTTGATTTTATACATATGGAAAAATAGTTTTATATTGTTTGATTAGTGAATTTTCCAAAAATTGTCTATCAATTGGATTTTTTACAATAACCAATATAGAAATAGATAATTATTTTCAATTTCATGATGATCAAAATGGGCATATTCAAAATTATTACCTGAGTTACGATAAGCAAAAGCAAGGAATTGTGAAGTATTTGAAGCGTGAGAGCTAAATTTTTTAATAAAGTTGCGTTGAACATTAAAATGAAGGTGTAAAGGGGTGCTAGTGTGTCCAACATAAAAAATATTACACGAGATACACGTTAATTTATAAATGCAATTATATACTTTAAAAAAGGTTAAAAATTTAAGGGTACTATTAATCAGAGATGGCTGAGCAGAAGGGCAGGTCTTACACCGTTTATTCTGGTAAGTACGAAAATTCAGTTTGGCTGAGATTGTGAGCTAGACATCAAAGAATTACAAGAATGCATAATAACAAAATAACTGCTGGATGTCGATCTTCTATATCCCAATTTATGATAGGTTACCGGGAGAGTGCGCGCGCGCACACACACACACACAGACACACACACATACATATATATATATATATATATATATATATATATATATATATTCTTTGACCATTCAAACCACATAAAATACTGTTAGAGTTCTCAAAACGTGTAAGTCCCACTTTAACTCAATATTTGACTTTCCAAATATATCTACTGTGTATGCAGGAAAAATAAAGCATTTTCATACGAGTTGTTTGTTTCCTGACGCATAAGTTGTTCTGTCAAATTGTGAATATTCAACCTCATTAACGATAGCTTCTTTATTATCTTCGGCCTAATATAGAAACAAAAATTAAGCCAGCGTGAAAGAAACATCTCGAAATAAACGTCTGCTGATTGGTTTGACCTTTCGAATTATTATTTTTAGTTAAACAATTAAACCGTTTAATATTTATTTTATTTATTTTATTTTGCCCTTTATCTTTCTATTTTAAGGTGCTGAGAAAAAAAAATAGATAGAGAGAGAGAGTTTCCTTTATGAGAATAAAATTTGTGTCGATAAAAAAAAAAAATCTGATATGGACAGCGCATGACTGCCTTTACATTATGCAATGACTTTACTTTTTTCACTGGAAAATTATGATGTACAAGATACACGGTACAATATTTCTGGATTTCAACTATACATTAGCTTCTGGAATTTTTCTGGATAACAACATATAAACCGATTTCGATATAATCAATTAATTTATATTCTGCGCTAATCTAACTTGACAATTATAAAAATGGCTAGCTTTCACCAAGCAATATAATACATATCAATAATAAAGGACGATATCTGTTTGTTTATCTATGTCATCTGTAGCGGAAAATATGAGCGACGTTCGGCCATGAAATTTGGTACACATGTACTTCAGAACCCGGGAAGATGAAACTTTGTTATTTTAGCAATATTTTGAATGATTTTTATATAAATTAGATTTTTAGCGATCAAAAGTATAATTTAAGAGTTTCCATCTTAACACCATCGGAAATATCGAAAAATTATCTTTCAAACAAACTTTGAACGGAATCCATACAACTTATAAACACATTTTCGTGAATTTTTTAAAAATCTTTCTTTCAGGATTTACTTCGTACCCTACGTTCTAAGATGCTTCCCATCAAAACCTACTTACTCAAATTTGGATTTATTTAAGAGTTGGATATACAATGTTAAATTTTGAAATTTCTTAAAATTATCAGGATATGAGCAAACGGAACTTAATAGAATTCACAGTGCATTCATTCTATAGTGAATAGCATAGATATTGAGGTAATATGTTTTCTATGGAGATTCATAATGAAACACTATTCAATACAGAATATAGTGTATTCTATATTTCAGGGGTTATAATTTCCATTGATCATCCTTGTAATGCCAGAAATGTAAAATATTAAAGATTTGGAAGGATTAAGAAATGAGGGAGCAAGGAATGCGGGAGGAATGAATATCCCCACACTAAGCACAGTGACGGTAACATACAGGTGGTCCCATGTCTTACATACCTGTCTTACATACATGTCTACGGATCAGCCCTCATGTTTACATACCAGCACGTAGACCGTCCAACGGAAGGAAGGTATATATATGATGTCAAGCCGGGGGTCAAGAGAGTTGCTTGTTGCTCGGAGTTGGTCAGCAGTTGGAGTCCAGTCAGTCTGTGAAGTTGGACATTTTTGTAGAGCAAGGCAGTATAACAGTTTTTGTAAATTGTGTGTGATAAGCTCTCAGATTCATGAGATGGTGAAAAACCCGAGGATTCTCCCAAGATGTGAAAGATTATTATCAGGTATATTTTTTAATTATATGAGGATAATATCAAAATTGTGTTTTATTAAAAAAAGGCTAATTAATGCGTCCCACCCAGTATTCCAACCGAATATTACTAAGTCTGGCATTACATCTCGCTAGTTAATCAATTAAGTAAAGAAGAATGATAGAATTTGTAATAGTAAAAAGAATGATGTAACATTGATGATGTGTGTTAAATAAATTGAAGACTGTTCTATTTACCCTTAGATCTTACTTTTGAATGTCTATAAGATATATATATATATATATATTACTTAGTATTCCGTTATGCAAAAATTAGGTGGGTTTTGCTGCCACCAAAGCAATGTACTAACCCAAACTACTAATGGCTGTAGTTAATAAGTTAAATGATGCAGAGTTACCCCTTTTTTAAGATAAGTAATTAACTAAATCAACACGATACATAAAATAATCGGCACAATTCTAATGCTTTGATTTCTTATTAGCAAAACGGGAAATATCCACCACGGCAAATCTCCATTCGAAAGTTAACTCCCACCCATTTCAAAATTCTGGTGAGGCGTATGATATGGACCAGCAATACACAAACTTAATTAGCCTAATTTACTTTGTGTGAAAGTCAAAGATACAAAGAATTATCCATGCCTTCTTATCTTCACTGCACTATGTTTAGATGCAGAACTCAATAGACATCTGCTTTATCTGACCTTTTAAGCGCACATCGCATTTATTCTTAGTCCCAAACCATTTAACCGTCAAACTCTCTTTTGTTTGCATCATTAGCGTACGTCTTTTATTTTTGAAGAACGTCAAGATTAAGGAAAAAGATTCTGCAAGGAATGATTTAAATAGAAAGATATTCTTATATATATATCTGATAAAAAGAAATCTTTCTTCCAATTATAGAGAATCTTTGTCGAATATTTTCTCTCATTGTCATTTTCGAGTGATATTGAGGGCAAAGAAAGATTTTAAGGTTGAGGTACAGGAAGCGTAGATCATTGGAGTTAATCACAGTTCATTGCCGCTAATGTAGAAGTGGTTAATTAATTGTTCGTCGTGGATTTATGAGGGGACATTTCAACTTTGAAGTTTTGAATTGAAAGGAATTGCCGTAGAAAGTGAAATCGTGAATGGCTCGTTTTATTCGAGATTTCACTCCAATACGACATTTTTCCCGCGATTTAGTTTATAATGAAAGACGGGTAATGTTGTGTGTTTGTATGTAAGTACTTATTTTACAGAAATGGAGGACAAGCAGACCTTGAACGTTTACTGCGATGTGGATTGTTTAGATTAAAGGCAAAAATTTACTTTATACCATTTTTGACCTCGCATAGGTTCGTCCAGGAAACGTCCATTATAAAGAATTTCGGACCGTGTTGTATGGTAGGAGTGAGTTTCACACATTATTACATTCCTTATATACATAATGTATAAAGAAAGTATTGTGACGGGGTCGAAAATTTGAATTCGACGGGAGAGCAGGTTTTAAGCATCCCTGATCACGAATCAAACATTTTTGAAGTGATGTCTGTGTCTGTGTGTGAAAGTATGTGTGTGTGTGTGTGTGTGAAAGTATGTGTGTGTGTGTGTGAAAGTATGTGTGTGTGTGTGTGAAAGTATGTGTGTGTGTGTGTGTGTGTGTGTCAGTGAGTCTGTGGAGACGATAACTGATGAACGAATGGACCGATTCGAACCAAATTTGGTACAAAAATCACAATTCATAAACACAGGAAGCCTATTGTTTTTATACGCAATCGAATGTTCAGAACCTTCCTAAATTTTCGAATGAAATTTTGAAAAAATCGTCAAAAAATCAAAACCACTAATAAAGTTACGCAAATAGACATTTCTTATGTAATTTTTCATTAGAAAAGGATTGACATAAAGTTTTGAACGCTAATATAAACCGTTCTCGAGATATTGTACATTTTTCAAAAAAATAATCAAAAAGTCATATGAAATAAAAATAATATATTTCCTCTTGAGAAACATGTTCACTTTTCATATGTAATACCATGCGATAAATTGGGTGACATCATTCTCGTGGATCTAGCTCGTTTCATTCATGACAAACGATACTTTGAGTAATACTTTTGTATTTGAACACCAATAGTCATTTATCTGTTGTAAGAATAACTTATTTCTTAGTGCATAACGCTTGGCGAGATTTTGGCGACGAATTTTTCGGAATGTCGCCAACTTGGCGACTTTTTGAAATGTTGCCAAATTAACGAAAATCTCGCCAAATGGATACAGATGACGCTAAATCAATGAAAATGACGATTAATTGTCGGAAATTCAATATCTTGGAAGGAATATTAGTATCTACTATAAGAAAAACCTATTTGTACTGTAAAAGTAGTAAATTCATTACATTATATAAGGAAAGTCATGTGTTGCCCACATCAGATTTTTTTTGTAAGTTGACAGAAATAATTAGCTTCATCCGATAACTGCCCATGTTATCGTTAAGGAAGTCGAATGCGAGGTTTTCAGTTTCTGTGGAAAACTAAGTTCTTGCCTGCGAAGGAATTTCTGACCGTTATGGATCAAAGTATGTAAAGTCCTTGCACGTGTTTTTTAGAGGGGGAGGGGGGAGCGAAGTAACTTGTGACCACCCTCGTGAAACTGCAGCTGTGGACATGTATCCTGCAGATGTTAACTTAGCGTGAGAAAAGCTATTGGAATATGACTCGTTGCCCATGGCAACTGTCTTAAGATGTATTTAAAAAAGAAAAATATGAATATATAAAATTTCGAGTTAAAGATCAATTCACAATTAACATTTAATTAAAAAAAAAGAGTTAAAAGGTTTTAAAATAAACGTGCATTAATTAAAATTAAGCAAAATGCCATATTCACTATGACAAAATGCTTGTAATAGAAGTAAATAAAAAGTTTTATATACTGAGACGTTTATTTAATAAAAATCTGTATAGCAGCAATATCGTACATATACAGCAAAATTCATATACTTTTGTTGTGATACAACCATTCAAGGGACTTAATTAAAGAATAATAAAATCAATTGAACGATCATATCTCAACACATGATTGGGTCGGTCACTCACATACAATTAAAAAGGGAAATTAATTAATTAAATATTAGTTACTTAATGAAAGGGGATCGTATCGTGGGAAATATAATTTAGAATATCAATAATAATTGCGTTGTGTTTTAAAATATTAAACCATTTGTATGTGAACGCCTAAAAATTATTATAAAAGAATTATAAAATTTCATAAATCAACTTTGCATTTTTTTTTTATTACCATACATACCCGTTTCAGGATCTAAAAAATAAAATATAACATAATTCAATAATAATATTTTTTGTACTTCTATTGATGAACATCATTTTTTTTTTTAAATGAAGAAATAGTTCTTGATAATTAAATACAAAATTAGATGAAAAGTTCCTAAATGAATGAGTCCAAAATCATTAGTAATTATTTTCTTTTTATTGAGTTTATGATTTTAATGTTCTGATAAAAATCAAATGATTCAAAAACATGATATTATTATAAGCAAATGATGTAACATTATAACTTTTTTTTTTTATTTTGCACATAATTATATACAGGAAGCCATTATGAAATGAAACACTAAGTGAATCTTAATTATTACTTCTTGCTGTAGAAGGAGCATATTACAATGAAGTATGTGAATGTTGATTATATTATCTGAACAAGAACAGAATAATCAAAGTATACTAATTCTTTTTTTATAAATTTCTTGAAAGATGATTCTTAACCAAAATAATAGTATTTCATCTTCTGCTAATACAATTTTACCACAACCATTCCTTTGAACTGATAATCAACAGGCAGAAAAGCCATGAGAATACATTGAATTAAAATTGACTATAGCAGAGAGTGCCTAAGCACTCCCCTATTTGCACACAACCTTTCATCACAAAACTAATTCTTCACTGTTTAACTTATCTTCACACCAATCTCAATGATGTACTTAGTTATTGATTATTTTACCATCAAAATATTCTTTTGATGCTTTTAAATATTCTCAACTCACTGCACATATATATATATATATATATATATATATATATATATATATATATATATATATATATATATATATATATATAAATGGCAAAAAGGAATGTCCCCGAAGGGACCCCTTTTCTTCAACACCACCTTCAAGTTACCAGAATCTTCGAGAGAAAAAAAAAAGTTAGCCAAATTTCTCTCGCGTTAACCGGATGTTGCCATACAAAAAAAACTAAATTCTCGCTGAACCTGGGAGGTTCCTTTGCCAATCATCGAAAAAAAAAAGGATGTCGTTTTGCCGCAGTTTTGAAAGAGGGCGTAGACCGTACATGAAAATATGAATACAGCAGCGTGTTATAATTTAATTTATGAAAAGAGACAATTGGCCTATTAATTATTATATAAAATAAAAGCAATTTTGAATAAGATAATTTTGAATAATAAATTTAAAGTAAAATAAGATATATAATGAATTATAAAAAAATGTTAATTTGGAATAGTAAAAATTAAAACGTGTTGTGACGAGTCACAACAACTTTTTCATTTATACATTTTAATGTTACGTTATAATTAATTTAATGCATACGTTAGTTTAATTTGTACGCTATACGTTCTTTATTTATACGTTTTAATCTATTATATGTCGTATCGTTTATGACTCTCCAGACTCCCCCCCCCCCCCTCCAGTGATCCAGAAGATTGAATATTTGCGCACTTATAGTATAGACCGTGGGACAAAACCTAATGGGGTCAAATTTTTGTCCCCAACCCTATAAGGGAAAATGGGGTGTTTCGAAAAGTTCTTCCTGACACCGAAGAAGCTTAAAAGTGTTAGTTTCCCTGTTATTGACAGGCTTAATACAGTCGAACCTGTTTGAAACGGAACCTGTAGGGAACGGAATACTGTAAAAAGCGGAAAATATTTTTAACCCCGTCCAAACATATAGGAAATTCATGTTAGTTTCCCCTGAGTGAAATGGCATCTGCACAACTTGGAAACGGACTGCAATTTAAAATATTTTTTTTAATAAAAATCACCTGTTGTAACAGAGAATGGAAAAATCCTCCAACTGTTTTAGCCATTCATTTCCATGAAAACCATTTTTCATAGAACTTGTTATTAAATTGTACCAAGATTTTCTGAAAGCCATTTTAGAACTTCAAGAATTTTCCATTAATCAGGGCGACTCTGAAATGCTAGAAATATTAGTCAATGCACAATTTTTAACTGAAAGTCGCATCATTACTAAGACGCGTGTCCAAGAAATCACGTTGGATTATTTTGAAAGTTCATCTCACAATTTGTTTTTAAATTTATTTTTTTTGTTTTATGGTAAGCAGTAATTTTTTAAGTAAAGTCAGTTCATCTAGGTTTTAAGGTATGATAATAGTTAACAGTTAAGGACACCGTATTTGATACTACGGTACAGAATACTGTGAGAATTGTAGCGAACGCTCACAAGGCAGTATTAAATGCCTTGAGCTGAAGACGTCTTTAGCTCAATGCTATGATATTGGTCTACCACGCTCTGGTTCCTGAATCAAACCCCGGCACTGCCAAGTTGGTTGTTACGCATTCTCTGCAGAATACTGTGCAAATATTTAGCCTTCTATGTCAATGGAGGGGCTTCTGGAAAGACAAAAATATACCAGAAACGTTAGATAGTGATTATCCATTTTTGATCTAGCTATACACGCCGACAGACTTCCTTCCTTCCTGAGTGTTCTGAACATGATGAGGATGGTTTAAATTGTATATATCCTCCCTATTCCCAAATAAGAAAAAATCTTCGGCTTTACTTGTAGTGAAACCGACTTTGTTTGAAAATTACTTTGTTTAACCCCTCCGAAAGTATTCGTTGCCTCCATTAAAACGGACGAATTCAGAGCAAAAGGGCTCAAAGTGGCGTCCGGGTCGGGTGCCCCTTTCTCCGTCAACCTATTTTTAGAGTTCGGCTCAACCCCGATCCTCGGAACCATCCGAGCATTGAACTGGGAAAGAAGGCCACCCTTTCTCCTGGCTCCCGTCTGAGCATGAAGGCCTGTTCTATCTCATTCGGTTTCTTATTCTTCTGGGAGACAAAAGAAGGATATTTGGCAGTGAAATACGGAATCAGAAGGAGGAAAATGGAATAGCGGAAAACTTTAGATCATTTTATTATTGGTTAACAAAGAAGAAAAGCGTGGTTTGTAAAGGGGAGTAATTTTAAAATTTTCTGGAGGTGGCAACAGCAATTCTTAAGGGGTGAGGGGTCTAAAAACTTTTGTTCTAATATTGAAATATGACAGGAAAACTAACTTGATGAAATATGATAGGAGAACTAGCAGGATGAAATATGATAGGAAAACTAACATTAGGGAAATTAACACTCATAAAAATTACTAATGGTGAAATATGATGAATAATGATAAAATATGATAGGCAAATAGGAAATATGATAAAACTAATGAAATATGATAGGAAAATTAACACTATAAATATGATAAAACTAATATGATAATATGATAAAACTAATGATAAAATATGATAAAACTAATGATAAAATATGATAAAACTAATGATAAAATATGATAAAACTAATGATGAAATACGATAGGAAAACTAACACTAGAGAAACTAATACTCTTAAAAACTAAGCTTCAACTTTTTTTTTTAAGAAGCTTTATTCTGTTTAACAATGTATGGTTCCCAGCGCCATTTATTAATATTTGTTTTTAGCAATTCCAAAGTTTAACTCCTTAAATATCGATTTTTTAACTTATCGACTTCAAAAGATATACTACATACAGCATATGCAATATTTTTATTTTTTATTTTTGTCATTCTGCCGACGATGGAGAATCAAATATTGATACGTGGCAAATTGTAGCTCTTATTTAGGGTGTAACAAGGAAGCTTATTTAGGGCGTATTATGCCCGCGTTGTACAGTTAGCATAGTTACGCATAGAAAAGCGGAAGGACAGACATGTATAAGGAAAGTATTGTGACGAGATCAATATTTGAATTCGAGTTTTTGACGGAAGAGTATATTTCAAGCATCCTTGAATAGAAATCAAACGTTTTTGAGGTGATGTCTGTGTTTGTGTGTGTGTAAGTATGTTTGTGTATGTCAGTGAGTCTGTGGAGACTGTATCTCACGAACGAATGGAGTGGTTAGAACGAAATTTGGCACAAAAATTACAATCCATGACTACTGGAAGCCTATTGATTTTAAACACAATCTA
Source organism: Amaurobius ferox (assembly GCA_951213105.1). Taxonomy (NCBI): domain Eukaryota; kingdom Metazoa; phylum Arthropoda; class Arachnida; order Araneae; family Amaurobiidae; genus Amaurobius; species Amaurobius ferox. The sequence continues at coordinate 3,460,009 of OX578152.1, read as the reverse complement.
ATGTTCAGAACCCCCCCTAAATTTTGGAGTGAGATTTTGAAAAATTTATCAAAAAATCAAATCCTTTAATAAAGTTACACAAATAGATATTTCTTATGTAATTTTTCCTTAGAAAACGATTGACATAAGCTTTAGAACGCTAGCATGAACCACTCTAGATATTGCACATTTTTAAAATAATAAATTAAATATAAATAAAATAATAAATTAAAAAAATATTAATAAATTAAAATAATAAATTAAATATAAATTTATAAAAAAAAACCATAAATTAAAAAAATATTAACTGTTGAGAAATATGCCCACTTTTCATATGTAATATCATGCGATACATTTGGTGACATCATTCTTGTGAATCTAGCTCGTTCCATTCAGGGGAAAATATACTTTGAGTAGTACTTTTGTAAGTAGTAAAGAAAGGGGCGTTCACCTGCGAAGGCGGTATGTGCGGTATGCGGTATGCGGTAGGGCCGCCATCTTGAATTCTGTAATCCTGGACGGGGGTGCAAAAGGGGGGGGGAAATGAAAAAAAGGTGGGGGTGAAAATTTTTAGAAACTTTTTGTCGGGTGGCAACGATGTCGTAGTCTTGTACGAGGGGTTGAGGGGGCAATAAATTTTTGGAATGAGATTTTTCTAAGTATGGAAGAAACTGTTTTGGAGGTGGCAACACCTGCGAAGGCGGTATGGAACCATAACCGCCCCGTAGCGGTGGAAAGTGGAACTATCGAGGATGGAACTTAGAATTTTTTTTTTGTTTGTTTCGATTGCCATAGCAACACCTGTGGGGTAGAAACTTTTTTCAGGTGGCAACACCTGCGAAGGCGGTATGAAACCATCAGCGCCCTCTAGCGGCAGAAAGGAGAATTAAAATTGGGATTTTTCTGATAGTTGGATTTTTTTCTCTTTTTCTAAATGAATTAATTAAGTACGAAATATCGCATTTTTTTTTTCTTTTTTCTAAATGAATGAAAGGTGTTAATGAGGATAATGAAATAAAGTGATTAAGTATATCAAGAACATGTTATTACATGTCGAGGACATACCAAGGGTGTACCAAAGGGATATGCTGAAGACATGCCAAGGTCCTACACTATCCCTCCGCCTTCTAAGAAAAGAGTGCTTTTCCTATTCGCGGTTACGAAGTGAACTGCGAGAATCTTGTAGCGTGAGATACTTGAAAATATCGTATGATGAGGGGTATGCTAAGAGCATCGAACATTTCTGTACTTACTTGAATTTTACACGTTTGTAATTTTTTTTTCAAAAAATGTGGTAATGGGAAAAATTAACATTTTGTTAAAATGTTCCAAAACCGTAAAAAAGTAACAAAAAATGTGGTAATGGGCAAAATTAACATTTTGCGTCTTTTTTTTGAAAATGGTAATTTCTCTATGGGAATTAACATGGGTTTTCACACTTTTGTAATTTTTTTTTCCAAAAATGTGGTAATGGGAAAAATTAACTTTTTGCACAAAATGTCTCAAAAACGTAAAAAGTAACAAAAAATGTGGTAATGGGCAAAATTAACATTTTGCGATTTTTTTTCAAAATGCCAATTTCTCTATGGGAATTAACATGGGTTTTCGCACTTTTGTAATTTTTTTACAAAAAAAATGTGCGTTTTTACAAAAATGTCACTAAAAATGTGGTAATGGGCAAAATTAACATTTCGCACAAAATGTTGCAAAAACGTCAAAAAACAACAAAAATGTGTGTTTTTTACAAAAATGTGTTAAAAAAGCGTGTTTTTAGAGTAGCAGAATCGCATGAATTGGTGTTTTAAAGTAGCAGAATCGCGTGAATTGGTGTTTTAAAGTAGCAGAATCGCGTGAATTGGTGTTTTAAAGTAGCAGAATCGTGTGAATTGATGTTTTCAAAGTGGCAGAATCGCATGAATTGGGTGTATGAGAGGGGGTGTGTTTTCCCAACCGGTCTTGGGGTTTAAATTAATATGCATGTTATTTTATACATGCGTTATTTCTTTAAACCAACATGTAATCTCTTAGAAAACCACAGAGTACATTAAATCACGATGACAGATCTACCCCTCCCCACCTCGCGTGAATGCGGATAGTTACATCGTATGGTCAGTGCGGGAAAGATGGGATACTACTATCAGAGCGTGGTTCTGTACCAGGCTATAACTCGAGGCTATTTGCCGCGTTGAGTTGGGTCGACTGAACTGCTCTCGCTGCTATTGTTAACATCTGTGGTGGAGGATAGCTTTTACGGGCTCATAGAATGCTTGTGTTGTTAGATTAAAAAGACACCACTAAATATCATTGTATTCTCAGCTGGGAGAGGCTCTTTTAAAGAAGTTCTTATTAAATTTTAACATGTTTTAAAAAGAATCTTTCATTCATTAGTGTTATGAATCTCGCAAGTTAATTAAAGGATGTTAATTAAATTAATTGATTAAGTATTGAATGTCTATATACCAGGAGCATGTCAAAGACATGTCAAGGGGTATGTCAAAGCGTACCAAGGGTGTACCAAAGGAGTATGCTGAAGGCATACCAAGACCATCGTTCCTACACTATCCCTCCGCTATATCGCGGTTACGAAGTGAACTGCGGGAATATCGTATGAAGAGATACTTGAGAATCTTGTATGATGAGGGGAAATAATATATCTGTACTTACTTGAATTTTACACGTTTGTAATTTTTTTTTTCTAAAAAAATGTGGTAATGGGAAAAATTAACATTTTGTTAAAATGTTCCAAAACCGTAAAAAAGTAACAAAAAATGTGGTAATGGGCAAAATTAACATTTTGCGTCTTTTTTTTGAAAATGTTAATTTCTCTATGGGAATTAACATGGGTTTTCACACTTTTGTCATTTTTTTTCAAAAAATGTGGTAATGGGAAAAATTAACTTTTTGCATAAAATGTCTCAAAAACGTAAAAAAGTAACAAAAAATGTGGTAATGGGCAAAATTAACATTTTTGCGATTTTCTTCAAAATGCCAATTTCTCTATGGGAATTAACATGGGTTTTCGCACTTTTGTAATTTTTTTACAAAAAAATGTGCGTTTTTACAAAAATGGTACTAAAAATGTGGTAATGGGAAAAATTAACTTTTTGCACAAAATGTTGCAAAAACGTAAAAAAACAACAAAAATGTGTGTTTTTTACAAAAATGTGATAAAAAAGCGTGTTTTTAGAGTAGCAGAATCTCGGGAATCTCGAGAATCTCGGGAATTGGGTGTATGAGTGGGGGTGTGTTTCCTCAACCATTTCGGTCTTGGATTTCAAAATTTAAAACACATATAGCTTTCTGAGGGAGTGAGAAACGCCTAATATGCTGATACATATGACACACGCGCTCAGCACAAATCGATAGAAATAAATGGTGAGATAGTTTTTAAAGACGAGACTTTGAAATTGTTTTCGATAAATAAGGTATTTGAGGTTATTTAACGTGTGAATGAACGATACATGCCAATAAAATGAGGAACTAGGCTAAGTTTACAAGTATAGGACTTTAAAGTTTTGATGTTTTAGGGCTAGAACTTAAATTTATAATTAAACATGATTTATACTAACTACTGCAAAGGGAGAAATGCATAGCGAAAGGGGTTATGTGTATATATATATATATATATATATATATAATACATATAACCAACACCCACCGGTGGAATGCAGATCTAAGATAGTATTTTTAGGAGAAGACATGAGATTCTTAAGTAAATGGAGTATTTAGAGACATTTAAAGAGATATAAACATATGATAAGGTAGCATCCATAATACGCACAACTAATATAGGACAGCGAAAGGAAAACTTTAGTATTGTTTAGAGACCGAACTTCAAATATGTAAGTAAATGTAGATGTTTGGGAAATTTTTAATGAACTATGTGCGATACACATGTCTCCGATCGCAGTGGTGGAAAAGTGATACCGGAGCAGTTTTTAAAGATGTGACTTTAACTTTTTTCAATTAAGTGAAGAATCTACTAAATATTAGAGGGTGCTAGCGCTTACCGAGGGTTTTATGTATAATACACATAAGTAGCATATAACATTAGGAAGGGGATATTACAAAAAAATATAGGACCTTATATTTTCAATCAAGATAGGACCTTATATTTTTGTAACTAAATGAGATATCAAGAAACATTTAAAGGGGATGAAAACATCTAATGAGGCGGAATGGGGGGTGTACTTACCCAAGATACCCAGCACTGAAATTATTCACTAAGATAAATTTTTTTTAAAGTAAAGACTTTAGAAGTTTCACATAAAAGGCAATTTATACTAGTTTTTAAAGAAATGAAAACGCCCAGCGAGATGACTTAGAATGAATACAACGCCGATATATATAACAGTAAAAAGAAAACTTAAATATTGTTTAAAGACTGCACTTCAAATTTCAAAGTAAATGTGCATACTCAGAGACTTTTAATGGACTAGTATAATACACATACTCGATAGAACAGCTAAATGACGAACTAAGAATAATTTATAAGTATGTAACTTTGGATTTTTTTTTTTTTAGTTAAATAGGGAATTTCTACTCATTTTTAAAGCTATACTAAAGGATGTACAACAAATTTTTAGAAGGGACTTAGGGAATTTGCTAGCTAAATAGGGATTTCCACTACTTTTTAAAGGGATATAAAGACATACTAAAGGGTGTACAGCAAATTTTTAGAGGGGACTTTGAGAATTTTTTAGCTAAATAGGGATTTCTACTAACTTTTAAGGAATAGAAACACGTACTGAAGAGTATAGAGCGTAATCATTACTAACACCTAGTGCTAAAATGAGGAATTAGAGTAATATTTAGAGGTGGGACTTTAGATTTTTAAGTAAATGTTATGTTTAAAAACTTTTAAAGTAGCGTAAATACCTACTAAGATGACATATGCGATACACATAGCCAATACATAGTTATTAAATAGGGAAAAGCTAAGATGCCTTTTTAGAATAACACCTAAAATTTTTTCTAACTAACCGCAATATATCAACACTTAAAGCGGACGAATACGAAGATTCAGACGGCATGTGCGATACACATCGCGGGCACATAATAGTTAAATGTTAATTTAAGTAAGTTTTTAAGGATAGAACTCTGAATTTTTAGGGTAAATGAGATGTTTAAGAACATTTAAAGAGTCAAAAACACCTAATAAGGCGGTATGAGATGATTTCATCATCATCAGATAACAGCGAAATGGGGATACTACAAATATTTTAAAGGGGAATCCTTAAAATTTCTAAGTAAATAACCTTTAAAGGGGTGAAAAATATATAGTGAAGTTGTGTAGATAATACAGATCATCGACATTCTAAAACAGACAAGACATGTCTATACAAGATAAAAAAAATGTTGTACGTTAATATAAACATACATTATTCTATGTAGCAATGTAATACATACCCCAAGATTTATATAAAGTAATTGCGAATACATTATACCAATCCCATCAGAAATCAGCTAAAATAATAAAATTACCAAGCTGAATAATATATCTAGGTACTAAAACCCCAACAAACTACATTAAATTGATAAAAATCTTAACTAAATAAAATAATGAAGCTGTAACATACTATAAAAATACTAAGTTTAATAAAATAATAGAATAAAATCATATTAAAGCAAGTACTTACATGTTCAATCCGACTCAAAATGCTACATTAGGTGTAGGCCGATGAATAATGGCAGATATAACATCTCCAGCTTTACCAACTTAAACCGACATATTCGCAGAGCAACTTGAAACGCGTCTTGACAGCACGAAATCCACAGCAGAAGTGATAAAATCGATACTTCAACGACACCCCCTACACGACAAGGTCACATCAAGGTCATATCAGGGTTACAGTTAAACTATGGTATAAAATAGAATCACATGTTAAAAAATAATAGATTTTAGTAAAATAATTAAAGAAAATCCCTCTGTGATTATGAATGACCTGTCTATATTTACCGTGTGTGTGTGTGTGTGTGTGTGCGTATGTGTGTGTGCGTATGTGTGTGTGTGTGTAATTATACCTTAAAAAGCTATATATCTGTAGTATCCCAACGGATACTAATATTTGTTTTTCAAACTTAGAAAAACTTTATTTCAGTTGCACTTATTTTAAGTGTAATTAAAAAAAGTTTTAACTAAATGTGTAAAACAAATATTAGTATCCGTTGGGATACTACAGATATATAGCTTTTTAAGGTATAATTACACACACACACACACACATACGCACACACACACACACACACACGGTAAATATAGACAGGTCATTCATAATCACAGAGGGATTTTCTTTAATTATTTTACTAAAATCTATTATTTTTTAACATGTGATTCTATTTTATACCATAGTTTAACTGTAACCCTGATATGACCTTGATGTGACCTTGTCGTGTAGGGGGTGTCGTTGAAGTATCGATTTTATCACTTCTGCTGTGGATTTCGTGCTGTCAAGACGCGTTTCAAGTTGCTCTGCGAATATGTCGGTTTAAGTTGGTAAAGCTGGAGATGTTATATCTGTCATTATTCATCGGCCTACACCTAATGTAGCATTTTGAGTCGGATTGAACATGTAAGTACTTGCTTTAATATGATTTTATTCTATTATTTTATTAAACTTAGTATTTTTATAGTATGTTACAGCTTCATTATTTTATTTAGTTAAGATTTTTATCAATTTAATGTAGTTTGTTGGGGTTTTAGTACCTAGATATATTATTCAGCTTGGTAATTTTATTATTTTAGCTGATTTCTGATGGGATTGGTATAATGTATTCGCAATTACTTTATATAAATCTTGGGGTATGTATTACATTGCTACATAGAATAATGTATGTTTATATTAACGTACAACATTTTTTTTATCTTGTATAGACATGTCTTGTCTGTTTTAGAATGTCGATGATCTGTATTATCTACACAACTTCACTATATATTTTTCACCCCTTTAAAGGTTATTTACTTAGAAATTTTAAGGATTCCCCTTTAAAATATTTGTAGTATCCCCATTTCGCTGTTATCTGATGATGATGAAATCATCTCATACCGCCTTATTAGGTGTTTTTGACTCTTTAAATGTTCTTAAACATCTCATTTACCCTAAAAATTCAGAGTTCTATCCTTAAAAACTTACTTAAATTAACATTTAACTATTATGTGCCCGCGATGTGTATCGCACATGCCGTCTGAATCTTCGTATTCGTCCGCTTTAAGTGTTGATATATTGCGGTTAGTTAGAAAAAATTTTAGGTGTTATTCTAAAAAGGCATCTTAGCTTTTCCCTATTTAATAACTATGTATTGGCTATGTGTATCGCATATGTCATCTTAGTAGGTATTTACGCTACTTTAAAAGTTTTTAAACATAACATTTACTTAAAAATCTAAAGTCCCACCTCTAAATATTACTCTAATTCCTCATTTTAGCACTAGGTGTTAGTAATGATTACGCTCTATACTCTTCAGTACGTGTTTCTATTCCTTAAAAGTTAGTAGAAATCCCTATTTAGCTAAAAAATTCTCAAAGTCCCCTCTAAAAATTTGCTGTACACCCTTTAGTATGTCTTTATATCCCTTTAAAAAGTAGTGGAAATCCCTATTTAGCTAGCAAATTCCCTAAGTCCCTTCTAAAAATTTGTTGTACATCCTTTAGTATAGCTTTAAAAATGAGTAGAAATTCCCTATTTAACTAAAAAAAAAAAGATCCAAAGTTACATACTTATAAATTATTCTTAGTTCGTCATTTAGCTGTTCTATCGAGTATGTGTATTATACTAGTCCATTAAAAGTCTCTGGGTATGCACATTTACTTTGAAATTTGAAGTGCAGTCTTTAAACAATATTTAAGTTTTCTTTTTACTGTTATATATATCGGCGTTGTATTCATTCTAAGTCATCTCGCTGGGCGTTTTCATTTCTTTAAAAACTAGTATAAATTGCCTTTTATGTGAAACTTCTAAAGTCTTTACTTTAAAAAAAAATTATCTTAGTGAATAATTTCAGTGCTGGGTATCTTGGGTAAGTACACCCCCCATTCCGCCTCATTAGATGTTTTCATCCCCTTTAAATGTTTCTTGATATCTCATTTAGTTACAAAAATATAAGGTCCTATCTTGATTGAAAATATAAGGTCCTATATTTTTTTGTAATATCCCCTTCCTAATGTTATATGCTACTTATGTGTATTATACATAAAACCCTCGGTAAGCGCTAGCACCCTTTAATATTTAGTAGATTCTTCACTTAATTGAAAAAAGTTAAAGTCACATCTTTAAAAACTGCTCCGGTATCACTTTTCCACCACTGCGATCGGAGACATGTGTATCGCACATAGTTCATTAAAAATTTCCCAAACATCTACATTTACTTACATATTTGAAGTTCGGTCTCTAAACAATACTAAAGTTTTCCTTTCGCTGTCCTATATTAGTTGTGCGTATTATGGATGCTACCTTATCATATGTTTATATCTCTTTAAATGTCTCTAAATACTCCATTTACTTAAGAATCTCATGTCTTCTCCTAAAAATACTATCTTAGATCTGCATTCCACCGGTGGGTGTTGGTTATATGTATTATATATATATATATATATATATACACATAACCCCTTTCGCTATGCATTTCTCCCTTTGCAGTAGTTAGTATAAATCATGTTTAATTATAAATTTAAGTTCTAGCCCTAAAACATCAAAACTTTAAAGTCCTATACTTGTAAACTTAGCCTAGTTCCTCATTTTATTGGCATGTATCGTTCATTCACACGTTAAATAACCTCAAATACCTTATTTATCGAAAACAATTTCAAAGTCTCGTCTTTAAAAACTATCTCACCATTTATTTCTATCGATTTGTGCTGAGCGCGTGTGTCATATGTATCAGCATATTAGGCGTTTCTCACTCCCTCAGAAAGCTATATGTGTTTTAAATTTTGAAATCCAAGACCGAAATGGTTGAGGAAACACACCCCCACTCATACACCCAATTCCCGAGATTCTCGAGATTCCCGAGATTCTGCTACTCTAAAAACACGCTTTTTTATCACATTTTTGTAAAAAACACACATTTTTGTTGTTTTTTTACGTTTTTGCAACATTTTGTGCAAAAAGTTAATTTTTCCCATTACCACATTTTTAGTACCATTTTTGTAAAAACGCACATTTTTTTGCAAAAAAATTACAAAAGTGCGAAAACCCATGTTAATTCCCATAGAGAAATTGGCATTTTGAAGAAAATCGCAAAAATGTTAATTTTGCCCATTACCACATTTTTTGTTACTTTTTTACGTTTTTGAGACATTTTATGCAAAAAGTTAATTTTTCCCATTACCACATTTTTTGAAAAAAAATGACAAAAGTGTGAAAACCCATGTTAATTCCCATAGAGAAATTAACATTTTAAAAAAAAAGACGCAAAATGTTAATTTTGCCCATTACCACATTTTTTGTTACTTTTTTACGGTTTTGGAACATTTTAACAAAATGTTAATTTTTCCCATTACCACATTTTTTTAGAAAAAAAAAATTACAAACGTGTAAAATTCAAGTAAGTACAGATATATTATTTCCCCTCATCATACAAGATTCTCAAGTATCTCTTCATACGATATTCCCGCAGTTCACTTCGTAACCGCGATATAGCGGAGGGATAGTGTAGGAACGATGGTCTTGGTATGCCTTCAGCATACTCCTTTGGTACACCCTTGGTACGCTTTGACATACCCCTTGACATGTCTTTGACATGCTCCTGGTATATAGACATTCAATACTTAATCAATTAATTTAATTAACATCCTTTAATTAACTTGCGAGATTCATAACACTAATGAATGAAAGATTCTTTTTAAAACATGTTAAAATTTAATAAGAACTTCTTTAAAAGAGCCTCTCCCAGCTGAGAATACAATGATATTTAGTGGTGTCTTTTTAATCTAACAACACAAGCATTCTATGAGCCCGTAAAAGCTATCCTCCACCACAGATGTTAACAATAGCAGCGAGAGCAGTTCAGTCGACCCAACTCAACGCGGCAAATAGCCTCGAGTTATAGCCTGGTACAGAACCACGCTCTGATAGTAGTATCCCATCTTTCCCGCACTGACCATACGATGTAACTATCCGCATTCACGCGAGGTGGGGAGGGGTAGATCTGTCATCGTGATTTAATGTACTCTGTGGTTTTCTAAGAGATTACATGTTGGTTTAAAGAAATAACGCATGTATAAAATAACATGCATATTAATTTAAACCCCAAGACCGGTTGGGAAAACACACCCCCTCTCATACACCCAATTCATGCGATTCTGCCACTTTGAAAACATCAATTCACACGATTCTGCTACTTTAAAACACCAATTCACGCGATTCTGCTACTTTAAAACACCAATTCACGCGATTCTGCTACTTTAAAACACCAATTCACGCGATTCTGCTACTTTAAAACACCAATTCATGCGATTCTGCTACTCTAAAAACACGCTTTTTTAACACATTTTTGTAAAAAACACACATTTTTGTTGTTTTTTGACGTTTTTGCAACATTTTGTGCGAAATGTTAATTTTGCCCATTACCACATTTTTAGTGACATTTTTGTAAAAACGCACATTTTTTTGTAAAAAAATTACAAAAGTGCGAAAACCCATGTTAATTCCCATAGAGAAATTGGCATTTTGAAAAAAAATCGCAAAATGTTAATTTTGCCCATTACCACATTTTTTGTTACTTTTTTACGTTTTTGAGACATTTTGTGCAAAAAGTTAATTTTTCCCATTACCACATTTTTGGAAAAAAAATTACAAAAGTGTGAAAACCCATGTTAATTCCCATAGAGAAATTAACATTTTCAAAAAAAAGACGCAAAATGTTAATTTTGCCCATTACCACATTTTTTGTTACTTTTTTACGGTTTTGGAACATTTTAACAAAATATTAATTTTTCCCATTACCACATTTTTTGAAAAAAAATTACAAACGTGTAAAATTCAAGTAAGTACAGAAATGTTCGATGCTCTTGGCATACCCCTCATCATACGATATTTTCAAGTATCTCACGCTACAAGATTCTCGCAGTTCACTTCGTAACCGCGAATAGGAAAAGCACTCTTTTCTTAGAAGGCGGAGGGATAGTGTAGGACCTTGGCATGTCTTCAGCATATCCCTTTGGTACACCCTTGGTATGTCCTCGACATGTAATAACATGTTCTTGATATACTTAATCACTTTATTTCATTATCCTCATTAACACCTTTCATTCATTTAGAAAAAAGAAAAAAAAATGCGAATATTTCGTACTTAATTAATTCATTTAGAAAAAGAGAAAAAAATCCCAACTATCAGAAAAATCCCAATTTTAATTCTCCTTTCTGCCGCTAGAGGGCGCTGATGGTTTCATACCGCCTTCGCAGGTGTTGCCACCCTGAAAAAAGTTTCTACCCCACAGGTGTTGCTATGGCAATCGAAACAAACAAAAAAAAAATTCTAAGTTCCATCCTCGATAGTTCCACTTTCCACCGCTACGGGGCGGTTATGGTTCCATACCGCCTTCGCAGGTGTTGCCACCTCCAAAACAGTTTCTTCCATACTTAGAAAAATCTCATTCCAAAAATTTATTGCCCCCTCAACCCCTCGTACAAGACTACGACATCGTTGCCACCCGACAAAAAGTTTCTAAAAATTTTCACCCCCACCTTTTTTTCATTTCCCCCCCCCCCCTTTTGCACCCCCGTCCAGGATTACAGAATTCAAGATGGCGGCCCTACCGCATACCGCATACCGCACATACCGCCTTCGCAGGTGAACGCCCCTTTCTTTACTACTTTTGTATTTGAACGGCAATCTGCTATAAAAATAACTTATTTCTCCGTCCATAACGCTTGGTGAGATTTTGGCGACGAGTTTGGTGGAATGTCGCCAACTTGGCGACTTTTTAAATGTTGTCAAATTAACGAAAATCTCGCCAAATGGATAAAAATATCGCTAAATCAATGAAATGACGACTAATTGACGAAATGTCAATATCTTGTAATAATATAATAATGTCATAATCTTGAATATAAGTACTATAAGAATAACCTATTTTCTTTTACTGTAAAAGTAGTTAATTCATTGCATTATATAAGGAAAGTCATGCGCTGCCCACATCAGATTTTATTTTACTGTAAAAGGAGTAAATTCATTGCATTATATAAGGAAAGTCATGTGCTGTCTACATCAGATTTTTTAAGTAGCAGGGGCTTATTCAGATCATAGGAAACAGCGGGTAATTCGGTCTTATTATTAAATACTATGCAATTTCCTAACAAAACAGAACTACTAGGTTTTGTTTGTTTCACTATATCTATATCAAACAGCTGAATAAGATTGATTGATTGACTGAATAATGGATGAATTACGCAGCCTAAACGGCTAGAGGTAGAAACTTGAAACTTTGCATACACGTGGGATTTGAAGTAGTGAGTAAAATCTGAAATCTTGGAGTTTTGTTCAAAACATGTTTATAATTTTTTGTTATAATATTCTTTTATAACAAGAGAACTACTAAATGCAGACAATTAATTCTTATATCATCGCGAATAAAAAAATATCCAAAATTTCTTAATGAACTCATTTGGTGGTTGATCCACCGTCTTGATATATTTTCATTTATAGTTACAGCAGATGGTTTCTTTTTATTATATTTTATAAATTAATTCATTTATAGTTTTCATTCCATTGTTGTAACTAAGGTAACCAAGCTACGTTTCAAATACCGAAACAGTTTGTTGTCTATTTTTCAAATCAAACCATTGAAAATACTCGCATTGCTACAATTAAGCTTAAACTGTTTTAACTTAAAATGTTTTAGCTTAAAATGTTTCAAATGTCTGAAAATTTTCAAAAATAGCAAATACAGTTATCGGAGATGAAATATTGTTTTACAGACTGCAATTTTTATATTAATAGAACAGCCGACGCAGTGGTCGAGCGGTCAAGGCGAGAGTTTCCAAGCGATCGTTCGACCGCCGCGTTGTGGGTTCGAGTCCCACGTAAGGCATGGATGTTGTGTTGTTGGGCGCAGTGTGTTCCGCCCCCCTCTGGTGAGCCTGGGGCAACGTCCTAGGATGGCTAAATGGTTTACGTTCTGGCCGATGTATAGGCGAATGATGAAAGTTAAGTGCCTTGCCATGTGATTAAAAAAAGAAGTATATTAATAGAGCTACAAAATGTGCACTATTTTTATTTCTAAATTTGAAACGGTTTTTGAGATTAAGAACTTTTAAGAATGTAGGTGTCCCACTTGGTGACAAATAACTATTTCAGCCGCACAAAGCTTGAGTGAAAATGCCAAGTTTTATGTATCGGAAATTCCGGTAATAAGTAAAGATTCAAATAACTACCTGAACAAAAACTGTTAAATGAAAAGCATGAATACATTCTTGCTTCAAATTCTACTTTTGAATGCAAAAAAATGTGGGCTTTTGTTCTTAACATGTGCTCTATTTACTCCTGATTTCTATAAAATATCACTGGAACAAACATCCATTGTTCGTTTATTCCAATTTTGCTTCTTTTACACGTAGGTGTATGTAAATCGAACCATTTCCGTTCCAGAAGGATTTTATACACTTTGGAATGTCATGAATTCCAGAATTTCAGGGGAGAAAATGACCAACTTCAGACACACGATAAATAAATTGAATGCAGATTACTTCTTACTTGGATTTATATTTCGTTATCAGCTCAATTTAGAACTTTTGAAGAATTGGGCGTCAAAAAAATTGAAATAATATGCATAGACTCCAGGCAAATTAAGCATTTCTATTCTTTTTCCTTTCTTTTAAATAAACCCTAAGGAAATGACAAATGATTAACTATGATTGGTTGGTTTCGATTGTTTTTAAAACAGATTCGTGCAGACGATTTTTTCATTGTTTTGGAATTTCAATAGAAAAGAAGAAAATAGGCGTTCTATATACCTTTTTTAGGGCAATGTGTTTGGGAAAAGCATTTTTAAAGACGATAAATTCTATGAAAATCAGTTATTTTCTAAAAATAGACTTGTTCAGTAATATTGGTGTGTCATTTGCATGGCGACATTAAATGGGTAAAGTGGAAATGATCCCAGATATGAAAAAAAATAGGATAAATATCTTGCTTTGGGTGTGTTCTTGTTTTAAATGTTCGGGCGGATATTTTGTGAGATTGTGAAAGTGACACACAAAAGCAAGTTACTAAAAATAAATATTCAAGGAACAAAGTATAGAAATGTAGGAAATTCTCAATACGGAGTATAACATTTCATTTACTAAATCATGTGAGATTAATATTTTGCACACTATCTTCTAGATCTCTAAAAGTGTTTAAGGAGTTTTATTTATTATATGTTATAGAATAAATGTGTTTTGTTTCGAATTTTAGGTATTTTTAAAATTTTAGTTCAAAACTGTAATATCAATGAATATAAATACAATATAATAGACAGACATGTACATAAGAAAATATAATCAAAAGAGAAAAAAGTAAAAAAGAGGATGAGGAAAAAGTAATAAAAATGTTGTAAGAGCTTTTAAATGCGAGCTTTCTTTACGCATTATAGTAAAAATAAAAAAGGAAAAGTGCGATAATATCTAAAATTTAATGATCGAATCTCTTTGTGTTGTATTCTATTTCTCAATTCAGATATACATTTAAATACTAGAAAAAGGGTTAGTGGCCAATAAATATGACGGCTACATACTCAATAAAAGTTCTGAATATCAAAGAGGGCTTCAAATTGAAGCATAAAAATGACGCACAATTTTTAGTTTTGTTTACATGAAAATTACGGTATGTAAAGAAATATTTTATCTCTGATCACTGGATGTTGTTTTATTTTCAGACATTTTAATCTAAAAATCTATTATTAATGAAAAATAATTTCCACACACTAGCAGCAAGCCCAACGTGACTTCTCACAGATGGGAAAAACTGTATACCTACGTTAAGTTATGTAGTTCATGTGATAAATTCTATTAATAATCAAAAACTAAAATTATTTTTATAAAGCCAAGGTTTTTTATTTCAAATCTAACGATTTCTAAAATAAATATTTAAAGTTATACTTATATTTTTCCATATTTCATTAAAAAATGTATTCTAAAATGATATTCAAAAGAAATTCTGTTGTTGTAGTGACCAACTCGTTATTGTATACCTAATGAGTATATGAATACAAAACTGAGTAATTAGACAGTCATAGCCAATGTATTCAAGTTAGGCTTGTCGCAAGTAAAATCTATTAGAAGAAAAACTCGTAGTCGATTTCAGTATTTGAGTCTGTTGTTATCGTTACAAATGCACCGTATAATTTTTTGCGTATAATCCGCATGCATACTTTTGAGAAACAGAATAAAGAAATATTTCGTATAATCCGCAAATAAAATTGCCACGCCCGATTGTTTGTTTCCTCATATATCTATGCAAAAGAAGTGAAAATGATAAAATTTACTAAAATGAAAAATATATTGTCACTTCAGAACAAATTTTATCAAAAAATATTTCTTATCTTGTATTAGCACAATGCTCTTTTATATATGCTTCTTTATATTTTATATTTGCACAATCATTTTTTTTTCGCCTTGGAAAAAAATTGTCGCGAATTATCCGCAGTAACCTATAAACCGCAAATTCAAAATTGAGAGTCCTTAAATAGATATTCAGCGGATTATACACAGGAAATCATGGTACTCAGCTCGATAAAAGTTGAATTATAAAGTAAATCGTGTGCTATAACTATAAATTAAAATATATTAACGACTGTTCGTATAATTAAAAATTTTTATTTATTGAGAATTATTAACTTAATTAATTAAGAAATTACGGAATGTTTTTTCTGCGTATACTAGTATAAAAACTAATTTTGTGTGTTTAGCAGTTCTCGAGTGATAGCTGGAAGAAAATTGAAACAAAAAAATTCAAAATTTATAAATTTTTCGAAATTTTTTTCAGGATTTTAAGATTTGTTTCATTATTTATAGATCAAGTATTACATATATGCAAAGTTTCAAGTTTCTACCTTCAGCGATTTGAGCTGTAAATATATAACTTAGACAATCAGCCTCAAGTAGTCATCTTCAGCATATGTACTACTAAGGCAAGATAAAAAATCTGATGTGGGCAGCACATGACTTTCCCTGCAGA
Source organism: Amaurobius ferox (assembly GCA_951213105.1). NCBI lineage: Eukaryota > Metazoa > Arthropoda > Arachnida > Araneae > Amaurobiidae > Amaurobius > Amaurobius ferox. The sequence goes on along the minus strand of OX578152.1, from coordinate 3,443,875 downwards.
CTTATATTAACGTTCTCTTTATTTTAATTAAATTTATTTAACTTTTAATTCAATTTTCGTTCTCATTCGGTAACCGGACTTATTTTCAAAGGTGGCGTAGAGAAAATACGGAAAACTAAAATATCTCGAGAACGGCTAGTCCTAGTGTAATGGGGTTGGTCTTATTATTTTCGTCGTTAAAAATTGCGTATTAAAAGAGCATTTAATGGATATATTTGAGTATACCTAGTTTAGTTTAGATTTTGACGATTTTTGCTGGCCATTTTGCAAAAAAAGCAGGTTATTTTTTTCCGAATCGTACCAAAATCTAATCAGCACCAGGGTAACCCACAAGTGACTCATCGACCGAATTTTGTGAAATGCGGTCCAGTAGTTTTTCAGTTAGAGTGGATACAAGCTTTTGCGGGCCATTTCGCAAAAAAAGGCGGGTTCTTTTATTTCAATTCGTGCCCAAAACTAATCAGCACCAGACTCGCTCACAAGTGACTTACCAAATTTTGTGAAATTCGGTTCATTAGTTTTTTAGTTAGAGTGGATACAAAATCTGCACAGACAGACAGACAGACACACAGACAGACACACAGACGTCACGCTGAAAATGGTTTTTTCGTATTCTAGAGGTCTCGAAACGTGTAGATCCGTCGAAAACTCGATTTGCGATTTTAGACATGATTCCAATACTTTCCCTATACATTACCATGTATTGCAGGGAAGGTAAAAATTACCTTTAACTGTCAACTTCTGTACAATACTACGTGTAGTATAAGTAAAGTATTGTGATGACCTAAACATCCAACAAGTTTCGCGTTTCGGGCATCTCTTCTGGTTATTTGTGCCCGTGTGTCTGTCTGTGAATTTGTAGGGGAAATATCTCTGAAACAAACTGATCTATTATTTTCTCTATATACATAGTTTACGTCTATAGAGATGTCATATGTAGGGAAAGTATTGTGACGGGATCGAAAATTCGCATTCGAGTTTTCGACGGAAGCTTGTGTTTTAATTATCCTTGAACTCGAATCGAGCGTTTTTGAGGTGATATCTGTGTGCATACCAGTGAGTCTGTGGATGCGATGTCTCAAGAACAAAAGGAGCATCTCTAACGAAATTTGGTACAAATATTAAAATCGGAAAATACCAGAATTCTATTGATTTTAAACACAATTAAATATTTTGAAGACCCCAATTTTCGAATGATATTTTGAAAAAAAATCATTAAAATAGTAGAACCTCCAATAATGTTTAAATAAGCATTTCGTATGTGATTTTTCATTAGAAAACGAATGACATAAACCTTGGATCGCTAGCACGAATCGCTCTCGAGATATTGTAAATTTTTCAAATAAATTTATCAAAGAATCATATAAAATTAAAAAGTATCATAGCAACTGTTCTTAAATATGTTCACTTTTTATATGTAATATTATGCGATAAATTTGTTAACATTATTCTTGTGGATCTAGTTCGTTCCATTCACGAGAGATGATATTTTAGGTAATAGTTTTGTATTTTAACGCCTAACAATTCGACAATAGTTATATATATATATATATATATAAGAAAAGCCATTTTCTCCGTCTGTTTCTAAAGTTTGGTGATAAATTTAGCTAACTTGGCGAATAATTTAGATAAATATTGCTAACTTGGCGAGTCATTTAGCTAAATATTGCTAAATTAGCGATATTTAGTCCGGATTGACAAAAATATCGTCAAAATTGAAAAAAAATGGCGCTAAATTTACAAAACTTACTCCAAATTGATGAATTATTTATTGAAATATTTGAATATATGGACTATATCGTTTATTGTAGATGCTATCAATATTGATAATCGTCAACTTAGAGTTACGCGAAGTATAAGTTACTGGGGCATCTCGAAATAGTTTTACATGTTGCCATCCGAAAATGCGCCATATGTACAATTGAATGTTAAAAACATTGCAACGTGGATCTTATACAAGGTAGGATAAAAAAGTTCGGAGACTGTTCTGATATCTCCAACCCTGATAGGAGGAGAGGCGATCTATTGTACCATGGCATAGAGGCACATGTAACGCGAGATGTGAAAAGGATACTTTTCCAAACAATGCGTGTCAGTGAACTGTAGTCGTTCGCGTTCGTCGGAAACGGAAATGGTGTTTGAAGAACAACGTGCGAATACCAAATTCTGCCAGCGTTTGGAGAAATCGCTAACAGAAACATTGCATCTGCTGCTACGCGAACGACACTTCACTGACACGCATTGTCTGAAAAACCTCTGCACTGCGGACCTGCTTCTTCCTTTCCACATTTCTCGTCACATGTGCCTCTACGCCGCGGTAAAATAGTTCCCTTTTCCTCCAATTAGGGCTGGAAATATCAGCACAGTCTCCGAACTTTTTGATCCTACCTTGTACATCATTTATTCTCTGTGAAGGAAGTAAAGTCATTGCATTATATGGCGAAATTCTGTGCTGCTAACATCAGATTATTTTTTAAATTAAATAAAATTTGGTACGAGTAATCAAATCAGAAAACATAAAATGTCTATTGATATTCAGAAAGATCAAACCAGAATCTCTGAACTTGTCAGTCTGTCGAAAAATTTGTGTATGGGACACGTTACATTTTTACTTTCCCTATATACATAGGACATATGTAATGTATAGAGAAAGTATCGTGAGAAAATTCGAATTCGAGTTTCCGAGAGCACGTTTCAAGCCCACCGGAACTGGAATCGAACGTTTTTGAGATCCTCCCCCCATTTTCAAATGAATTTTTGAAAAAATCATAGAAATTTCAGGACTTGCAATAATGATAAATATATTTATATATGTGATAAATATGATTGCACATTTTTCTAATAAATGTATCAAAATATTAAATAATAAAAAAGTACTATGTATAATCCACTAGGTTTCTTTTCCATACGCAATATTGTTGTTGTTGAGACCCAGACCATCCGACCTACCAGAAAGGCGTAAGGCAACTGTTTGGACGACAGGGAAGATCCACCCAATTTAGACCGGAACCCAGTGGGGGAGGCATCCACAGAGACCGTACCCTCCTTCCTCTACCATCAACCTCTCGGAATGACTTACGGACCCACATGTTTAACGTGATTGTACTCCGCGTGAACACGGCGGCAATTTTGTCAGCGGAGGGAATAGAACCCGAACCTACCAAGTGCAATTCCCGAGCGCTAACCACTGGGTTATTACCGCGTTCTATACGCAATATTGTGTAACAAATCTGTTATCATTTTCATGGATCTGGTTAGCTCCCTTCACAAGAGAAGATACTTTTGTAATAATTTTTGTATTTTGACTCTAAAAAATTCGGTAACAGTCATTTATTTTACGTGTTATTAATTATATGTGTATTTCATTGTAATGGGATTTTGCAAGTGAGTATGGATAAGTACGATAGTAACTTTGTAATTTTGTTTGGACATGTTTTGTTATTTTGTTGTCAAAAGAGCCCAATTTCAATTTACATGATATTAATTCGATGACAAAACATTATGCGTGGATCTTGTACACCATTATTTCGCTGCGAAAGAAGTAAAGTCATTGTATTATGTAGAGAAAATCATGTGCTGCCCCATCAGATTGTTCATGGCTTCACGTGATACATTATCACAGCTAAGAAATAGATGCATCTTTTGATGTAGAAACTTCGCAAGTGCTAATAGTTTTATGAAGAAATTAAGTTGCTCCATCCCGATATTAGTTCCCAGAAATAAAAGATAGGAAGTTAATTGAATGGAGTTTTACATATAGCCCCTGCTGCCTTTTTATAAGCTAACAAGCTGTGCGTTAAAAGTGCATGAAAAGCTCCTTTTAACGAAACACGGCGTTTATTAATGAACTCAGCATGCATGACCCGGTTCGAAAGGAAGTGAAGAGAGTTCCTTGCTCAAAAAAGGATCTCCAGGGATGTTGCCAGATGCGGATTCTTAAATATTAGATCACGAAGTTTTAGTACATCAGGAGAGATAATCGTTAACATACTTATTGGCAAGAAAAGTTTAGTTGGGAAAGATATATGTTGCGAAAAGTGTTTATGAAAAGGTTTCTAACATATTTTGGGTTTTGCGTTCTATATAAATTCTTTAGCAATACACATTTATATACCTCATTTTTGTATATAGCGTTAACTTGGAAACTTTTATTATTTCTCTATGAACTCTGAAAAAATTAATTAAGTTATATGATGTGGACAGCACATGCATTTCACTACGTATGGTGATGATTTAATTTCTGATTATTTTGAGAACATTATTTTTTCCACACACTTTTAAATGCATTTTTCTATCCAAATTTATTTTAGTAAAGCGATACTTCTCTAATCAGATATTTAAAATCGAACATTTAATGATTTTCTTCAAAATTCCTTAATAAAATTGTAAAGTACCTTGCTGCCCCTACCGGGAATCGAACCCTGGATCTCCGAACTGGCCAGCCGACGTTCTACCGTTGAGCTACAGGTATGAAATTTCAAGCTCGAAGTGGACTCTGCATTCTCCACTCCCTAATGTCAGATTGGTGGGCAAATGACAATCTGACTGACCACCTCCTGCTATTTTTATCTCAGGTTAGCCTCCTGCTACTACTATTTTTACCCAGGTTAGTATGCTGCGTGGTCGTTATCCTCTCAATTTGAAATCGGCGCTCAATCTTCCAGAGTCAACTGAATCCGTACTAGTCGGACTAAGGTCCTTTTCAGACCACCGACATCTTTGCACTTACCTACATGGTTGATTTGTTCGAGCGACATTGTAAAGAACCTTGCTGCCCCAAACGGGAATTGATCTCCGAACTAGCCAGCTGATGCTCTACCGTTGAGCTACTGGGGACGAAATTGCAAGCTCTTTTAGTCGAAGTGGAGCCTGCAAAATTTTATACTTAATCATTTATTTTTATTATAATATTTTTAATATTAGAAAATATATTTCTTGATTGCATAGAAAATTAATATATGCTAAAAAGAAATTCTCCGAAAATTGATAATCAAAACATTTTTTCTTCTGAAATAGAAATAATATTGTCTACACTACTAAACTCACACCACCATGTGTTGTTGTTGAAACCCAGACCGTCCGACCTACCAGAAATGTGTAAGGTAACTGTTTGGACGGTCGGGAACACACCACCATGTGTGACATACTAGTATGTCATTACGATAAATTATAATAGGAATTATCGGTGTAGAAAAAAAAACAGTTTGTTTTAAATGGGTGATGCATTTCTTGAAATATGTATGGAACATTCGAAAATTAAAAAAAAATAATAGATTATTTTATTATTTGCAAAACGTTCCCAAATTCAAACTTTCGACAATACTTAGAACTGTTTGTAAGGCTTCTCAAATTCTCGTCGCAGAAAATCGCCGTTTGTTTCTATCGGGAACTAAATGCCTGGGATTGGGGAAAATCTAATATAGAAATGAAATGTGAATATATTTTTAATATTTTTGCAAAATAAATTTTCATTAGAAAGTTTTCAAATGAAAAAACTATTAGTCTGAATTATTGTTTTGTTAACTCAAAAGGCAATGTGTTGAACATGAATAAAAAATATTGCGGCCAGGAAAAATATTTTGTCCAGGAGGAAAATATTTTTGGCCAAGATTACCATAACTATAGTGGGAGTCTCCTACTTTACAGAAAACTTTTGTAATGTGAAGATCCAGGATTTTATTAGCCCTAAGGGTAATATGTGATGGGTATGCATAAAAATATTACGTTCAAGAAAAATATTGCAGCCTGGAATAAAATATTTTTTTGGAAAGGATTACCAGCCCTGGTGGAAATCTTCTAGTCTATAGAAAACTTCTCTAATGACAATATCCAGCATTTTAATAGCCCTAAAGGTAATGTGTTTGTTATGAAAAAATTATTGCGGCGAGAAAATATATTATGGCCTGGAATAAAATATTTTTGGTCAGGATTTTTATCCTTAGGATAAGTCTTCAAATCCACGGAACATTTTTCTAAAGAGAAGACCCAGCATTTTAATAGTCTCAAAGATAATGCGTTGGGTATGAATAAAAATATTACGGCCTGGAATAACACATTTTTGATCGAGGATTACAATTTCTGATGGAACTCGCCTAGTCCACAAAAAACTTTTCAAATGAGAAAGTATTTTATTAGCCCCAAATGAAATGTTTTGAATGTTTTGTGTATGAATAAAAACTATTATAGCCCGAAAAAAAAACTGAGAGTTTGCCTCCTAGTTTATGGGAAACTTATGACAAGACCTAGCACTTTATTAGTCTCAGAGGTAATGTGTTGGATTTGAATGCAAAAACTTTCGATTGCACTAAATCACCTTAACTAAAACAAATATCTGGTCCTTTCCTTGTCATTATATGTTGTAATCAATGTCAAAATGTGCTACAGGCAATATTTCTGTCGCCAACACTTGAGTAAGCACGCCGCGCTAATCCTGGAGGGGAAATTATCGAGCAAGAATTATTCTTTATTCATGTGGATATCGTAAAAAATTATTTGTTTTCAGGAAGTTCCTAAAAGGATATTTAGCGCTTCCTATCCGGGATCAAAATAGCCGAAAGTTTAATTTAAATTCCTATTGCAACAAGTGGTACATTTTTTGTTGGAATCATTTATCCTTCCTTGTTGACTGTCAATGACTGTAATGAGCAGACGGGGTTTTCCAATTAAAAGTAGATTTCGCCATATTTCAGACATTATATGAATAGCTAATGATAGCAATGATAATTTTGTTTTATAAACTTTGTTTTATAAACAGAGAAAAACTGTTTAAAGTTATATTCCGATAGATTATATCTATATATACAAAAAAGAAAAGTATGTATGTATGTATGTATGTATGTATGTATGATCCAACAATACGGGAGAACGATTGAACCGAATTTGATGAAATTTAGTGGGTAGTATTGAAATAGCCCCACTTAAAATTTAGTGTTCATGTTTCGAGTTTCTAACTTCAGGAGTTGTGGCGATATTAATGAAAGACGAAACTGTCGTTTGTCTCATCATCATGGGAGAACAGATGCACCGAATTTAATGAAATTTTATGGGTATCTTTGAAATAGCCCTCCATAAATTTAGTCCAAGTTTCGAGTTTCTAAGACCAGGGGTTGTCGAGATATTAATGGAAAAAGAAACATTTTCCTAGGAGTTCTACTCTCTAACTCCGTGATTCCGAACGAAATAGGTTGGAAATCGTTGGTTTAAAACGTGAAAGTCAATTAAATCTCTGAGTTTTGTGGGAGCTTATTGAACGTATTAGTTAGTCACTTTTGAAAATCGCAGGTTTGAAATATGAATTTAAATGGAAACTCTATCACCTCGGTTTTTTTTTTCACAGGCTTACGTATAACAAATTTTATTAATTTGAATAATAAATAAAGGAATATAAAGATATATATCTATCCATCTATATATATAAAGAAAAAAAAGTATGTATGATCCAATGGATCTGATTGGCCAAAGAGTGGCCTATCAGATCCATTTTTTTTTCTTACATAATGCAATGAATTTACTTCTTTCATAGTGAACAAACAATGTATAAGATTCACGGCCCTATATGTTTCGGTTTAATTTTTTTACCAGAGTTTTGCATCGTAAATCCCGAGCAACGCCGAGTAATCGCTGCTAGTAGTTTATATAATAATAAAAATTGGAAAAAAAAAATTAGAAAACATTAGGTTAAAATTTCTTACAAAAGTAGTTATTTCATATAGATTCAGAGTAAATAACGGAATACCTGTCGAAAATCAACTCTGCTAGAATAAAAAATCTGATGTGTGCAGCACATGGTTTTCCCTATATAGTGCAATGAATTTATATCTTCCACAATGAAAAAATTATATATAAGAATCTATGATTTTAATGTTGAATTGTACATGTTTTTAAAGTTGAATTGTACATGTTTTTAAAGTTGAATTGTACATTTGGCGCTTTTTTGGATGGCAACATGTAAAAATGTTTCGAAGTATCCAATTAACTTATATTTCACGGAACTCCAAATTGACAATTATCAATATTGATAGTATTCGCAATAAACAATATAGTCCATATTAAAAAAAAATTAATAATTAATTAGTCGATTTGGCGTCTTTTACGTTAACTTGGCGCATTTTTGAAATTTTGACGATATTTTTGTCAATATAGGAGAAATATCGCCAAGTTTGCGATATTCTGCTAAATGAGTTACCAAGTTCGCCAAATTTATCGCCAAGCGTTAAGCAAAGAAAAGAGAAGAGCATTTCTTATATATAAATGACTGTTGGTGAATTTTTAGGCTTCAAAATACAGAACTATTACACAAAGTATCTTCTATTGTGAATAGAAAGAACTAGATTCACGAGAATGGTGTTAACAAATTTATTGTATAATATTACATATAAAAAGTGGCCATATTTCACAATATTTAATATTTTTTTAAATTTTGAGTGATTTTTTTGATAAATTTATTTGAAGAAGTACAATATATCGAGAAGGATTCATGCTAGCGTTAAAAAATTTATGCCAATAGTTTTCACATAAAAAAATTACATAAGAAAGGGTTCTTTTTGTAATTTTATTGAAGGGTTTGATTCTTCATTGAATTTTTCAACATTTTATTTGAAAATTTGAGGATTCCGAACATTTGTTTGCGTTTAAAATCAATAGACTTCCAAGTATTCACTGATTGTAATTTTTGTACCAAATTTTATTCGAAATGCTCCATTCGTTCGTGAGATATCGTCTCCGCAGTCACACGGACACACACAGACATCACCTCAAAAATGGACATCACCTCAAAATCGCTCGATTCAAGTTCACGGATGCTTGAAACATGTTCGTCGAAAACTCGTCGAAAATTCGCTTTCGAATTTTCGACTCCGTCACAATACTTCCTATACATTATACTATGTATATAGGGAAAGTAATATAACTTTTGCGATTTGGCGATAATGAAGCCTGGAAGGTTAAGTAAACCTTTCTCAGACATGTTTGAGTAAGATGTCTGCGTTGTACTAAGTAGGGCGGAGCAATTGGAACAGCTCTTTTGGCGCAGATAAATATAGGGTGCAGGGCTGCTAATGGAAGTGCTGCGTGGATTTATCGACAGTGATATATATAGTTATATAATTGGGAAAATTTAAAAGTTGCATATTTTGTTGTTCAATGAATAGAATTATGGAATGACTCGTCAGCAACTGTGTCCCTTGTACTAAATTTCAAGTTTTTATCTTAGCAATTATTGACAGATGTACCTAATTCCACAACTCTATTTCACTTAAAGGGATGGTTTCATGTATTCGGCAAATCGAATACTTTGGTGTGAGGCGTTTCTCTATCTGTCATTCATTTCACATTTCGAATGTTTTGGTGAGGGTCACTCCCTCAATTAAACATTTATTAAAAATCCGATTTTTTTGCGGAAGTTTTATCGAACTTGACCCATACATCAAGTCTTCATCTTACTTAAAAGAAGATGTTTCTCATTTTTTCGGCAAATGCTACATTTTAGTGTGCCACACCCCTAAATTAGCAAATTTTGGTAAATTGAAATTGTACACTTTTTCCTTTCGAACTATGTACCTGTACAACGAATCTAAGATCTCAATCTCACCAAGAAGTGTGCTTTTTTGTTGTTTTCTATTTCGAACATTTTGCTTTTAAGCATCCCCATAATGAATTTTTTTGAAAAAAATTGTCTTTTTCCGCGTGTGTTATCAAACGATTGACCACTATACTAAATTGCTAGTAAGGTAAAGTTTTCTCCATAAAAGTGTTACAGTGGATCTGAGAGGGCGCGGTAGCCCAGTGGTTAGCGCGCGGGAATTGCGCTCGGTAGGCCCGGGTTCGATTCCCTCCGCTACCAAAACTGCCGCTGTGTTCACGCGGAGTACGGTCACGTCAAACATGTGGGTCCATAAGTCCTTCCGAGAGGGTGGTGTTCGGGGAAGGAGTGTACGGTCCCTGTGGTTGCCTCCCTCACTGGGTTCCGGTCTAAACTGGGTGGCTCTTCCCGGCCGTCCAAACAGTTACTTTACACCTTTTATGGTAGGTCGGACGGTTTGGGTCTCAACAACAATAATGAATCTGAATTATTCTTATTACGTTGCTCATGCAGTAAATTCAGTACAGAGGGGCAAGTAGGAAAATCATATGATGACCCGACCGGATAATTTGAACGTATGATGAAGATATTTGATAAACTGCTGGGGCTAAGGCTTTCTAGAGAACGAGCGTTCTTAAAGGTAAATATCTCTACGAATGCACTTAAATGCCAACTTATTCTTCAGTATTGTTTTGACACGAGTGATCTCATTACTCCGGACATACTGCTCGGAGGAGATCTTTTCCAATTAAACAACCGCCTCTTTTTGCTTTTAACTAATAAGTACTCCGTTGCAGGAAGTGGGGAACAGAACACGACAAACTCCCTCAGCGCCTGTCCGAAAACTGGCCTTTCTGAATTCTGTCGACTTCAAATAATGCATATGTTTTTACTTTTGATTTGCTTTCAACAGCTATCATTGTGGGACGACAAAGGATGATACCGTTTTTCTCGTTTTTGCTCGCATTCCGCTCGAAATTCGACAAAAGAATTCAGTGATCGGGCTGTTGCTTCCTCTTCCGGTGTCCACTCTGAGAAGTATAAACGGCTGTAATAGCTGCGAGATCCAGGAAGCCTTAACGGTATCTCAATGACGGTTGATCTCCCCAAAAGGTGGTGTGACACATTAAATGTGCTTAAGAAATGAGATTAGGAAAAAAATATTCTATGATTGTGAGTTTCACAATTTGTTTCCGGTAATTAAGTGTAATATAAGTGGAACCAACCGGATAATTAGATTAGTGCTCACAAAGGTGTAGTGGATTCTTGACCATATCGTTGTGCTTCTTTAAAAGACAGTATCTAGAGTATGAACAACGGCGTAACTAGAAATTTTAGTCCCTTAAGCAAAATATGTAAAAGGAAACCCAAGAATAAAGAAAGCCCCAATAAATAGTTAAATTCCTTAGATTTCTTTAGCTGCTGTGATCACGTGATATATGACGTCATGAAATGAGAGGTAACCACTTGATTGGATTCTATATATGATGTAATGACGGTAATCGTTGGTAAAATTGAAAATTTTTAAAACCGAAATTTTTAAAGAGTAGAAAATTTTCCCAGATTCGGGAGTTCAATCCTTAAATCCTTAATTTTTTTAATGTCTCTAGATTTGCAGTACTGCTGTGAAGTGAAGCCGTTAATAGATGCGTGGTCTCGTCTTGGTTACCGCTTCAAACTTTGAAAAACATTTTTATCTATATTTAATAAGTGATAGATATTTTGATTAAAATTGTTTCCTCGTTTATCATGAAAAATAAATTCAATGAGTCTTAACTTAATACGCATAAGTACTTAACTTAATACGCTTAACTTAATATGATAACTTAATACCCATAAGTGTTATAATAACCATAACACACTTTACTTTTAAATAAAATTTTTGAGGAAAAAATTGGTTTGCTCAAGGCTTCACATACATCTCAGTTCTTATTGGACCTCTGTGTTTTTGCACTTAGTTCTAGTTACTCTAGTTTTCTTATACCTATATATTCCACTGTGTTATGCCCATTTATACAACAGTCAGCATGGTATAACAAAAAATGATGCTTTTAATAATTTTTTTCGTTTGCAAATTGTTCTTAAAAACATTTTAATTCTCTAAAAATGTATATAAAGATTTCTAAAAAAGTTCTCAAACTCAAGCATCTCAAAAACTTAAAAAAAAAGCCCATGATTGTACACGTTGTGTCTATCTATAATAAAGTGATCATTTCCGTTCGAATAAAGGTGATTTCAGCGCCCCTAGGAGAAAATTTTAAAGTTAGGTAGACGAATTCAGCAATAATGCAAGACAGAAGAAAAATATCGATTACAAAATTATGGAAAATTATCTAATGAGTAAGAATCGACATCACTAGTGCATGAAACTCCTATATAGAAAGCAATGGATACCCGTCAAAACGTCGTATCACGGGACTGTAACACGGTGACACCTGCAATGCTTGTCAACGTACGCGGTCATATTATTTCTCGAATTCTAATGTGCATGGCTGCTAACGGAGGTGTTTTGAACAGGCTCTTCAATATATTCCTCTGTACATAGGTGTTGTTTATTTTAGCACTCCTGATTGGGCAATCATTCGCCAATAACCATGGGCGCCCGCAGAATTTTTTCCAAAGGTGGGCAAACTAAAGGATAAAACGCACAAGATATACTATCCTGATACCCGCCTTTGTGATCTTGAAAGTACAGGAGAAGCATGTACTCCCCCACATTTGGTCACCCCCTATGAGCGCCCATGTCAAAAATCCTATTGTATCAAATACATTTCTTGTTTAGCAATTTTAGGGTTGATTCCTACTTAGTGCTTCTAGACAATGCTAAACAAAGTTTTACATTCCTAGACAACGTTCTATAATTTTGTAGACGTTTCGCTTATTTCACTTTGTTGTCGAGTTCTGAATCCTAACTTTTCGAATTCTCCACTAGGGGCATTGCAATCCCTTTAATTCGATCGGGCATAGTCATTTTACTATGAATAGACCCCAACGTTTACACTCATCCTTTTCTTACAAATTTATCGGAGCGCTTTGTATATTCTTTTGTTGGACACTGTAGAGCTATTTATACAATGTTTTCAACATTTTACAATTAATGGATATTTTATTTATTTATTACTTTCCCTGCAATACATGGTAATGTATAGGAAAAGTATTGGAATCATGCCGAAAACCACAACTCGAGTTTTCGACGGATCTACACGTTTCGAGAGCTGTAGAATACGAAAAAACCATTTTTAGCGTGACGTCTGTGTGTGTGTCTGTGTGTCTGTCTGTCTGTCTGTCTGTCTGTGTGTCTGTCTGTCTGTCTGTGCAGATTTTGTATCCACTCTAACTAAAAAACTAATCGACCGAATTTCATAAAATTTGGTAGGTAAGTCACATGTGAACGAGTCTGGTGCTGATTAGTTTTGGGTACGATTTGGGATAAAAGAACCCGCCTTTTTTTGCGAAATAGCCCGCAAAAGCTTGTATCCACTCTAACTGAAAAACTAATGGACCAAATTTCACAAAATTCGGTAGATGAGTCACTTGTGGGTTACCCTGGTGCTGATTAGATTTTGGTACTATTCGGGAAAAAATAACCTGCCTTTTTTAGCAAAATGGCCCGCAACAATCGTCAAAATCTAAACTAAAGAACTAGGTATACTCAAATATATCCATTAAATGCTCGTTTAATACGTAATTTTTAACGACGAAAATAATAAGACCAACCCCATTACACTAGAACTAGCCGTTCTCGAGATATTTTAGTTTTCCGTATTTTCTCTACGCCACCTTTGAAAATAAGCCCGGTTACCGAATGAGAACGAAAATTGAATTAAAAGTGAGATAAATTTAATTAAAATAAAGAGAACGTTAATATAAGTCTGCAGGGAAAGTCATGTGCTGCCCACATCAGATTTTTTTAAAATTTCAAGCAAAGGATGAATACATTTTGCCACCCAGATTTCACTCCCTCCAGTTCATAGGTGAGGAAACTGGATATTTCGTCTTGCTTTAGTATACAAGAACATTTAGAGCTTGTATTCGCTCAAACTAATAGTCTTGAAATCGCTCTAATTGCCAGTCTGAAAGGAGTGTGAGGCGCACATAATTCACCTTTGCTCGATGAATCCACGCAACCACTTCCATTAGCAGTCCTGCACCCTCTATTTAGCTGCGCCAAAGAGAGCCGTTCCAATTGCTCCGCCCTACTTAGTGCAACGCAGACATGTTACCCAAACATTTCCGAGAAAGCTTTACTTAACCACCCAGACTTCATTATCGCCAAATCTCAAAAGTTCTATTACTTTCCATATATACACGGTATAATGTATAGGATAAGTAAAGTAACCGGCTCGAAGTTTTCGACGGAAAAGCTCGTTTCAAGCATCCCTGAACTTGAATTGAACGTTTTGAAGTGGTGTGTGTGTGTATATGTGAGTCTGTAGGTGCGATATTCTTCGAACAAATCGAGTGTTTCGAACGTAATTTGGTACGATCATTACGATCCGTGAATACTGGAATCCCATAGTGATTTCAAACGCTACCAAACGTTTGAAAGACCGCCAAATATTCGAATGAATTTTAAAAAAAATCATAAAAGAAATCCTGACAGTCAATAATATTAAATAAATAATCATTTTATACGCAACATTTTATTGTAAAATGAAAGAATGAATTTCAGAAACTTTAGAACGCTTTCTTGAACAGATCTCGAAATATTGCACGTTTTTCAAATAAAGTATCTAAAAAATTACACGAAGATTAACAGTACTATCATCAAATATGCAGCACTTTGCAATAAATTTGGCGATCTTAACGAGCCTTTTGGCAAAATACAGCCAACTTTGAGACTTTTTAATGTGGTGTCCAACTGACGAAAATATCACCACATTGGCGTAAATGACGCTATATAATTATGAAAATAATGCCCAATTGATGAATTAAAAATTAATAAATTTTAATAGGTGTATATCGCTTAGCAATATTTCCAATTGTAAAGCTTTATTTGCGCGAACTGTAAGTTCATTTGGTATTTCAAAATAAGTTTACGCGTTGTCATCCAGAAAAACATCTAGTGACACTATACTTTTCAACGTAAAATCATTATGCCGTGGATATTGTTTATCATGTTTCGCATTGAAAGAAGTAAAGTACTTACACAATGAAGAGAAAGTAATGTACTGCCCACATCAGCTATTTTATGTTTGTAAGGAAATTAAATCAATTCCTTACATTACCGGATTAATGTATCTGGTATCACGTATGGGTGCGTCCTTGTGAGCGTATTTTCTAGATCCCCAAAGCACTGTATATATTTCTATAGCAAATTTTATAGAACAGCGAATTAAGTCTTTACAGAGCATCTAGATCTGTATGGGAGACTTTCTATAGAACATCTTATAGAATTTGAGTATGAAGGCTTATAGAAATACATTTTTATTTTGTTTTGAGATGATTTTCTAAAATTCTATTCATTGTTCTGCAAAAACCAGCTTGCTGATTCTGTTATAAACATCCATTTCTATCGAATCTAAACATATAGAATCTGTGGAATCTACAAATCATCAATCTACAATTCATCTCATGGGCGCGGTAGCCCATTGGTTAGCGCGCTGGAGTTGCACTCGGTAGGCCCGGGTTCGATTCCAGCCACTACCAAAACTGCCGTCGTGTTCATGCGGAGTACGATCACGTTAAACATGTGGGTCCGAAAGTCCTTCCGAGAGGTTGGTGGTAGGGGAAGGAGGGTACGGTCCCTGTGGATGCCTCCCCCACTGGGTTCCGGTCTAAATTGGGTGGCACTTCCCGACCGTCCAAACTGTTACCTTACACCTTTCTGGTAGGTCGGACGGTCTGGGTTTCAACAACAATTCATCTCATATATCATAGAGTTTTATGTAGTGAACATATATGAAATTACTAACATATATATGATTAGTTACTTGTTATGAAATCACTTAAATGCTCACCTATATAGACCTATTGCCTTCACCTATATAGACATTTAAAGGATTTCGTATAGAATTTCTTTAAAAACTCTATAGAGACATCACTATATACAATCCGATAAAAAAACAAACTTGTAAAAAAAATTCTTTAGCTTTATAAAAAGTGCTAGCCATCAAATTGATTGAGATGAAGATTTATTGCTAAGTTTATTTAACTTCATGAGTTAAACGTACAGAGAAGAGTATTTCGTAATAAACTTGGCAGATTTACCCCATAACGATATATAGCGAGGCAATATAGTACACGCAGTTCAAATTTTATCATTCCATCTTCTTTCAATTCATCTAAGTTCATGATAGCAAATTACTTTGAATCAAAGAGGCAAAACCACATTAGACAATGTTACGTAAATTTTTATATAAACTTCTTTTACCAGTTTTCTACAAGTTATCCATCGAATTTGGGGACGATAACTCGATTAATCTACGAATCAGGGACTGTGGGAGAACACTTGTTTAATTATTATTACCTTGTTGTTACTCTTTTATGTACTGCACTTATATTTATAAACTAGCAATATACTCGTTTTTCGTCTAAAATATGTAAAGCAAAGAGATTTAAAATTCACAACTGGCGGTGAGTTTTTAACAATTGGAGTTTTCCTTTTGAAATTTTATAATAATTCTCACCAAAGGAAAGATGTTCTCTCGTGCTGAGATAAACTCACAGACTGAAAGACGACTTATAATTTTATTTATATAGACTAGGACGATATAACCGGCGTTGCCCAAGTTCTAAGTAAGCGTCCACTACTTATAATTAAATAAGCGTTCGATACGTAAATAATATATTTGAACACCATTTAAAATGACTTTGATCCGGAAATTGCACGTTCCAAATAGCATGTTCTTCGCAACATTAATAAACCAATAAATAAATAAAATGAAAAGTAAATAATAAATAATGAAAAATAAAATAAATGAATAAAATAAATAAATTAATAAATAAAATGAACGATCAGGAAGGAAGGCGTGGCTTAAAATCTTCATAGACTATTCTGTACTTCGTAGGCCGGCATGCGCAGTAAAATCCACCGATAGAGAGGTTGCTGATTGTGCAGGGACGCCTCATTTTTAAGTAGGACCCCTGCCAAGGATACTCATAAAATTTTCACAAATTTTGGTTCAGCCGTTCTCCCGTGATGATGAGACGAACAAGAAATACAGACATGCGAGTACAAATAAATAAATAAACAGACAAACAGATTTTCAATTTTATTTATATAGATTCTGAATTTTAAAGAAATTTTTATTCAACACACTGGCGAAAGTACTTAATTATAGGTCAAATGTTTGCATTAAATGTGTTCCATACTTTGTATTCATATCACACTTTAATATCCGTAATAAAGACTAAAATATTGCTCCAAAAGACCTACCTGATACTTTTCCTGTACATAGAAAGCCTCGTAATTTCCTCATATTCTTTTTACTTTTAAAAATTAAAGGAAGAAACCAAAATTGAAACAATGGAACTCGATACTGGGTGTTTCCTGCTTACCATTAACCACGTAGAGCACATGCGAATTCGCCGCAGACGATCAATTAAAATCAACAAGCTTCTGTTGCCACGAGGCTATTTAAAACTTTGGAAAAACAATCATGTTTTATTTTTTTTTTTTGCCGTGATGAGATGTGCGATGTCAAAATATCTCATATCTATATAATCTCTAGGGAAAACTTCCTCTTCCTACATTCATTTGAATAAGGAAAAGTATTGGCGGCAAAAAATGGAATTTTTATTGTCACACGGAGGGGAAAAAGAACATTTAGAAACGCTGAGGAGTTATATTCTTCCGGTAGAGATCATCAAATACAAAGAAAAAAAATTCTAAATTTTCACTTCATACATCACTTGGGTAATAGTTTTCAAATGGCATCAAGTTCGAAAGCGCGTGACTGAACAAATCGACCGCTGGTGAAACATTAGTAGAGCGACGGGAAAGCAAGAAAAACAAAAACGCGTGAAAACAGAGAAAGCAGGTACGCATTTTTTTTCTCTATTCATGAAAATATCGTTCAACAATTTGTCTTTTTAATGAGATTTATAGGATACACCAACGCATTGTTCAGATTTAAACCACGCGCCAGAAATTATACAAAACAAGAAATTTATGAAGAAATCTTCACGGGGTTGCAAATGGTGTGTATACTTCATTAATGACTCAGCAATAATGCATTTTTATTCTTTTTTGTATACTTATGTTGCACGATTATAAAATTTTTAGGAAAATAACGAGTGTCATCTCAAAAACCGGAATTGGAAAACCTTAGTGTTCCTTCCTACTCCCATTGAAATGTGATGCTGAATTCATATCAGTCATTATCTAATCTCTATCTATAAGCGATCCTAAGAATTAGATGTTTTAAGAAAAATTTTGAACTGGAAGTGAAAAAAAACCAGAGGTAAAAATTCTTAGTAAAACCTACCTTTTCCATAATTTGATGCTGAATCCATATCGGTTATCATCTATAAAATCTATCTAAAGCCAATTTTGAGAACTAGATGTTTCAAGTAAAGTGAAAACTTTTGAACCGGAAATGCAAAAAGAACCGGAGGTAGATATCCTTAGTGAACCGATCATTCTTTTCTGGAATGTGTGGTTAAATCCAAATCGGTCATCATATAAGCTTTATCTATATTAGATTCAAAGAAATAGATGTTTCAAAGAAAAATTTTGAGCCGAAAGTAGATAAGAAATTGGAAGTAAAATTCTTAGTAAATTACTGTACCCCCCTTCGATGCCAAATCCATACCAGTTATCATCTAAGTCCTATCTGTAGCAAATTCTGAGAAAAAGATGTTTCAAAGGAAATGTACATTTTTGAAATGGAAATGGAAAATAGCTTGAGGTGGAAATCCTTAGTAAAACTCCCTATACCCTCCAGAATTTGAGGCTGAATCCATATCAGTCATCATCTAAGTTCTATATAACACATTCTGATTAATAGATATTCTAAGGCAATTTCTTTTCAAAAAATAATAAATGGTATTGAATAACATTTGCCACTAATACGGGGTTTATGTATTATACAGAGTTCTCAGAAAAGTCCTTAAGCATGCCAATAACTTTGAAAGGAAAGGTCCAGGAGAGTACACGTTAGGTTTTTCTATAGTAAAGTCACCATACCTTATCAAATAAAAGTAATTGCGGCGCCCCTAGTGGAGAAATTAACAAGAAAGATCAATCATGCATAAAGCATTGATTATGTAACACTTTCCAACTGAAATGCAACTTTATTTAAATATCTCTAAAATGCGATACATTCAGTGGAGATATTTTTAAAATTATCACACTACTACAATAATTTAATATATTTGAAAACTTCATCGAAAACAAATGAACTTTATTCAAATAACGTCATCGAAATATAAATTGCATGGCTCTTGATATAAAAGCAGTGACTATTTCATTCAATTTTTTTTCCATTCCTTTCATTCAGAGGCGATATTTTTAAAATTATCACAATACTACAATAATTTATTTTACTTAAAAAATTAAAATCATGGAAGTAAAACTACTTTCTAACTCCATGCTTAAAACTTCATCGAAAAAGGCAATATAGAATCGTCTGCTTCTCTATGTAAATCAATGAATGCTTCATTCATATCAGCTATACTGCAGACTCTAGAGCTAAATAATTTTGCGTTAAAGAAATTCAGCAATTCTTATACAACTCATCTCATAGCTTGATGTGTTTACATTCTCCATACGTAAAAATTAGGCTTCGTTGTAGAAATAATCAAAGTTTGATAATCATTTATAATAAAAAATATTGTTATTGAGTTGGCGCAGTATATAGATGCACGGAAAAAAAGCGGTTTTAGGACGGATACAACACTAAATATAAATTAAAAAGACCTTTAAAAATCGCGATTTTAACACAAGATGGATGCCATATTTTATTTTGAAGTGGGTCACGTGATTTCTTCATATAATATGGGTGCAATTATTATTTTAATTTTTATTTAAATAACTACTGATCATATTTTGCTGAATTTTTTTTTATAAATTTTATGGGATTATTTGAATATTTTCTAAAATTTTCGAAGCAATTTGTGAATTTTAAATTTGCTTAAAAATGTTTGAAAAATTAGGTCCCATAGGGTTCAATGTATTTCATTTCTTCAACCCGGGTTCAATCCAAAACTAATTGGGTGATATTATTTTTATATTTCCATATGTCTCACAGACCGTCTCACCAACATACTAAAATTTCATTTTGATAAAGTCATTTTTATTGTAGTTATCGTGTGAATGGACAGACAGACAGAATGAACAAAGTCATAAACACTTTTTAACTATGTTGTAAAATGTTAAAATGTTAGGAAAGCGAACCTGCAATTAAACGAGAAAGGAGAAAAATGCGAATTGCAAAGTTGTAAAGCATTGGCTAAGGAGTATGAATCGGCATTAAATCGATTACACAAGGCATTTATTTGACGTAATAGGGTTATAGGTAAATTGCTCACATATTCAAGAACAATTTAATGAGCAACAGCTGCATGAACAGAAATTTAGGGTACAGCCTCTTTAAAATGTCTTCCTTTAGAGACAGTACATATTTGAATTCGAGAAAGAATTATATCATGCACTTTTATAAGTATTGCAGGTCTCACTGTGTTAGAGACCTTGATGATACAATATTTTGGTAGATATTTATTGCCTTCCATGTACTTGTTTCGTGAGAAAATCCTCTACAGCTTTGTAATTGACAATTTTCTTCTATCCCGCTTTGTTGTTGAGTTTGTTATCCTAACTTCTTAAATTCTCCGCTAGGGGCACTCAAATCACCTGTATTCTATCAGGTATGATTACTTTACTGAGGATACACAGAACGTGTATACTTATGAACTTATACATGCAAAGTTGGGGTGCTTGACATTCCTGGGAACTTGCGTGAATAGTCATAGAACTTGCAAATAGAGGACATTTCAAAAACTTAGAATACTGCTTTATTTACAGCAACCATTACTATGGAAGGGGATGAGGGGGGGGGGGGTTCTCGTCTCAGACATGACTGACTTAATTTTTTTTTACGTGGCTCTGAGCATATGATGTTAGTGGACAGAAAAGGCACGCATTCTGTTCTTGGGTTCTCCAGAGAGACCGAATTTGGTAACTGCGACTGTCACCTTACACCACCGACGTCACTAAATCTCTTTGGATGTCACTGGGTCTCGTGCCACAGCACAATTTAACACCTCTGCGCCAGTTATTTATTTCTGGATATTGCCACTTCATAAATAACAATATTTTTTTATTGTAATAAACCGAAAACTTACCGTGTTTTGGAAACTCCTCTAAAAGTGCCCTCTGGATCGTGACGTCACGAATAACGAAATTCTCCCCCACTGAAGTCAAATTGCCAACTTTTTGATGGGTTGCTGGACTGACAACCTTAGATTAAAGAATCTTGCTACTAAGTAAATAAAAGCCATTCCTGATATGTGTTTCCACGAAAAGCATAAAAATATGTTTTAAAGCAATAATCTATATTTTATGGCTGCGTTTTGGCAATTCCTGTCAAAGTCCCCCCTGTGACGTCACGAATGATGAATTTTTATCCCACTGATGTCAAGCTGATAACTTTTTGATTCGTTGCCAGGCTGACCGTCTAACTTTATATTAAAGAATCTTGTTATAGACAGTTTTGTTCTTGTCAATGCTCTTCAGCACCAAGTAAACGATAAGTTGTTGTTGTTGAGACCCAGACCGTCCGACCTACCAGAAAGGTGTAAGGTAACAGTTTGGACGGCCGGGAAGTGCCACCCAATTTAGACCGGAACCCAGTGGGGGAAGGCATCCACAGGGACCGTATCCTCCTTCCCCTAACACCAACCTCACGGAAGGACTTACGGACCCACATGTTTAACGTGATCGTACTCCGCGTGAACACGGCGGCAGTTTTGGCAGTGGCTGGAATCGAACCCGGGCCTACCGAGTGCAACTCCAGCGCGCTAACCAATGGGCTACCGCGCCCAAAGTAAACGATAAGTGAACTGACAGCAAGAAAACTTGTTATGTATCACAATCCTGTGTATCCCTGTGTTGACTAAAGTATAGACGGTAGCAAATTTACAGAACATTAAGTATATATTGTATTAGACTCCATGGCTAATATTCATAGTCAAAAAACCTATAGAAGGCGTTCTAAAGCTTTGAATCATAATCCCACAGAAACCTACATTAATGAACTTATGTGACAATTTTATGGTAACCTGATCGTAGTTTTGTTAACGCTTCGTGTTTCTAAAACAAAATCAGACAATAAAGCCACCAAGGAAAATAATGATTCAGGAACTTTTGAATCCAAACAATTTGGTTTCTTGGCGTCTCGTGGCTTTTATTATACTTGTTCAATAAACGCGGTTATCCACTGGTGAATCTACTTCGTGCTATACCAACTAGAGTCAGTGATATTATAGTTTCTTCGGCATAAATTGTTGTAGTGTACCTCCAAGGCACAGACCTCGCAGTTTCAATAAATAGAACGAAATTGCATAGCGTTTATCTCTTTACCAGAGCAATCTGGAAATCATCTGTAAATTATCGTTCTTCTGTACCCTCATTTTATGTGACGACCTTTCACTTTTAAATTGCTTCCGAGATAAAAACAAAAGAAAGATGCTAACATCGATATAAATCGAATTTTGAACCAAATTTGCTTTCACTTACAAAAGTAGTTTTGTACAATTCCCTGAGGGGTAAGATGGTTTTGGAACAGGATGTTTCTTATAGGATGGTTTCTGAAAGATTGCGTTTATGTTGAAAGTTCTTATGAACTCTTGTACATGAATTTAAAAACTGCCCTATTTACACCCATCAGACCATGTATGTGTGAGTTTATCCAGGTATTTGAAAGTCCTGAGGGAACCCCAATTCTCCATGGGGATTGTTCACTGAGAATTTCCACTTCTTTTTTTTTTCACTCCCAGGTAATCACTCCCTGGGAGTGAAGGTAAAAGGACTCCCAGGTAAAAGGACTGGGGGGTGGGGGGTGGGGGTGTCACTAATGATTTTCATTCTCAGTTCGGGAGATGCCACTTCCGGCTTTTTCTAAATTTCGCATGGCTGTACGAAATAGGTATGTAAAAAAGA
Organism: Amaurobius ferox; assembly: GCA_951213105.1. Taxonomy (NCBI): domain Eukaryota; kingdom Metazoa; phylum Arthropoda; class Arachnida; order Araneae; family Amaurobiidae; genus Amaurobius; species Amaurobius ferox. The sequence goes on along the minus strand of OX578152.1, from coordinate 3,421,193 downwards.
AATAAAAATGTTTGAGGTGACGGTGGACGTTGAAATGAGCAAAAATGGACTAAAAAAAGCTTTTTTTAATATATAACATTGTTTTACACATTTAACCTTTTGCTTACAGGTGAGACAGCGTCCATCCCAAACGAAGAACTTCCCAAACAGACAGGTATTTGACATACCCTATCCCAAACAGTTCGATCCCCCCTTTGCAGACATTGGCGTCCATGGAAATCGCCGGCAGAAGCATTGCACGTGCTGCAGCAGGTGCAATGCTTTTGTTTGGGATAGGGTATGCCAAATGCCTGTCGTTTTGGGAGGTTCTTCTCGTTTGCGATTGACGCTGTCCCACCCGTAAGCGAAAGGTTTACAAAGTCTCTCACACGTATGAAATTCATTATTGGTTGGATGCGTTTCGATAATTTGAACTACTCAGATATCTGTTTGTTTTCTCTGCCACTCCCGGGCACCAGATATCAGGCACGTTGTTTAAGAAAACGTTTAAAAATGGCGGTACTTGTGGAGACGTGGTCAAACGTTAAAATCCGCAGTATGATAAGATTTCAGGTTGTACAATGCTATCCGTAAGATCAGAAATGTTGCTATACAGCACTCTTTTGCTTTATGATAATGCCCAGTCCCACACTCCCAACCTTTCTATTGGGATGTTCTTGAACACCCGTCTTACTGTCCTGATCAAGCACATGGAGCTGGCTGAAAAGATACGAGGGTGGTTCAAAAAGCAAGGAAACAAGTCCTGTGAGAGATACGAGGGTGGTTCAAAAAGCAAGGTAACAAGTCCTGTGAGAGATACGAGGGTGGTTCAAAAAGCAAGGTAACAAGTCCTGTGAGAGAAAAGGTTTATTCACAAAATCAAAGAGATACACAAAGTTAGCAAGGCACTGGTACATATTACTTTTCCACATAGTCACCATGGTTATCGAAGCATTTGTTCCATTGGTAAACCAATCTATCGAAACAGGTACAGAAGAAATCAGGGTCCAGAACGCGGAGCCAATCAACGACGGCTTCCTGAACTTTGGCATCGGTTGTGAAATGGAGATCTGCAGGTGCTCGTTCAACAGTCTGAAGAGATGAAAATCGCTTGGTGCGAGATCCGGGCTGTAGGGTAGGTGTTCCAGTACATTCCATCGGAAACGCAGTACCAAATCACGTGTAACCGAGGCCGTATGCGGTCGGGCGTTGTCGTGCAAAACCACATTTCGACTATCTAGACTTGGAATTTAATTCGCACGCTGAATTTGTGCACTCGTGAGATCTCTTGTTATCTTACTTTTGAACCACCTACGTATATGCAACCGATAACTAAATTCAACAAGCTGTAATGACTTGACTGAAGAACACTGATATTTTTAGGTTTGGAATTATGTCTTGGTGTACCGATGAAATAAATTCCTGGAAAAGTATGGTGATTTGCGTGGAAAAATAGTGTAGAAGTCCTAGACCGCTCGTCTGATCCAAGGGTTTACAGCAGCGGTTTGAGTGGTTGGAAGGGGTGGAAAAATAGTGTGTATTAATCTAAGTTACTGGCTATTTTTACATTGATATAAGGATAAATGTATTCATACCACAGGCCTTGTTATCTTTTTCAATGAAACACACTTGGAGTTCCGTCAAAAATGAAGTGTATACATCATTTGCCACCCTATGACTGGTCCTATATAAATTTCTTGTTTAAATTGTAGAATAGAACTCTTTGATTTAGACAATTTAAATGCTTAGAACCTTTTAAAATAGCAAAAGAAATGTCGATAGAGACATTAATGAGGCACCGCTATCGTTTGTCAATCCACGATCTAAAGATCTATAACAATTGTAATGCTGAATTTCGTTTTGTAATCCTAAGTTATACCAATCTTCAATTTCATTTCGGAGCCTTTAACTACCAATTTGCCAACTCCTGCGATAAAACTTTATCTTTAATTCTTTTCCGTCTCATTTTACGGCCTATTATCTCTTTCAGTGGCCCCAACTTGTCATCGAGGTAATAAAATAGAGGATATCGTCAATTAGATTGTGGAATGGGTTTGACTTCGAATTTCAGTGTGACTCCAGAACAGAAGTCTTGGGGAAAACTTTAATCTGATAGTATTGTACACTAAGATTCTGAGGCACGGGGTCACCTTATTAACCTTCATATATCGAAAGGAATAAGTTGTTTCTTTTCTTCTAGATTTCTACCGGAACTTGATATCATCTCGTTGTCGTATTTCACAAATCATTCGTATGAAACTAATTTACGCAAGAGCTTTTACACAACGACTATCAGATCCGGTCTATTGGGTGGCACTTCCCGGCCGTCCAAACAGTTACCTTACACCTTTCTGGTAGGTCGGACGGTCTGGGTCTCAACAACAACAACAACGACTATCAGAAATACGCGACGTTAACCGTAAAAATACTGAAATTAAATTAGCGTTTAATTAAATCTAAAATATTTTAGCAATAAATATGATCTCTATTAAGCTTAGAAAACTGGTCGAAAGAGTATGTAAATGGGTTGAGCCATTTTTGAATAAACAGTGGTCCTCAAAACTTGAAAAAAATCAGGCATTTAAATTCCCATTGTTCCACGAAAAGATGCACGAGGATAAACGATAAATGAACATACATCCCCGCAATTCAGTCTCATTGCCTGGAAAAAATTTCATTAAATTATTGCGTATTTTAGAAGATATTTAACATGGGAGCGTATTTTACTCCTTTTATATACAATCATATCCAAAAAGTAAGCAACAAAAGGAAAAATTAGCATATCGGCATACATGAAAGGCGCACTCATGCGAAAAATAGTCAGTAGAAAACATTTTGCTTACCGTCAACATTTTTTAACAAAGAAACGTATTAGGTATAATAATCTGATGTGGGCAGCCCATGAATTTCCCTGCAGACTCATATTCACGTTCTCATTATTTCTTCAATAATTTATTAAATTGAGTTTAATGGCACAAAATAACAGCCATAATTATTTTAAATTACACCGTATTTGCACTTTTAATTCCATTTGGTAACTGGATTTATTTTCAAATGCAGCGTAGCGAAATTGCAAAAAAACTATAATATCTCGAGAACGGACAATCTTAGAGTAATGGGGTTGAACTTATTATTTTTTTCGTGATAAATTACGTTTAAAACAAGCATTTAATTGATATATTTGAACATACGTAATTTCTTGTTTTAGATTTTGACGAGTTTTGCGGGCCATTTTGCAAAGAGGCAGGTTCCTTTCTTCCGACTCGTACCCAAATCTAATCAGCACCAGGGTAACCTATAAATGACTTATCCACCAAATTTTGGGAAATGCGGTCTATTAGTTCTTTAGTCTTTAGTTAAAGTGGATACAGACATTTTTTGCGGACTATTTCGCAAAAAAACGCGGATTATCTTTCCCAAATTGTACTAAAATCTAATCAGCACCAGGGTATCCCACAAGTGACTTACCTGCAAAATTTTATGTAATTCGATCAGTAAGTTTTTTGAGTTAGAGTGGATACAAAATCTGCACAGACAGACACACACACAGAGAGAGACAAACACACACATACACACACACACACAGAGACAAACACACACAGACACACACACACACACAGATGTCAAGTTGAAAATAGTTTTTCGTGTTCTAAAGGTCTCAAATTGTGTAAATCCGTCGAAAACTCGAGTTACGATTTTCGGCATGATTCCAATACTTTCCCTATGCATTACCATGTATTGCAGAGAAAGCAAAAATGGCTTGTTTTGTGCAGAACCTGTATCTCCGCGTTACGGATAGTAGAAGGAAAATCGAAATCGCCAAATTTTGAGAAATGCGTAGATAACATGATCGGAAATAGCGCCAAATCGGTGAATTTATTATTAAAATATTTTAATAAATGCACTTTATTACTTAATACGGATGCTATCCATATTGATAATTATCAATTTACAGTTGCGCAAAATATAAGTTAATTGGGCGCTTCGAAATAGTTTACATGTTGTTGTTATTCATAAAAGCGCCAAATGTACAATTCAACGTTAACCGCATTGTGCCTTGGACATAACACATCATATTTTCACTGTGAAAGAAGTAAATTAATTGCATTATGTCTGTCTGTTCGTTAGCACGATAACTGACGTAAAAATGACTTAATCAAAATGAAATTTTAGTATGTTGTTCAGACGGTCTGTAGGACCTATGGGAATATAAATGAATAATATCACTCGATTAGTTTTGGATTGAAACCGGGTTGAAAAAATGAAATGCATTGAGCCCTATGGGACCTAATTTTTCAAACATTTTTTAAGCGGATTTAAAATTCACAAATTGCTTCGCAAATTTTAGTTAATATTCAAATTGCTCCATAAAATGTATAAAAAAAATTCAGCGATATATATTCAGTAGTTTTTTAAATAAAAATTAAAATAATAATAACACCTCTTATATGAAGCGATCACGTGACCATGATATGAAAAGATCACGTGACCCACTTCAAAATGATATATGGCATCCATCTTGTCTCAAAATCGTGATTTTTAAAGTTCTTTTTAATTCATATTGAGTGTTGTATCCGTCCTAAAACCACTCTATTTTTGCTTAAATTCTGTGCATCTACATACTGAAACAGCGCAATTTCAATATATTTGAGTTTAAATGCTCATCCAAATTTGATTATTTCTACAATGAAGCCTATTTTTCACCTATGTAAAATGTAAACAGCGAAATATGTAGAATGAGTTGTATTAGAATTGCTGTATTTCTTTAACACAAAATCATTTAATTCTTGGAGTCTGCGTAGCTGATATGAATGCAATATTCATTGATTTTACAAAGAGAAGGACGATTTTCTTCGATGAAGTTTTACGCATTGAGTTTAATTACTTGCAGCTCTATGGTCTTAATTTTTAAATAAAATAAATTATTATAGTATTGTGATGAATGACATAAATGGAAAATTATTTATGAATGAAATGTTGCTTTTATAGAGAGAGCCAGGCGTGTTATTTTTTCTATGACGTCATTTGAATGAATTTCAGTTGTTTTCGATGAAGTTTTCAAATATAATAAATTATCGTAGTATTATGATAATTCAAAAATTATTACCGAGGAATGTATCACATTTTAGAGATGTTTGAACCAGGCAATTTATATTTCAATGCCGTCATTTGAATGAAGTTCATTTTTTTCGATGCAGGTTTAAGTTTTCAAATATAATAAATTAATGTAGTATTGTGATAAGTTTTAAAATATTACCGAGGAATGTATTGCATTTTAGACATGTTTAAATAAAATTGCATTGAAGTTGGAAAGTGTTTCATAATCAATGCTTTAAGCATGATTGATCTTTCTTGTTATTTGTTTAAACACTCTTGTGCTTTAAACTATGTTTTACACCTTAGTTTATACCATAGTTTTTATGTGTTTAAGCCAATTTTTTATTTTAAACTTTAAACCTTAGTTTAAACCATTTTTAATACTTTACAACAAAGTTGAAAAGTGTTTATGACTTTGTTCATTCTGTCTGGCCATTAGCACGATAACTGCCGTAAAAATGACTTAATCAAAATGAAATTTTAGTATGTTGTTCAGACGGTCTGTAGGACCTATGGGAATATAAATGAATAATATCACACAATTAGTTTTGGATTGAACCCGTGTTGAAAAAGTGAAATGCATTGAACCCTATGGGACCTCATTTTTCAAACATTTTTTAAGCGGATTTAAAATTCACAAATTGCTTCGAAAATTTTAGGTAATATTCAAATTATTCTATAAAATATATAAAAAAATTTCAGCAAAATATATTCAGTAGTTTTTTAAATGAAAATTAAAATAATAATTACACCTCTTATATGAAGCGGTTGCGTGACCATGGTATGAAAAGATCACGTGATCCACTTCAAAATAAAATATGGCATCCATCTTGTCTCAAAATCGTGATATTTAAAGTTTTTTTTAATTCATATTGAGTATTGTATTCGTCCTAAAACCGCTTTATTTTTCCTAAATTTTGTGCATCTACATACTGAAACAACGTAATGACAATATATTTGAGATTAAATGATCATCCAAATTTGATTATTTCTACAACGAAGCCTATTTTGTACTTATGTAAAATGTAAACAGCAAAATATGTAGGATGAGTTGTATAAGAATTGCTGTATTTTTTTAACGCAAGCGTATTTAGCTCATGGAGTCTGCATAGCTGATATGAATGAAATTTTCATTGATTTTACGTAGAGAAGGACGATTTTTTTCGATGAAGTTTTAAGCATAGAGTTTAATTACTTTTATCTCCATGCTCTTAAGTTTTTAAATAAAATAAATTATTTTAATACTGTGATGAATGAAATGATTGGGAAAATGTTATGAATGAAATGCTGCTTTTATAGAGAGAGCCAGGCGTGTTATTTTTTCTATGACATCATTTGAATGAATGTCAGTTGTTTTCAAATATATTAAATTATTGTAGTATTATGATGATTTTAAAATATTTTTCGAGGAATGTATCGCATTTTAGAGATGTTTAAACCAGGCAATTTATATTTCAATGCCGTCATTTGAATGAAGTTCATTTTTTTCGATGAAGGTTTAAGTTTTCAAATATAATAAATTAATGTAGTATTGTGATAAGTTTTAAAATATTACTTAGAATGTATTGCATTTTAGAGATGTTTAAATAAAATTGCATTGAAGTTGGAAAGTATTTCACAATCAATGCTTTAAGCATGATTGATCTTTCTTGTTTCTATTTGTTTAAGCCTTTTTTGCTTTAAACTATGTTTTAAATAGAAGTTTAAACCATTGTTTTTATCTGTTTAAGCCAAACTTTTTACTTTAAACCATGTTTTAAACCAAGGTATAGACTAAGAAAACTCTAACCCTGGTTTGGTATAGCAAAAATATAATTTCTCAGAATTGGCAGTAGGCAGAGCATAACAAAAACGTTTACCATATTTGAGTTACATTCGGCTAATTAAATTCACTGAAAACTGAAAAGGGTACAGTTGTCGGTATAATAGCTATATATACCACGTTATCTCAGAAGTAAAATGACCGACAACTGGACTTTTTTTATTTTATGCCATTATAAATGAACACCGCTGATATTTGGCGATCAACGGGTAAGCGTGCTTTTCAGACGCTAACTTTTAATATCCAAATATTTGCTCAATATCTCACATCCATTGCAATCATTGTAAATGTTGACATGATCTCAAATAAATCTTGCAACCTGTTAAAATACCAGTCAGCAAACATTTAGTTTGGAACAATAATTTAAGAACTTTTCGCAGCAACGCTACAACTTGTTAACAAAACAATTATCCCCAGCCCCGATACCAAACATTGCTCTTGTTTGCTGCCTCGCCCTTATCTGACGAGTCAAGGGCACTTTTGTTGAGTGTGTGTTTTCTCGAACGAGTGCAATTATGTCCTTATTTTTATTCCTTGATCTCGAATATTTTGTACAGTGTGTGAGTTGGCGGAGAACTGAGACTCAATCGGTTCTTTGACCGGATTGATTTGAAGGGTGTGGTGCAAGAAGAACGAATCATTTAAGTATGAATACTTGAAATGAGTTTATACGTTTATTTTACTCTTTCAGAGTTTTACGAGCGTTTCGAAAGTTAAAGATATAAATAGATTTTCAACTTATATTCTTTACTCTATCAAACTGTTGTATCGTGTTGTATTCCCTGAAAATTTAAAATAAGATAATTTGAAGGAAAACGTGCATTGAAAATTCGAATTCGAATTTTCGGCCCTTCACAATACTTTCCCTATACTTTCGACCTTTCACAATACTTTCCCTATACATTTTGCTATGTATATAGGGAAAGTAATTATATTTGAAATTAGGCAATAAGAAAAAATCTATTTTAAAAAATATATGATATTCGCAAAGTTTTAGACCCCCCCCCCCCTCCCGTTATAAAAAAAATCTGATTTAGGCAACACATGATTTTTCCTTATATAATACAATGAATTCACTACTTTTACAGTAAAAAAAATAGATTTTTCTTATAGTAGATACTTATATTCTTTCCAAGATATTGAATTTTCGACAATTAGTCGTCATTTTCATTTTGATTTAGCGTCATTTCCATCCATTTGGCGAGATTTTCGTTAATTTGGTAACATTTAAAAAATCGCCAAATTGGCGACATTCCGCTAAATTTATCGCCAAAATATCGCCAAGCATTATAGACTGAGAAATAAGTTGTTCTTATAGCAGATAAATGACTATTGGCGTTCAAATACAAAAGTATTACTCAAAGTATCTTTTCTCATGAATGGAACAAGCTAGATCCACGAGAATGATGTCACCCAATTTATCGCATGATATTACATATGAAAAGCGAACATGTTTCTCAACAGTTAATATTTTTTTTTAATTTATGGGATTTTTTGATAAATTTATTTGTAAAATGTACAATATCTCGAGAACGGTTCATGCTAACGTTCTAAAGTTTATGTCAATCGTTTTCTAAGGAAAAATTACATAAGAAATGCCTATTTGCATAACTTTATTAAAGGTTTGGTTTTTTGATTATTTTTTCAAAATTTCACTCGAACATTTAAGGGGGTTCTGAAAAATTGATTACGTTTAAAAACAATAGGCTTCTAGTATTTATTGATTGTGATTTTTGTACCAAATTTCATTCGAATCGCTCCATTCTTTTGTGAAATATCGTCTCCACACACACACACACACACATATATATATATACTTTCACACACACACACACACACACACACACACACACACTTTTACACACACACACACATATATATACTTTCACACACAAACACACACACACAGACATCCCCTCAAAAATGTTTGATTCGTGATCAGGAATGCTTGAAACGTGCTCTCCCGTCGAAAACTCGAATTCGAATTTTGGACCCCGTCACAATACTTTCCTTATACATTATGTATATAAGGAAAGTAAAAATTGCGGAAATTCGCCCTCGAAATAATTAGTGATCTACATATAATTCAAGAAGGAATGCTCGCAGCGTTATAGAATTTTCTGTGTAGATCTATGTACAAGGTATTTTGCAAAGCGCGTCCGAAAGCAGTGTAAAATAAACGGATGATCGTAGATGTAAAGTGAAATATAAAAATAATCAGAAAACACAGCAGAATTTAGTTATGACAGTTGCACCTTTAGGGATATATAATTTCATAAATATGCAAAATGTAATTTTTATATGATTCCCAATAAAAACGAGTTTTGCCGTACTTTCGTAATGCAGTGTGAAATATTGCAGGATCATTTTTAATATAGAGAAAAATAATAAGGTTCATTAATAAAGTTTAAATGATGAGTAATAAGGCTAAAATTTATAAGAGAAAATGGGCAGCGGAATGTCTTAATTATAAAATAATTTTAAAATGTTGTTATCTGTAATGGAAACGTAATCCCAAAATATAAGAAAAATAAATGAAATAATTTGAATTTCAACCCAAAGACACAAGTTTTTAAGTCATAGAAATGTTTAACCTCTGGGGTAACAAAGTTTTAAGTCCATCGATGTAGGGCTTGCTACACGCAAGCATAGATTCCTGTAATTGAATATCATTGCAAAGAATTATCGAACAACAGTTTTTTTATTACCCTGGTACCACACTGTTTCAACCTTTCTTTAATTTAATTTTCACCGTGTCGACGTTCACGAGATCAACTCCGTTCCGGTTCAGGAGATAAAATATGTCAAGAATTTTTCCATGGGGTCTCAATGTCAGGAGCACTGGGTACGAAAGCTCGAATGAGGGTAAATTGAGGGTGATTTATTTTTCGCTCATAATGGCTTATTTCATGGCCAAATGAACACACATACTGATATCAGAATAATTTTTCTCGATATTAATGATTTGGATTGTATTCTGAATGGTAGTAGGGATATTAGGAAAATATAATGCTAACCAGTTTTTAAGGGGACGGTGGACGTTAGAATGAGCAAAAATCGGCAAAAAAAAGTATTTAATATATAACATTATTTTACACATTTAACATTTGCTTACGGGTAGGACAGCGTCTATCCCAAATGAAGAACCCTCTGAAAAGACAGGTATTTGACATACCCTATCCCAAACGGTTCGACCCCCCTCTTTGCAGACATGCTGCAGTAGGTACAATGTTTCTGCCGGCGATTTTCATGGACGCCAATGTCTGCAAAGGGGAGTCGAACTGTTTGGGATAGGGTATGTCAAATACCTGTCTTCTTGGGAGGTTCTTCGTTTGGGATAGACGCTGTCTCACCCGTAAGCAAAAGGTTGAATGTATTTTTTTCGAAACGGAATTTTCGAAGGTTTTATATTTTTTAAATGCTCCATGCGTCTTCAGTTTTGTCTGAGATGCATGAAATTTGGCAAGAAGACACCTTTCATACTTTTTAATGAAACTGGGTATGCATTTTATAATTGGACTTCATTAAGGTAATTAAAAGTGAATGAGAACCTAATTAAATGATGAAAATTAAGTTTCAATGCAGAAAAATATTTTTAAAAAATTATCTTTCTAAGGAATTTAAAAATGATTACCCAAATGTGTTCTTAATGTATTTTTGAGTGATCATAATGTAAAATTAATCAAAAATGTAAACAAATGGCACGCAAGGATCATTTTCAAATTTTTGTTAAAAAAATATTAAATTTAAAAAACAAATACGAAATTATAATAAAATTGAAAAATATTTGATAGTATTTTATATAGTAATGTTAAGAGGAATATTTATACTAATTTTCATGTTTCTAAGTCCATAAATAAATAAAAAGAATTTCAATGTCCACCGTCTCCTTAATGCTTGGAGAAAATTATCATTCTTTGTATTGAAAGGAATGAATATAAATGGGTCGGTTGTTATCAGATTACGAGTGATGATAATACATGTTGTTGGCAAACTTTGAAATTCAAGTAATCTATGAGATGCTTAGCCATTTCTAAACTGCACAAAACTTTGAAGTAACCAACCGTTTTCACCAAAATTCGCTTAGATATTCGATAGAATGTCCGGAAATGGTTGTGATTGATTGAACTGAGATTGAAAATACCGTATATCTTAAAATGAAAAAAAAATCTTTAAAATTCTGACATTCTATCGAATATTCATGCATTTCATAAATTGTCTAGAACATTGGGGTATTGCGCAAAATTATTTATTTTATACTTTGCCTATGGAATCTATAAAATACCTAGAAAAAATACCTCTATTTTAGGCAAAGTATACATTAGTCGTTTTTAGGCATTAGTCTTTGCATTAACAGTTACATTAGTCTATTAGTATATATTAGCCTAGGCAAAATAGGGGAAGTCTGCAATGTATATAGTTTTTTGTTATCATTTTGGTTTTCAATATAAAACACTATATATTTAATATAAAACGCTATTTTTAACTCTCAAAACGGTTGCTTTTTAATTGTATGTGCCTTTTGTGTTATTGTTTTGTTATATAATTTTTTTTTCCAACAGCCAGGCACTAGACTCTAGCACTAGACTCTAACGTCGACTTACGTCGTGTTTCCCTATGTACGGCTGAAATCGTGAACCATTTTGCCGTCCTATGACGTTGCCCCAGGTGCACAAGAGGGGAGCGGAACACACTGCGCCCACAACACACAACATCCATGTCTTACGTGGGACTCGAACCCACAACGTGGCGGCCGATCGATCGCTGGAAACGCTCGCTTTGACCGTTCGGCCACCACGTCCACTTATATGAGCCAACAGCACACGGTGTTCCCAGGTGGTCACCCATCCAAGTACTATCCGCGCCCGATGCTGCTTAACTTCGGTGATCTAACGGGAACCGGTGTTTTCAGCACGGTAGAACCGTTGGCTCTTGTTATATAAATAAAAGTACTAATTCGTCCCAAGGAACCGCAGGTTCTAGATTACGGGGCCACAGTACTGGGTCATCGATCCTGGATAGACAGCTGTATCGTATGCCTTGATTTCTCTTGTGTTCTGTGATATTGAACGTTTTGTGTTCCAGACGTCCAGCTAAATGTATACAAATGAAGTAGCTGCTTTCCAATAGGAAAATCTTATAAATAACGGCATTCGTATAAGCAGAAAGAGCTCTTGTAGCTTTAAAATTTAAATATTTACATAGTTATATGAAAATTTCCTCAAAATGTAGTCTGAATCAGTATGAAAAATAAATACTTTGTTAGTAACAGCATAAATAATTGATTAAAAGTATCAATCGGCCACTTCTTCAGAATAAAAGGACATGAAAACCGTACCCACAAAGGCAAAGAGACATCTGTGTATAGACAGACGACTTTTTGACTTTGTTGGGAAGATTATGGCGTGCGATTGATAAGGTGCCGTTGTTCTATCTTTTTATACTGAAGAAGGAGGTTGTTTTTGCTCCTGAAATTGGTTGATACATTTAACCACCTGTTTATGCTTTTACTAGCAAATTGTTTTTATTTCAGTTCACACGTTTAGTTCGGTTCAATTTAGAGAATTTCGGAGGGTATCTGTTATAAAAGTATCGAAAATTCTATTGCGAAGCTAAAATTTTAGTTATGAAAACATGAAAAGCAGGTATTTCTTGTTTTTTCTATGCACAATTTCATAAAACCTAGATTTGGATAAATGGAACTATACTGCAATCAAAAACGTTCAATTATAAAATTGAATTTGAGGAAATTCTTCTGCCTCAAATTCCAGAGAATCACTCAACACCCGAACCAAATCTCTCCAACAGCAGCTTATCTCATCGTATATTCTGGACGCGCAACCCAGACAGAGAGTAAAATTAGAAGAAAGTGATTCCAGCTCCAGCTATATATCTCGATCAGTTTCGTTTTCCTTAACAAGTCGCCTGGATGGGGCCCCAGGGCCCAGCCGACCACGTCCCTCCCGGGCCCCAAAAAGGGTCATTAGCATCGCGTTATTTATTCGCAGACGCTGCTCTACCCACGGCGACTGATGTAAGGGAGGAGGGGAGACAGGTGAAAGTCGTGATGTCATTAATCATATGATCATATGCGTAAGAGGTATGGAGATAGGGTTGAAGTCTATATATGGATTGGAGGTTTGCGCGGGGAAAATATCATGGGGTTTAATAGCGCGATTGTTGTAACCCAAGCTCATATATCTACCATTTCTAATTGATGTGTCGGGGTACTTTATCTTACCGCTCCACTTTCAAATGTACCACAGGGTCCATACCACCATTAAGCTGCTGAGGACATTATTGGCATGGATTCAGCATCAAATTCAGGAGGAGGTGGAGTTATTCACGAATCCATCCTGTTCATTTTAACTTCTGATTCCTTGAAACATCTATTTGTCAGGATTAATTTTAGATAGAGCTTAGATAAAGACGGGAATGGATTTAGCATTAAATTTAAAAAGGGGTTAAGGCACTAACTATGGATTTTCATTTTTGGTTCTGGAGATGTCACTTCGGACTAAAAAGTTTATATTCTCCTTGAAATATCTATTTCCAGAATCGACTATAAAAGCTAAGTTGATGACTGATATGGATTCAACCCCAATCTCCGAAGTGGTTTACGAGTTCACTAAAAATTTTCCACTTGGTTTTTTTTTCTACTTGCGACTAAAATTTATTTCTTGAAACATCTATTTCTCAGGATTGGTTATAAATAAAGTTTAAATGATGACTGATATTAATCTAGCACCAAATTCTTAAAGAGGTAAGGGACCTTACTAACAACTTCTGTTTCCAGTTCTTTTCCTACTTTCAAATTAATTTTGAATTTATTGAAACAATGATTTCTCAGAATTGGCTACAGAGGGTTTAGATGTTAACAGATCAGCATTTAAAGTTTCTTAGGGATAGGAATTAATCTATATAGATTAAATGATTTAGTTGTTTTTCCACTTCAAACATTTTGAAAACTTTCAAGAATTCAAAAATTTTCCTTGAAACGTCTATTTTCTTTCTGAATCTTCTATAGATAGAGCTTAGAGGATGACTTATATGGATTTAACATTAAACTCTGGTGAGTGTATGGGTGGGACTCACTAAAGATTCTTGTTCCGGCTCAAAATCAATAGACTTTTTTTATTTTCTCAATTAAAAAACGCATGCTAAATTTATTGCAATTCACTTGATTATTTTGAGAGATATTGCTCTATCTATGGAAAAAGTAAAATTTCTAATTCCTCAAAAACGGTTTGTGATAACTAATAAAAAATGGTGTCTATTTATTTCTGCTTAAAATACTTAGTACTCATTTGATAATATGGAGTAACAAATTTAATAATTTAGAAATTTTTCTATTTTTTTTCTAGAACATGTAGTATTTTCAGTAAGGTACATGTCATGATTCTGAAAATTATGACATCTCTTTTGAATGAAAAATATATATTAAAATTTTTTTCGTAACAGATGTTAACATTTGAAAATACATATTTCTGTAGAATATACAGTCTATTGAATTAAAGACAACCAACATAGGTTTAATAACTCATTTAGTAAAACTCCTTTAATCGACGTATATAAATTTACAAAGCCAAAGCACTTTCGGACATCACCATCAGTGGTGATGAAAAATACAGTGCCAACAAATGCATACATATAGTCGCAGGCATTGCCTATTTTGTAAATTATACAACAAAAATTTAATATATTTTAATATAGTAAATTTTAATTTAACATAATTTAATGTTGTAATTTATCACATATAATATGCAAAACTTTCATATAGTAAAAATTTAATGTGATGCAAATCGATTTACTTTCATGCAAATTGTGAAGAAATTTCAGTGAATGTTTTCTTCCGCAACGACCTTTAGTAGTTTAATGACCTCCTGCGTAAATGAATACATATAAACTAATTACCAATGGTTTCATTATGCGTCTAAAATGAACCTTTAAACTAGAAATAAATCAATATTAATGATTAAATGCTACTCGTAGTATTCATTCATTGGGACATTCATCGTGCAATTTCATTAATATGAAGGTTTAAATGAGATCAAGGGTCATTTCAAGCATTGTATTCTCCGAGTAGTAGTATACTTATTCTTCGTACGGAATGTATAAAGGAGCTTTGAATTCACAATTTGCGGTGGACTCTGATTATTTGGAGTCTTTCTTTTTGAAAGCTCATAATAATTTTAACAAAATCTGATGTGGGCAACACATGACTTTCCTTATATAATGCAATGAATTTACTACTTTGACAGTTAAAAAAATGTTATTCTTATAGTAGATACTCATATTCTTTCCAAGATAATGAATTTTCTTCAATTAGTTGTCATTTTCATTGATTTAGCGTCATTTTTATCAATTTGGCGAGATTTTTGTTAATTTGGCAACAATTAAAAATGTAGCCAAGTTGGCGATATTCCGCAAAATTCGTCGCCAAAATCTCGCCAAGCGTTATGGAGAAATAAGTTATTTTTACAGCAGATAAATGACTATTGGCGTTCAAATACAAAAGTATTACTCAAAGTCTCTTTTTACATGAATGGAACGAGCTAGATCCACGAGAATGATGTCACTCAATTTATCGCATGGTATTACATATGAAAAGGGAACATGTTTCTCAATAGGAAATATTTTTTTTTTATTTTATATAACTTTTTGATAATTTTTTGAAAAATGTGCAATATCTCGAGAACGGTTCATGCTAGCGTTCTAAAATTTATGCCAATCGTTTTTTAATGAAAAATTACATAAGAAATGTCTATTTGTGTAACTTTATTAGCGGTTTTGATTTTTTGACGATTTTTTCAAAATTTCACTCAAAAATTTAAGAGGGTTCTGAACATTCGATTGCGTATAAAAACAATAGGCTTCCAGTGTTTACGGATTGTGATTTTTGTATCAAATTTCATTCGAATCGGTCCATTCGTTCGTCAGTTATCGTCTCCACAGACTCACTGACACACACACACACACACACATACTTTCATACACACACACACAAACATCACGTCAAAAATGTTTGATTCGTGATCAGGCATGCTTGAAACGTGCTCTCCCGTCGAAAACTCGAATCCGAATTTTCGACCCCGTCACAATACTTTCCTTATACATTATGTATATAAGGAAAGTAAAAAAGGTAAGAGGTCTCCGATGCTAAGATAACGAACAACAGATAGAAGCACAGCTTACAACTTTTTTTGTATAGATAATAGCAGATAGACCTGGCATTGCTGCTCGTGACTGCTGCAATGCTACATTGCTGCTACATTGCTACATTGCTACAATGCTACATTGCCGCTCGTGATATGTGCAGATTTTTTTTGTATTAAAAATTGCATTGTTATTCAAAACATTCTATTAAATTATTTCTTCTCTTTTGACCTAGACCGCCCGATCTACCTAAAGGTGTAATGTTGGACGGCCGGGGCAATGCCACCCAATTTAGACCCGAACTCAGTGGGACGGCATCCACAGAGACCTTACTCTCCTTCCCTTACCACCAACCTCTCGGTAGGATTTACGGATCCACATATTTAACGTACCCTTACTTCGCATAAGCACGACAGTTTGGGCAGAGTCGGGAATCGAACTCGGATCATCAGAGTGCAATCCCCATGTGCTAACCTCTGGGCCATTCCACACCTTTATTAAAATATCTATATATACTAATTGCCTCGTATTTGTCTGTCACACTCTTTTTAGGCACTTCCTAAATAGAGATTTGAAATCTGGTACACACGGGTCGATAATTTGATAAAAACCTCTGGAAAAATAGAATATTTCGAAAATGTTCTGTAGAGGACTCTGCACCAAAACGTTCGAAATGTGAAGCGATATAAAAGCATACTTCGTGATGAGATAAAGAGTTCAAATTTGATGTATGGTTAGAGAAAGAATGAGAATGAAAGTGCGCAGTTTTAGTTTTTTAATATTTGCTACTTTAGGGTTTGCCACACAGTAAAATATTCGATTTTCCTAAAAAATGATAAATGTCTTCTTTTAAGTGAGATGGAGACTTGAAATGTTTTACATAGATCAATTATTCAATAAAATTCTCGGGAAAAAAATCGAATTTTTCAAAAATGTTTAGTAAAAGGGGAGTGGGGAGTGTTGCCCCCCACTAAAACTTTCGAAACGTCAAATGCTAGAAAAATATATTTCTGGATCAAATATGGATTATAAATTGTATGTGAGAGTAAGTAGATAGTTCGAAATGAATAAATTGTACAATTTCAATTTTCCAATATTTACTCCTTTAGATGTGCAGCGCACCAAACTGGTCTATTTGCAGAATAAATGAAAAAAAGCTTTATTTTATATGATATATAGACTTGAAATTTGATACACGGGTCAATAGTAAGATTAAAAAAATTCGAGTTTTTCAAAAATGTGCTGTAAAGTGTGTGTGTGTGTGTGGGGGGGGGGGGGGGATGTCCACACGAAAACTTCGGAAATGAGAAATGAGAGATAAAGACTTGAAATTTGATGCATGGATCAATCAATCGATAAAATCTCAGGAAAAAACTGTATTTTTTAAAAACGTTCATTTAATGGGTGCTCCACACCAAAATGTTCGAAATGCGAAATGATAGTAAAACGGATTTTGCAATGAGATAGAAACTTGAATGAGAAGAGAAATGATAGAACGTTAGATAGGAATAAAGTTTATAGTTTCAGTTTTCTAATATTTGCCGCACACAGGCCGCACACATAAATGTTTAATTGGATGAATAAATAAGAAATGCCTAGTTTGAAGTGAGATAGATATATTTAAAATTTGGTGAACGAATAAACAGTTTGATAAGGACCACTGGAAAAATCGAATTATTCTATCAAAAATAGAATTATTGTGGTTTCTAATTGAGAGATTGTTGATTTTCAACGGGTATTCGGCTAGTTTAATTTAATTCTTCTTAAAAGAAGTATAGGAATCTCTATTTCCGCAATACAAAATTATTTTCACAAGTATAGTTGAATAATAAAACGCCCTGGTTCAGTATAAATTATATTCCAAAATGACAGCGCTAAAGTGGTATTAGAAAATATATGCGCACCATTTTCATTCTGTTTCAACAATTGGCTACACACAATATATGAGTTTGAAAAAATCTTTGCAAAAATAAAACAGAGGGTATCAGAAATTGAAAATATCAATCACTCCAGTAATCTGCAAACCAGAAGGCCGTAATTGATATAATTCAGTTAAAAATGGAATTTGGATAAAATTTATTTTTATAGAGGCATTTCTTTATTTTTTAAATCGTAAAAGATTTAATAATTACCGTCTGCTGTGTAAACGCATTTGATTTAATTCCTTTGCTAAGCAATATGATATATTTTTCTTTAAAAATATCGCCTGCATAATTCTATGTCTGCATACTATCGTCAGCATAATACATAAAGGTTCGTTTACTATTAATATCTCAACAACTCCTAGTTATTGAAAATCGAAACATGAACTAAATTTTAAGTGTGGTTGTTTCAAGGCTACCCACAAAATTTCTTGAAATTCGGTGCAACTGTTCTTCCGTGACGATGAGACAAACAAACACACACACACATACACACAGACATATTATTTTCAATTTTATTTATATGGAGTAGCAGTATACCCGTTCTTCGGAATATGCAATATAATGAAGCTTAATTCACAATCATGTTCAAATTCCTATAATATTCTAAATGACATTGTTATTCAAAACATTCTATAAAATATTTAAATTATGCTCCTAAAACTAAGTTTAAAAATCCCTGTTCTCGCTATACAAAATTATCTTTACAGACACATCTGAAGAATAAAACATCCTGGTTCTGCTTGTAAACAAATTTACAAGAAATATGAAATTGAATCAATATATGTCAAAACATAAAAAATTAACATTAAAATTGCATGGGAAGATATACCCGTACTACTATTAATATTCTCGTAGATTAAAAGATATACCCGTGTATTAGTAGAAGATTAATCGTACTACATTATATGAATTTCTAAAAATATTTGCCAAAATAAAACTGATGGTATAATAAATTGAAAATATCAATATTTACCGTAATCTTAAAATCCTGGAGGCCGTAATTGATATAATTCAGTAAAAATGCAATTTCGATAAAATGTATGTTATATATATTTCTTTGTTATTTAAATCGGATAAGATTTAATTAAAATCGTCTGCCGCTTTAATATATAGGGTTTGAATCCGTTGCTAAGCGACATGATATATTTTCTTTAAATAAATTGGCTGAAAAGATATCGTTAGCATAATACTATCTCTATGGAAAGTTTCACTGTGGTTTTTTTTTAATATCTCGATAACCCTTGGTCCTAGAAACTCAAAACATGGGTTAAATTTTAAGTGGGCTATTTCACGTCAACCCACAAAATGTCATGATATTCGACGTTCTCCCATGATGATGAGACAAACGCACATACAGACAGACAGATTGTCAGTTTTATTTATATAGATTATCGCAAAGATGAATTGAAAAAGTGCAAGTTTCAGCGTTATTCTGTAATGTTTTAAATCCAACATAGTGACCTGGTTTTGGCGATGCAGTTAGTTTATAATTCTCTTTTTGTCTCTCCCAATTCTTGATGGAGTATCATCATTAGCATCAACCAGATACCTTGATGAGAGCCTTGAAAATCTTGACCCCTTCCGATGCTCCAATGATCTTAGGATTTTTCCCACTACCTCTCGCATTTCAACCTTCAATCTGGAAATAGTAAAGACTTGAATGAAACACTGTAGTATGTTATTACCTTGGCTTTTTCTTCTTTGCATCTCACCTTGCAGGGGATTGTTCACGATCTTAGCTTTAAATTGATCACATCTAAATTGCTTTTTGCGATTACAACGGTAAACTGAGTTTTGTATAATAACGGTGGAATATTTCAATAGTATTGCTTTCCCTACATATATAGTAAATTGTATAAGGGAAATGTTGTGACGGGATCAAAAATTCGACAGAACAGCATATTTCAAGTATCCTTCATCACGAATCGAGCGTTTTTGACCTGATGTCTGTGTGTCCATGAGCCTTTGGAAGCGATATTTCACAAAAGGATGGAGCGTTTCGAACAAAATTTGGTACAAATATTACAATCAGAGAAAATTGAAAGCCTATTGATTTTAAACCCAATCGATTGTTCCGAAAATCCTCAAATTTTCGAATAAAATTAAAAAAATCATTAAAATATTATTCAAATTTAATAATGTTACATACATCATTATTTCTTATGTAATTTTTCATTAGAAAACAAATAACATACATTTTAGAAGGCTAGCATTTTCTCAAGATATAGCACATTTTTCTATTTATCAAAATTATTACACAAAACTAACAAAATATTAACAGTCATGAAATATGTTCACTTTTCATGCAACATTATGCGACAAATTTGTTAACATCATTCTCTTGAATTTAGTTCGTTCCATTCACGAGAAAAGTTACTTGTGTAATATTTTTTTGTATTTCTACGACTTCATATTCGCTCATAGTCATTTATACAAGGTAGGATCAAAAAGTTCGGAGACTGTGCTGATATCTCCAACCCTAAATGGAGGAGAGGGGAACTATTTTACCGTGGCGTAGAGGCGCATGTGACGCGAGATGTGAAAAGGAAGAAGCAGGTGTTTTTCCAGACAATGCGTGTCAGTGAAATGTAGTCATTCGCGTTCGTCAAAAACGGAAATGGCGTTTGAAGAACAACGTGCGAATATCAAATTCTGTCAACGTTTGGGGAAATCGCCGATAGAAACATTGAACTTGCTGCAGGGTTTTTCCAGATAATGCGTGTCACTGAACTTTAGTCGTTCGCGTTCGTCGAAAATGGAAATGGCGTGTAGCAGGTGCAATGTTTTTGTCGGAGATTTCCCCAAACGCTGACAGAATTTGATATTCTCACGTTGTTTTTCAAACACCATTTCCATTTTCGACGAACGCGAACGATTACAGTTCACTAACACGCATTGTCTGGAAAAACACTTGCATTTTCCTTTTCACATCTCGCGTCACATGTGCCTCTACGCCACGGTAAAATAGTTCCCTTCTCCTCCAATCAGGGTTGGAGATATCAGCACAGTCTCCGAACTTTTTGATTCTACCTTGTATATAAGAAAAGCTCATCTCATAGTGTGTGTATAACGCTTGATGTTTAATTTGATAAAATCGGTTACTCGTGTAGCGAAATATCGTCAACTCGGTGATATATCTCATCAGATTGACGAAAATGTAGTCAAAATTGCAAAAATGATGCTAAATTAGCGGAAATGACGCGAATTCGATGAATTAATTATTAAAATGTTTTAATATATGGCCTCTACTGCTTTTCATGGGCTCTGTCCATGTTGATAATTTTTTATTTAGAGGTGCGTGAAATAAGTTAATTGGGTACTTTGAAATAGTTTTACATGGTGTCATCCAAAAAAGCGCTCAATGTACAATCGAACGTTAAACGCATTGTGCAGTGGATGTTATACATCATTTTCTCACTGCAAAAGAATTAAATTAATTACATTATATAGAGAAAGTCAAATACTGCTTACGTCATATTTTTGTAAAATGCTCTTAAGGAATTGAACCATCGATATCCTGCTGTTCAAATAATGCTCAGACGATTATCGCAACACGGGATTGATTATTATCTTGAGGTAATCGAAAGGTATTTTCGCAATCGAAATTCATTTAAAGCTTTACGACCTTTTTGACGTAGGGCCATTTTCATCGCGGGTCCCGATTTGGTTCAATCAATCTAAAACCGGCCCTGTAAGCTGAACAGGCTTGATCTAACAAATGTGACCAGCCGTTTTAACAAATTTTGTTAAATCCTCACTGTTAATGTGTACAAAATTCTCTAAATACACAGAGTGTTTCACTTGCTCTCTGATTTTCCTTTATAACTTTCAAACTAATAGATGCAATTCATTGAAAGTTCATATGGACATACATTGGTATATAACGGTAGACGGTAGGTATATGACGGTGGACGTTAGGCTTAAGCCTTAAGCTCTCTCCATATATACTACCTTGATGTTCTGCAGTCTGGAATAAAAGTAATATAAATAAAATATTCATTGATTTCATAGAGAGGCAGACGATTTATATTTCAATGACGTCATTTGAATAAAGTCCATTTTTTACTTTCCCTGCAATACATGGTAATGTATAGGAAAAGTATTGGAATCATGCCGAAAATCGCAACTCGAGTTTTCGACGGATCTACACGTTTCGAGACCTCTATAATACGAAAAAACCATTTTTAGCGTGACGTCTGTGTGTGTGTGTGTCTGTCTGTCTGTGTGTCTGTCTGTCTGTGCAGATTTTGTATCCACTCTAACTAAAAAACTAATGGACCGAATGGCGGGGTTGGTGCTGATTAGTTTTGGGTACGATTCGGAATAAAAGAACCCGCCTTTTTTGTGAAATGGCCCGCAAAAGCTTGTATCCACTGTAGCTGAAAAACTAATGGACCGAATTTTACAAAATTCGGTAGATGAGTCACGTATTGGTCACCCTGGTGCTGATTAGATTTTGGTACGATTCAGAAAAAAATAACCTGCCTTTTTTGCAGAATGGCCCGCAAAAATCGTCCAAATCTAAACTAAAGAACTACGTATGCTCAAATATATCCATTAAATGCTTGTTTAATACGTAATTTTTAGCGAAGAAAATAATAAGACCAACCCCATTACATTAGGACTAGCCGTTCTCGAGATATTTTAGTTTTTCATATTTTCTCTACGCCACCTTTGAAAATAAGTCCGGTTTCCGAATGAGAACGAAAATTTAATTAAAATAAAGAGAACATGGATATAAGTCTGCAGGGAAAGTCATGTGCTGCCCACATCAGATTTTTGTAACTAGAATTGTCTGTTTCGATGCAGTTTTAAGTTTATAAATATAATAAATTACTGTAGAACTATGATAATGCTAAACGCTATAGATATAAAGTTTATAAAAAAGGTTCACTCACGGTGTCATTTGTGAGGCTTCTCATCCTTCACAGTAGTTGTGAAGGTTTACTCTTACCCAATTATAATTGTGTGAGTAACATTTCAATGCGAGCAGTGAAACTCGACTAATGTGAACTCGAAAATGTGAATCATTCCTTGACAATATCATAGTTTCCGGAATCTGGCTGATTAGCCAAAATATCCGCCACTTGTGTAAAGTTTCAGCTTCAATTGATCTGACAACCATATCATATTTTGACCGGTCCGCAGTAATTTCATTATTTCAAAATTGGTCTTCCAATTGTAAGAATCAAATACGGGGTTCCGGATTTCAAAACTGCGGAATATTCATAGTAACACGAGGAATGGAATGTTCTAGCTTATCAGTTTCGCTTTCGTTAACTTCCTGATTTTGTTCTTCCATTTTTGTTATGATCACGTCCTTCAGTCACCACTGAAGCGTGTGACGAATAAATTACTTTAACACTTATCTATAGTTCTTCTTTTATTAATATTTGAAATCAGACGATAATTTTATAGGAAATCAGGAAAAAATTTAGTTGATGGTGTCCCGCGTAGAATTATACATAACAATCTTGTTGCCAGATCTTGGCAAAAAGTTATCGTCACAGCGATAAAATAAGAAAGATCAATAATGCATATAGCATTGATTATGAAATACTTTCCAACTGAAATGCAATTTTATTTAAACAGCTCTAAAATGGGATACATTCAGCGTTGATAGTTTTTAAATTATCATAGTTCTACAGTAATTTATTATACTTAAAAACTTAAAACTGCATCGAAAAAGACAATTTTAGTTACACAAAATGGACTTTATTCAAATGACGTCATTGAAATAAAAATCGTCTACCTCTCAATGAAATCAATGAATATTTCATTCATATCACTTTTATTCCAGACTCCAGAGCTAAGTAATTTTGAGTGAAAAAAATTCAGTAAGTCTTATACAACTCACCTTATAATAGTTTGATTTGTTTACATTTTTCATGTGTTAAAAATAGGCTTCGTATTAGAAATATTCAAAGTTTAGTAATCATCTAAAATAAAAGAAAATATTGTAATTGCGTAGGCACAGAGTTTAGATAAACAGATAATACGCAAAAATAAAGCGGTTTTTGGACGGATGTAACACTAAACATAAATGTAAACGATTTTTACAAAGCGGAAAAAAAATGGATAGCTTATTACTTTCCTTATATACATAGTATAATAAGGAAAGTATTCCGACGGGGTCAAAAATTCGAATTCGTGTTTTCGACGGGAGAGCACGTTTCAAGCATCTCTGAACGCGAATCGAACATTTTTGATGTGATGTGTATGTGTGTGTCAGAAATCGTATCTCACGACCGAGGATAATAATTCGAATGAAATTTGATACAAAAATAACCATCCGTGAATACCGGATGTTTATTGTTTTTTAACGTAATCGAACTTCAACCCCCCCCCCCCCTATATTTTTGCGTGAAATTTTAAAATAATCACAAAAGAATAAAAACCCTTAATAAAGTTACGCAAATAGACAATTCTTATGTAATGTTTCCTTAGAAAACGATTGACATAAACTTTAGAACGCTAGCAGGAACCGTTCTCGAGACATTGCACATTTTTGAAATAAATGTATCAAAAAATCACATAAATTAAAAAAAAATATTAACTATTGTGAAATACTTTTACTTTTCATATGCAATACCATGCGATAAATTGGGTGACATCATTCTCGTGGATCTATCTTGTTCCATTCATGAGAAAACATACTTTGGATAATAATTTTGTTTTTTAACTCCAATAGTCATTTATTTCCTATAAAAATAACTTATTTCTCCGTCCATAACGCTTGGCGACATTTTGGCGGAATGGCGTCAACTTGGCGACTTTTTAAATGTTGCCAAATTAAAGAAAATGTTGCCAAATTGATAAAAATGACGCTATATCAATGAAATTGACGACTAATTGAAGAAAATTCAATATCTTGGAAATAATATAAGTATATACTATAAGAATAACCTATTTTTCCGTCCGTAGCGTTTGGCAAAATTTTGGTGACAAATTTGTCGGAATATCTAAAACTTGCTGACTTTTTAAAAGTTGTCAAATTGACGAAAATGTCACCCAATTGATAGAAATTCGCCAAATTGATGAAACCGAAGCTAAATCACTGAAATGACGACTAATTGATGAAAGTTCAATATCTTGGAATAAACATAAGAGAGGACTATAACCCGTTTCTCCGTGCGTCCGTAACATTCGTCGAGAAATTTGGCTTTTCGTCGCCAACTTGGAGACTATTTTAAACGTTGTCAAAATGACAAAAATGTCGACAAATTGATAAAAATGACTCCAAATGGGAAGTAATGCTTCGTAAATTCTGATTTCCGTCATATGACGGGCATACCTTCTAGTATATAAGAAATGTTCTTCTCTCCGTTTGTCTGTAACACTTGGTGATGCATTTTGGCGAACTTGGCGAATAATCTAGCAAAATATTGCCAACTTTGCGATATTTCTCCCCAGATTGACGAAAATATCGTCAAAATTGCAAAAGTGACGCTAAATTCATGAAAATGAAGCATAATTGATGAACTAATTATTAAAATATTTTAATGTATGGATTATATCGCTTATTGAGAATGTTGTCAATATTGATAATTGTTTATTTAGAGTTGCGCGAAATATAAGTTAATTGGGTACTTTGAAGTAGTTTTACGTGTTGTCACCCGGAAAATTGCCAAATGCACAATTAACCGATAAAAGCACAGTACCGTGGATTTTATGCATTTTTTACTGTAAAAGTAGTAAATTCATTGCATTACGTAAGGAAAGTCATGTGCTGCTCACATCGTATTATTTTTATTTTCCAGTGAGCCACGTGATCTCTTCCTATATCATGGGTGTAATTATTATTTCAATTTTTATTTTAAAAATTATCCAACATCTTTTGCTGAATTTTTTTTTACACAGTTTATGTAATAATTTGAATATTTCCTAAAATTTTCGAAACAATTTGTGAATTTTAACTTCGCTTAAAAAATGTTGGAAAAATTAGGTCCCATGGGATTCAATGTATTTCATTTCTTCAACCTGGGTTCAATCTGAAACTAATCGGGTGATATTATTTATATTCATTCTCATATATCCTACAGACCGTCTCAGTAACATACTAAAATTTGATTTTGATAAAGTTATTTTTACGGCAGTTATCGTGCGAACGAACAGAGAGACAGACAGAATGACCAAAGTCATAAACACTTTTCAACTATGTTGGAAAGTGTTAAAAATCTAGTGTGAGCAACACATGGGCATTACTACATAATGCAATGATTTTACTTGTTTGACAGTGAAATAATAGTGTACAATAACTACAGAACAATACTTTCTGCAGGAAATTAGGCGCTTTTGGTAACTCAGAGTGACTTCACTTGCAAAGCCCTTATTAAAATGCAATTACCTGTTAATGAATATCCCTATCCCTCGAAATGAATAACTCTAAGCGAATTCTTGGGTGTCAAAATGTAAAATTATTACGAACAAGTTACGGGGAAATTGGATGTACATATCACGGACGGATAAACGGAATATACATTAAATCGCAACCTTCCGTATAAGGCACTTTCGAATTCCAATTTACAATTTGGCGGAAAAAATATTTCCGACACGAAAAAATTACTTCCCTATAGCGATGGGAAGTATAAATGTACTCAATAGTGCTCCTACGTGATACAAATTAATATTTTCGTCAATTTTGTAAGCCGAAATCTTTAAATTATAGCAGGGAGTCTGTAATGTACAAGTTTCGCATAACAAATAAAAACCTTTCTCATTGAAGCACGGTCTATGAGAAGCAACGTCATGAAATTATCGTTATCTAATGTCATCAACTGGATCTTTATAGTTCCATCTTAATGCAAAAAGTAGTACATTCAGAATTCTAAACAGCATTGCATCAATTTTGTAAATTAGATTAAATTATTCTTTCTACTGCAAATAGCGTATTCGACCTTAATATCTACATAAGAATTGGAGAACGCTTTTGTATTCTTCCAGATCAGAGGAAGCTAGCCAGTGACCTGATTGAATCTTTGCACACTAGTTTATAGATCTTCCAGAATCTCTCCTCCCCCACACGATTTAAAAGGTTGCAACTTTGCACACTTATAATAAAATAAAATTTTAATTAAATAAAGTTCAATAAGTTTATTCAATTCTTTTCAGACACATTTAATTCGTTTAAAGAATTTTAAAGCTCTACAAACGACTCACTAATTGGTTCTCGCCCCGATTTTGTGGGGATACCCCAATCACAGATTTCCCTCCAAAATATCAAATTATTTTACTAACTTTCTTTGCTGTATATAAATTAAACTTACAAAATAGATCTGAAGAAATTGTAGATTCAAGTACATAAATACGTACTTGAATGCATATACATACGTATATAGATTTTTTAAAGATTTTTTCAAAGATTCATTCGAAAATTGGGAACTTTTTCGAGCATTTGATTGCGTTTAAAATCGACAGGTTTTTTTTATTCATTGGCTGTAATAATCGTACCAAATTAGCCTCGAACGGCCCCATTCATTCGTGATATATCGCATCTACAGCACCTACCCATACAGCATACACCTACACAGACGTTCGATTCAAGTTCAGGGATGCTTGAAACGCGCTCTTTTGTCGAAAACTCGAATTCGAATTTTTGACACCCCGTCGCAATACTTTTCCTATACATTTTACTATGTATATAGGGAAAGAAATTAAGTGTATGTTTCATTTTTACTTTTGATTATTTACACCACAATGGGATCTGTTAAATTTATTTTATCATCTCAACTTTTATTAATTTTATTACAGTAATAATAACTCAAATTATATCAAAGATTGTATATCTTTGATATAATTTGAGTTATATAATGCAAAATATACAAAAAATATACAGATATATATAATACAGATATATATATATATATATATATATATATATATATATATATATATATATATAATAATAGAAGTTTGAAAATCCAATGAACGAAAAGTAAGAAGATGTAACACGATAAACCTAACTTTTTAAAAACACCCACAGAATAAAATATAATACAGCAAATCATCAATCAAATGGATTAAAAATACAAAACACTAGCTATCAAGTTACAGAAAATCAACCAAATTAAAAGGTATGGAAACAAAAAAAGAAAAACTTAAACTAATTTCAACTATCTAACTGGCGTACAAAACAAATGTAAAAATCAATTAATCCTCAAGCATATGGAAAAAATAAAAAAATTAATATCGAATCAACAAGTCAATGAAAAATATAATACAAAGGTATGGAATCGAAATAAGTATAACAAACGAAATCAAGCACAAACGCCTTACACGTGGACGAGGCTCTAAGCCTAAATCATGAATTGTTAACCTCTACAAAAATCTAATCATGTCCAAGTTTTTTGTAGAAGCAAACTCAAAAATGTATGTTTCTGAAGAAATAGATAGATTAAATCTATGAACTATTTCTACTTGGACGACATACATAAAGATGGAATAAAAAAGAAAAAATGAATACCTGGAAAAAGCACAGCATGTGTACAGACGATTCATTACAGGGATCGAGGGAACACTGATAGAAGAGACCAGTGTTGCCATTCGTAAAGAAAAAATAAAAAACCATTTACTGTTGCCATTCATAAGAATTGAAAAACTGTGAAGCGAAATGTAAAGAAAAAGTATTAATATACAAAAAGAGCTACTAAAAAGAGGGGCAAATAAAGGTAATGCTGAAGTGGGAAGTGAATGGAAAAAAAAAAAAAAATGGAGATGACTGGCTAATATAAGATACTATGAATAGAATTATATGATACTATGGAAAGAATTATAAAAATCCAGCTATTTTAAATTTTTTAACAATACTATTTACTAAATAAGTGGGATATTTATATAAATTACTAGTAATTTTGAGATTATTGATATGCATAGCATGAAATTTTTTATCAGATAATCTATAAATTCTAAAAAGCTGATTGAGTATAATATTTCTAAACAATTGAATCATATATATATATATATATATATATATATATATATATATATATATATATATATATACATATATATAAATACAAAATATAACAGAATTTATGACAAAGGACATTGTGGAAAATTAAACGCTGCGACTGTCGGAAATACAAAAAGAGAAATACCAACTACACGTCACAAGAGAGCGGGAAGAAGGAAAAAAATTGGATTGAAGGAAACCTTAACAAGTATAAAGACATTTATGAAAAATAACGAAGATCTGGATTTCTTACCATTAAAATGAATACAAAATATGGTATACAGTTTTAGATTAAAGTTTTTGGTACAAGTATGGAAATCAATGATGGTTGATGATGCTGATGAATACAAAAATACAGGACAGTACAATATAAAGCCTGTTATACAGGATTATTTAAAAATACGCGCAAATAAATTAAAAATCAATTTAAACAATAAAATTGTTAATATTAAATCTTAGGAATTCATCGTGATCAAATTTAAAAAAAAATCTAATGTGGGCAGCACATGACTTTCCTTATATAATGCAATGAATTTACTACTTTTACAGTAAAAAAAAATAGATTATTTTTATAGTAGTTATTTATATTCTATCCAAGATATTGAATTTTCGTCAATGAGTCGTCATTTTCCATGTCGTCATCATCAATGAACCGTCATTGATTTAGCTTCATTTTTATCCTTTTGGCGAGTTTTTCGTTAATTTAGCAACATTTAAAAAGTCGCCAAGTTGGCGACATTCCACCAAATTCGTCGCCAAAATCTCTCCAAGCGTTATGGACGGAGAAATAAGTTATCCTTACAGCAGATAAGTGACTATTGGCGTTCAAATAAAAGTAATACACAAAGTATCTTTTTCATGAATAGAACGAGCTAGATCCGCGAGAATGATGTCACCAAATTTATCGCATTGTATTACATATGAAAAGTGAACATGTTTCTCAATAGGAAATATTTTTTTTTATTTTTTGATAATTTTTTTTAATAATGTGCAATATCTCGAGAACGGTTCATGTTAGCGTTTTGAAATTTATATTAATCGTTTTTTAATAAAAAATTACATAAGAAATGTCTATTTGCGTAACTTTATTAGCGGTTTTGATTTTTTGACGATGTTTTTCAAAATTTCTCTCTAAAATTCAGGGGGGTTCTGAACATTGGATTGCGTTTAAAAACAACAGACTTCCAGTATTCAAGGATTGTAATTTTTGTACCAAATTTCACTCGAATCGCTCTATTCGTTCTTGAGATATCGTCTCCACAGACTCACTGACACACACACACACGCACGCGCACACACACACACACACACACACACACACACACACACACACACACGCACGCACGCACACACACAGATATCACTTCAAAAATGTTCGATTCGTGATCAGAGATGCTTGATACGTGCCCTTCCGTCGAAAACTCGAATTCGAATTTTGGACCGCGTCACAGTACTTTCCTTATACATTATGTATATAAGGAAAGTAATAAGTTATATGATACAATTCCATTTGGTAGGATTTTAAACGGACAGAATTCTCTAATGCCGATTCAAAATATCAGGGTTTTACTGTCTTACAAATATAACTAGTGGTGATTACCCGCCGTTGCTCGGGATTTACGATGCAAAACTCTGATAAAAATTATACCGGAAAATATAGGGCCGTGAATCTTATACATTGTTTTTTCACTGTGAAAGAAGTAAATTCATTGTATTATGTAAGAAAAAAAATCATTGCATAAGTCAATCTACATACATAGTACATAGATACATAAATACATAATAGCTATATATCTATAGCAGCAATTACTCGGCGTTGCCTATGTACTTAATGGTCATGTTAATTGTTATGCATTAGTACGGGATTTAATTAATAAGCCATGGTGATAGAGTTTCCATTTAAATTCATATTTCAAATCTGCGATTTTCAAAAGTGACTAATACGTTCAATAAACTCCCACAAAACTAAGAAATTTAATTGATTTTCACGTTTTAAACCAACGATTTCCAACCTTTTTCGTTTTGAACCATGGAGTTAGGGAGTAGAACTCCTAGGAATAAGTTTCGTTTTCCATTAATATCTCGACAACCCCTTGTTTTTGAAACTTGAAACTTGGATTAAATTTATGGAGGGCTATTTTATAGCTATCTACAAAATTTCATTAAATTCAGTGCAGCTGTTCTCCTGTGATGATGAGACAAACGAAAATTTCGTTTTTTATTAATATTGCGACAACTCCTGGTGTTAGAAACTAGAAATATGGACTAAATTTTAAGTGAGATTTTTTCAAGACTACCCACCAAATTTCATCAAATTCGGTTCAGACGTTCTCTCGTGCTGTTGGATCATACATACTTTTCCTCTTTATATATATAGTTACTCCATTGTGCAGAAGTTACATTAATTATAACAGGATAGTTCAAAACTTGAAAGAAAATGAAATGGACCATTGTAAATGAAACTTAAACCCAACTTTCAAGAACGATTTTCATGGCCACATAGTTACAAGGGATTTGAATTTAATAAAATCAAGACCATTAAGAAAGATTCTAGAATTGGGAGCTAAATATTGGGATCAAAAGTATACAAATGAAATGGCGTCGATTGCAACTGACATCGATAACTTTATATATAGGGTTTCTGTAAAATACAGTTTACCAACTGAAATATTTAACGAATGGAAACATACCATTTTAGGAAGTACTAAATACCCCATAGAAGGGATAACCAATCGATACTTAGGATTGGAATTGTAAAAAAGGAATTGGAAATATTACAGGAGGATTTTGTAATAATCGCAATATCATATGTGGGTAAAGTGATATCTACTTACACATTTACAAGTTATATACGGATAAACTAAGGTACTGTTATTTGGATGGAACTATGTATAAACGTTTGATTCAGCCTAAGGTAGAGATTATTAGTCGAATAAGTGCTTTATATAAAAAGATTGGTTATAAACTATCAAATGTTAAATTTCAGTATTTGGTTTTAATTCCAAAACTGCATAAAGTTCCAGTTAAATTTAGACCTGTCACTATCCGTAATAAAACGTATTTGACAACTGCTAATAAACGAGGGTTAAATATATTAAAAAAATCTGATGTGGGCAACACATGACTTTTGTGATAAGGCTTTCACACCTCTGTGTTAAAATTGTATATTAAAGTATTGTTTTATTTCTGTGTGATTGAAAGTGTCAATTTCGAAATGTAAATGTCTTTTCTACATGTTTTCAATTACATTGACTTTTAAGGGAAGTGAACTCTAAAATCGCAAAAGTGTTTATGTTCCAGAAAAATAGTAATAGTTTTGTATTTTCGCTTCTCAGTCGCTAGTTGGGAACTTGCAGGTTTTGCGCACGCGCGCGTTTGAAAAAGGATTTTGGAAGCAGTGTGGAAGGAGTCGTGGAGAAATGTAGACGTGTGGTGTTTGATTCGCGTATGATCGCGAATTTTAAGAAAAGGTGGATTAATTTTGAAAGTGGAAGGATGTGATTAAAATATGTAACATAGTTCGACAAGTTGTGCGTAGAGTCGTTTGGCTCGGTTCAGAGATGAGTCACTCGTGTTTTTAAATGAATCAGCCTAGTAGTAATGGAATAATGAGTCTTGTGAAAAGAGAAAATGGTTCTTTCACTGGTCGGCTTGAATCGCTAATAGGGCTAGAGGGAAAGCTCATTTTACAGCGATTTGTATTTGCCTGACTCCTCCTTGTGTCCTAAGGTACGAATCAACCAATCTCCGTAACCAACCAAGATGTCGAATTCCGCCAGCATGATGTTGTGTAGTCAAGTTTCCCGACCATTATGGATTTTGTTCTGCGCAAGAATCTCGATGAGTTTATGCCGAGAGTCTATCCTGATATCCTTTCCCATGGTACAGAATTGTAAATGTTATATTTAAAAGAGACGAGGTAAAGTTTTATATATATTTAGTCTTCCACCTAACGAATAGAGTGTTAATTGTAAAATCCTCGTGAGTATCGAGTCATTGATGATGTTATATGAAAATGTCGTATATGTTCAAAGTATACAAATGTGATATATAAATGTCAAGTATAATATGAGGAATATTGTGTTTATTTTATGTATCAGAAAATATGTGTATTCTCTTGGTTCCTCTTCCTCCAGGGGTGTTCTTAATGGTCACCCTACCGAGTGTAACTCTGAGTTGTTGCGAGAAATGCTTGTACTCCACTGTTTTCGATCAACTGCCTTGTTATTTCATGTTTAATAAATGTGTTTGATTTCAAAACTTTGTCTTCTCTGTCGAGTATGCCAAAACGTTCGCGACACTTTCCTTATATAATGCAATGGATTTACTACATTTACAGTTAAAAAATGTGCCGACGTGGTTGTCGAGTGGTCAAGGCAAGCGTTTCCGTAGCAATCGCTCGACCGCCACGTTGTGGTTTCGAGCCCCACGTAAGACATGGATGTTTGTGTTGTGGGCGCAATGTGATCCGTCCCCCTCTGGTGCACCTGGGGCAACGTCAATGGACGGCTAAATGGTTCACGCTCTGGCCGCTGTAATGAAGGCGAATGACGAAGGTCAAAGTGCCTGGCCATTTAAAAAGAAAAAAAAATGTTAAAAAATGTTATTCTTATAATAGGTACTTATATTCTTTCCAAGAAATTGAATTTTCTTCAATTAGTCGTCATTTTCATTGATTTAGCGTCATTTTTACCCATTTGGTGAGATTTTTGTTAATTTGGCAACAAATAAAATGTCGCCAAGTTTGCGACATTCCGCCAAATTCGTCGCCAAAACCACGCCAAGCGTTATGGATGGAGAAATAAGTTATTCTTACAGCAGATAAATGACTATTGGCGTTCAAATACAAAAGTAATACTCAAAGTATCTTTTTTCCTGAATGGAACGAGCTAGTTCCAGGAGAATGATGTCACGAAATTTATCGCATGGTATTACATATGAAAAGTGAACATGTTTCTCAATAGGAAATATTTTTTTTTATTTTAAATTACTTTTTGATAATTTTTTTGTAAAATGTGCAATATCTCGAGAACGGTTCATGTTAGCGTTCTAAAATTATGTCAATCGTTTTCTAATGAAAAATTACATAGGAAATGTCTATTTGCGTAACTTTATTAAAGATTATAATTTTTTGATGATTTTTTTAAAATTTCACTCGAAAATTCAGGAGAGGGGGAGGGGAGGGGTTCTGAGCATTCTATTGCGTATAAAGACAATAAGCTTCCAGTGTTTACGGATTGTGATTTCTGTACCAAATTTCCTTCGAATCGGCATATTTGTTCGTCAGTTATCGTCTCCACAGACTCACTGACACACACACACACACACACACACACATATTTTCCCACACACACACACATCCGGTCGTCCAAATAGTTGCTCAAGTCCTCTGGATGAGTCGGACGGCCTGGGTTTTCCACACACACACACATACTTTCACACACACACGCAGACATCACTTCAAAAATGTTTGATTCGTGATCAGGAATGCTTGAAACGTGCTCTCCCGTCGAAAACTCGAATTCGAATTTTCGACCCCGTCACAATACTTTCCTTATACATTATGTATATAAGGAAAGTAAAGAGTACTTTCAATTAAGAAAAATGGAGCGCATTTCATATATAACAGCATGAAAGCGGTAAATATAATAATAAAAAAAAATAACTGAGAAATTTCGTTAAAGTATTATGATTAAAGATCTGTTTCAGATTATAATGGAAATATACTAAAAATACAATTTGCAGACCTTTATTGATATAAGCAAATATTGGGCAATTGTAGGACTGGTTTTGAACGAAACAGGATGGAGAGGAGTATTAGAAACAAATAAGAGGTATATCTATGGGAGGTAATTGCTCTTCGGCATTAGCAGATATATATCTCCATTGTTATGAGACGAGAACCCAATTGTTGAATGAAATGCTTTATTTGAGATATGTTGACGACATAGTTTTGGGTACAAAAGAACCTAATTATAATATGGATTTTGGATTTTATTCAAATTCCCTAAAACTAGTAGAAATACCAATGAATGACGACGGGAGCTTGAATTTTTTGGATGTTTATATCGTATTGATTTTGATCGGACATTTCTACAGCAAGCATATCTACAGCAATACCCCATTCCTTTTATGCTACATTATAATGATAATTTATACAGTAACAATAATGCTTATTGTTCCAAGTTAAAATCTATTTTATATCATTTAGCAGATGAAGGTTCGCATAATATGAATAACAGGACCGCAGAACGATAACACGAAGTTATATACAGGTCATTGTGGTCTAAAGGACTAGTTGCTCATCCAGTGATGGTCTTCATATTACCATTGGACTTTTCTTTTTTAACAGTCATGTGATAATTGTTATTGTCACTCCGGGGGTTGGCTTCAGCCAGGGCTGGCGTCCAGGAGTGCAATGCCGCGGCATTTATGACAAGCTTGTTGACAACTGGGGTGTAAGGTCACAACCCCTTACCGCCATTGAGTAAGCTTCACGCTAAGCCTTCCTTCTTTTTTCAATTCTAAAATTCTTTTTATACTATTTATATATATATATATATATATATATATATATATATATATATATATATATATATATATATATATATATATATATATATATATATATATATATATATATATGTTTATGTTTTAATCTAATGTTTTGAAAGTTTAACATTTCTATGCAGCCTAAAGTTCATGCGAATGGCGAGTATTCGATGTTAGTTAACAATAAATATATTGAAATTTAATTGCATTCCGTCAAAACACCATTTTAATATCACAATAATAGGTCAAAACCATTTAAATTAAACCCATTCATGAATTAAAAGAAGTAAAAAAAGATGTACATAATGGTTCATCTAACGGTAATAACCCTTTCGGCAATTTCAAAAGTCGAAATCTTTGAATTCTTGTCGCAGCTCCCTGCTTAGCTTGATCATGGATAGCATAACGAATAAAACCTCGTTCTTTTTAAAACCGTGGAAACACGTCCGGAAGACAAACGTCACACATCGATGTGTCTGTCGTCTCATACTTATGCAAATGTTGTACATTCAAGAAGAATCCGAACAAAAATTGCGTCAATGGTATTGTAAATCATATGGAGGCATTCTTTCTATGTGAATTTGTTTTTTCGACCTTAATTTCAAGCAATAAATTAACTTGAATGTAATGCACTACAATGTAATGCTTCTTAATTGCAAGATTATTTTATTTTAGTTTTAACTAGTATCTGAGTCTGTCAAATACAAGGAAACCAACACTCTTACAAAATGAAATTGCAATTTTATTTTAACTATGGGAACCCGTGGGCATTCTGCCCTATGAGTAATTTCAGAAAGAGGTTTGTTCATGGAATATGTACTTTTTTTACTTTCCCTGCAATACATGGTTATGTATAGGGAAAGTATTGGAATCATGCCGAAAATCACAACTCGAGTTTTCGACGGATCTACACGTTTCGAGACCTCTAGAATACGAAAAAAATCATTTTTAACGTGACGTCTGTGTGTGTGTCTGTCTGTCTGTCTGTCTGTGTGTCTGTCTGTGCAATGTATGTATCCACTCTAACTCAAAAACTAATGGACAGAATTTCATAAAATTTGGTAGGTAAGTCACTTGGGTATGACCCTGGTGCTCATTAGTTTTTGGTGTGGTTCGTAAAAACAGAACCCGCCTTTTTTTGCGAAATGGCCCGTAAAAATTTCATGTATCCACTCTAGCTAAAATAATATTTGACCAAATTTCACAAAATTTGGTAGATAAGTTATTTGTACGATACTTTGGTGCTGATTAGATTTTGGTATTAATGGGAAAAGAACAACCTGCCTTTTTTTACGAAATGGCCCGCAAAAATGTCATGTATCCACTCTAACTAAAATATTAAATGACCAAATTTCACAAAATTTGATAGATGAGTGACTTGGGGGATACTCTGGTGCTGATTAGATTTTGGTATTATTCGGAATAGAACAAACTGCCTTTTTTACGAAATGGCCCTCAAAAATCGCAAAATCTAAAAAAAGCTATGTATGTACAAATATATCAATTAAATGCTTGTTTTATACTTATTTTTTGATGGGTAAAATAATAAGAACAACTCTATTACTCAAGGACTAACCATTCTCGGTATATTTGAAATTTTTCGCATTTAGTTATGCCACTTTTAGAAAAATGTCTAATTACCAAATAAAAACAGAAATTGAATTAAAAATGCCAATTTAGTGTTATTTTGTGCAATTAAACTCAATTTATTGAATTATTAAAGAAAGAAAATATGAATTTGAGTCTTCAGGGAAAGTCATGTGCTGCTCACATCAGATTTTTTTGTTTGCAGAAAGCAGTGATTGATAAAATAATAATAATAAATAAGTAAAATAAATAAATAAACGTTTGAACCCGTGTCAACGTCTTTTAATAATCCTCCTTTTAATAAGATTTCTCTCTCTCTCACTCTCTCTCTCTTTGTGTGTGTGTAGCTGGGAATATAAGCTCCGTACGGTCATGAAATTTAGTACATAGTACTTTAGGACCCGGGAAGATGCAACTCGGTGAGATTTTTTAATAGTTCGAATTAGCTTTAGTCATTTTGTGTTTTAGCACGATGTTGAGCGATTTTTACGATTTTCACACTAATAGGTCCCTTAACGAGCTAAAATATTATCACAGAGTTTCCATCTTGACAACAAAGAACGTTATTTCTAACAATGAACGTTAACAAAGAATGTTATTGCCAATGATATTGGAATCGAATTTGCAGAAAATATCGATATTTGCATTTTCTTTAGGTTATCTGTTATTTATTTCAACGCATTAAAAAAACTAAGATTAGCACAAGTCTATAGTTTGGCAAAAAGTTGCGTGTATGTATTTGCATTCTAACATATATATTTTTTAATTAATGCATTATTTTAATTTTGATGATATTTTTTAAGTGGATGCATAAAAACCGCAAAAGCCTTTCCCCTGATTCACGAGTATTGAATGCGTTTAAAGCAGCTTTCTCTCCTAGAGAAAGGATTCCGTTTTTTAGTCATTTACTTATTTATTTTTTGCTATGCGAAAAGCATTTTTTTTCTTTACTGATTTCTTTACTGAAAATTTGGCGGCCAGGATTTGAAGATGCGATTTGGAAATTGAGTAACGTTATCTATAAACGCATTATTTAAGTAGAGTGTGCTTATTTACAATCCGAGCAATGCCGTTCGGGTAGGTTGGGTGGTCAAAGTTGGGGGGGGGGGGAAGAAGACAACGGCGGATAAATTGTTTTAGTAAGTTTTATAAAATTACATTTTAACTCGAGCAATAAATACGAGATCAATCGATTTTAAATGACGGTTCATGCTAACTTTTATAAAATGCAATAAATAAAATAAATAAAAATTTATTTACTTATTTATTTAGTGAAAATCCGTGGCAATGCATTTTATAGCGAAATACTGATGGGAGCGTGTACCATTATATATACTACACTTCACTACTCGCTCATTGACGTCACATGCGAACGAGCGCCATCTGGTTGAGGACGTTTTGAAAAGTATTTTGGCCATTAATTCGCGAAATCGAATTTTCCCAGCACGGTTACTTATATTTTTGGAAGAAAAAAAAAATTGAAAACCTTTAAAAGTTCTTCAACAGAATATCAAATTTGGGGTTTTTTAAGCAAGTTATAAGGCATCGAAAAATAATTTTTCATAAGCGTTAATGGGACGAAAATTGGCATTTGAAGGGTGTGGGAATTTTTTTTTCTAAAAATCCCATTTTCTCCACCCTTCGGGGGAATAAACAAATCTGGCTTAATTAGATTTTATCCCGTTGTCGATACTATACGTGTGCAGAGATCTAGCATTTTAAAGTTACCGTAGAGCTCCTGAAGGGTTTGGAAAGACAAAAACGTGTTACACAATTATTATATAGACTAGTATTTAAGCCTGTAAAAGACAAGGAATTTAACACTCTTAAAAATTATGCTGCGACTGCTTTTTAATAAGTTTTAATAATATTTCGTTTAACAATGTACAGTGTTTAGCGTCGAAAATAGTTGTCTATTTAAAAATTGGATAAGTTAGGTTCTGCCCCGTGGTCGATGTTCAGCCTTTTATGTCCCTAATCAGGACTTTGAGAGGGTTTAATTGCGCCAACCCAACTACAGAGTCCACTTCAAAAGTAAGAGCTTGCAGTTTCATCCCAGTATCTCAAAGGTACAGCGTCCGATAATCAGTTCGAAGATTCAGTGTTCGATTCCCGGTTGGGACAGCAGGATTCTTTCCAATGGCGCCTGAACAAATCAACCCTGTAGGTGAGTGCAAAGATGTCGGAGATCTGTACGACTAGCACGGATTAAGTGGATTCTGGTATATTGAGAGCCGATTTCAAATCGAGAGAACAACGACCACGAAGAAAGCTAACTTGTGTAAAAATAGTAGTAGCAGGAGGCTAACCTGAGGTAAAAGTAGCAGCAGGTGGTCAGTCAGATTGTGAGTTGCAATCCAATCTGACATTTAGAGGGTGGAGAACGCATAGTTCACTTCAACGATAACAGTTCGCATCCGTTCCATTAGCACAGTGTTCTTCAACCTTTGTCATCTCGCGGAACCCTTTTTTTGAGATTTTTTTTTATGGAACCCTTCGTTCAGTAGCACACCCATATTTGATTTTAGGGGGGATGTGTCATATTACGTATTACATGTTATGAACAAGGTGCGTATCTGCCTTTGTCATAAAAACTTTATATAAGATATAAATTTGCATTAATTCAAACAAGAAGATAAATATTTCATATAAAGTATTTGTATTATACATATATATGTCATATGAAATTGAAAACAAAGAAAAACAAAACAAAAACAACGAATTGTAGTGTCGACTCGCGGAACCCCTAAAGCGTTTGAGTGGAACCCTAGGGTTCCGCGGAACACAGGTTGAATAACACTGCATTAGCACAACAGTAAAGTGTCGGCTGGTCAGTTCGGAAATCTAGGGTTCGATTGGGGCAAAAAGGTTTTTTCCAATAGCGCCCGAACAAATCAACCCTGTAGGTGAGTGCAAAGATGTCGGAGGGCTGAGATTAACCCTAGTACGACTAGTACGGATTCAGTGGACTTTGGGATATTGAGCTCTGATTTTATAAAGGGACATTTTCCCGATCGAATTGCTTGCTTCTTACATGCTTCATCAAATAGCATTTTTTCCCCTTTCTTTCCTCTTATTACTTTATCACTCAAAAATGGATTCAGACACGTTTGCAAGTAAGTGAAAAATAAATGCTCTCTCCAGAATATATTTTTTATTCTGTGGAAATTTAGATGTCGGAAAATTGTTGAATGCATATTATTTATCTATCAGTTTTGCCTGGGTTTGTGAGACAGGCGCGACTAATAGAATTACAATGACTGATAATTGCTCTAAATATCTTTATTTGATACAAAATACATGAACTCCAAACCCTAAAGCGAAATAACTCTTACGCAGCAATTGTGAAATGCTTTCAATTAATTAAGGGAGTCATAAATTATAGAGCATATATCCGTTGCATACATTACCTGCACGTTTGTCTCCTCCTGCAGGCTTATGAATAGAAATCTCATTATTAACCTACAAACTGAACTTTCACAACTGAACTCTGCTCAGATCGGAAACAATTCTTATAGCCGTACGTCAAACACACGTTTAAATAAAACTTTTCTTCCAGATTAAAAAAAAATGGCGTAATAAAATAAGATGCTTATCTCTCTTTCTCTCTCTCTCTGTATGTGTGTGTGTCATCGGTGGCGGGAAATCTAATCTAATCTATCCATAAATAAACCATTCTGTGCATAATTATGTCAAATTTTGTTCTACTCTGCCATGGTAAGAAAATTTAAAATTCTGAATAAATTTCGTTGGAAGTTTTTCGTTGGAATAAAATTCTATCTAGTCCTAGATTTTTAATAAAACCGAATAAAGTTTCTTAAAAATCCATTAATATTTGTGGCCGCTGTGGTGTACACAAGAACTTGACCACAGGCAGATAGACGGACGGACATCACGCCAAAAATAGTCAAAACGTAATCAAGAGAACCTCAAATATGTATTGGCATCAAAATCTCAAAATAAGAAATTTTTGCGAAAACAATATTTTCTCTAAAGTAATTCTATATTATGAGAAAATAAATATTGAGGAATCTGGTCCTCCCTGGAGCCCGAGCACCCTTACTCAATGGTGTTCGTCCCCCCCCCCTATAGGCGGCTCTACTGCTATATACTGAGGGTACATTAGTACCACCTAACTGAACCTAACTGAAAAAGAATGCTAGTTCAATACTCTGGATGATTTTCGATCACCATGCATATAATGTAAGGGGGAAATAATGTGATGGGCTAAAAATTCGTGTTCTTGAATTTGGATGCATTGACACCGTTTGAGCATCTCTATACTTGAGTTAAACAGTTTTTCAGTGGTTTATTCGCCACCAGTTTGAATGAAAAACTTTAAAGAATTGTTAAGAAAAATTTTACAGCAACAACATACGAAGCTTACATTGTTACATTCCTTACAATACATGGTAACGTGTAAGGGGATTTGTAATGGGCATGCCTTTAACCCAGTCTGTTGGTCAAGATGCTACCCTATCGGGTGCCATTGTAATGATTAAAGACTTTTGTTTGGACTCATTAGTAGAGTACTTATTTGACCTTGGTTGTGTAAATATAAGATATGCCAAGTAAATTATCATAACTCAAAACTGTAATCGCTACAAATGGGCCGTAATGTATACAAACGGGCAGTAATTGATACAAAAGGACCTTACGGCCAGGGGCAATAACACACTGATTCAAGAATTTAACTTAAACACATTTATTGTACACTCAATCATAATACATCATTGTACACTCAATCATAATAAATAAATATAGATAGATACAAAATCAGC
This sequence comes from Amaurobius ferox, assembly GCA_951213105.1. Lineage (NCBI taxonomy): Eukaryota > Metazoa > Arthropoda > Arachnida > Araneae > Amaurobiidae > Amaurobius > Amaurobius ferox. The sequence continues at coordinate 3,379,343 of OX578152.1, read as the reverse complement.
CAGTATTGCGCATTCCCATCATTTAACAGAAAACGAATGAATAGTGAACTCTGACCGGGTCTAGTGTTATAACTATCTTTATGTCCGGCCACATATTAAGTTGTTGTAAGCCTCAGGGTCAGTCGTGTGGTCTGGGTCTTCAACTATATGTAATCAGTGGGATAGACCTTAGTAGCAATCCAATATTGGCAGCCAATATTGAAAATATTGGACTAATATGAAAAAGTAGACATTTTGATGGAATTGGCCCAATATTGGGATAAAGCTACGCCAATATTGGAGTTTCCTTGGAAATATTTCCAATGTAACATCAATATTGGCGTAATATTGTAATGAAAATATTTAGCCAATATTGGAGGCTAACGTAACCCCAATATTTTTCCAATATCGGGATTATATTGGAAATATTTCCAATGTAATACCAAGATATACAATATTGGTCTAATATTAAATGCTACTAGGGGATATAAATCGGCGATGCTTACTTAACTTCTTCATAGGACATCTAAATTTTCTCCTGACCAACTATTTATCTATCTATCTATATATACTAATTGCCAAGTGTCCGTCTGTCTGTTTGTCTGTCACGTTTTTTTTAGGCACTTCCTGAATAGATAGAGACTTGCAATTTGGTACACGGCTGGGTCGTTCGATAAAACCCCCTGGTAAAATCGAATTTTTCGAAAACGTTCTCTAGAGGGGGTGCTCCACACCAAAACGTTCGAAAAGTGAAATGATAGGAAAGCACGCTTTGCGAAGATAGAGACTTCAAATTTGGTGTATGGATAAATCGTTCGAAAGAAAGAAAGTGTGCAATTTCAGATTTCCAATATTTTCTACTTAAGGGAGTGCCGCACACCAAAATGTTCGATTTAAAGAATAAATGAGAAAACGCTCCTTTAAAATTTGATAGAGGCTTGAAATCTGGTATATGGGCTAATCATTTGACGGAAACACGCAAGAAGAATATAGTCTTTCAAAAATGTTCGTTTAAGGGGGTGCTCCAGAGTGAAACGTTCGAAAAGTGAATTGATAAAAAAACCATGCTTCGAAATGAGATAGAGATAACACATGTGGTTTAAGGGTAGATAGTTTGAAAGGAAGAATGTGTGAAATTTCAGATTTCCAATATTTGCTACTTTAAGGGGTGCGCACACTAATATGTTCGATTTTCCGAATAAATGAGGCACGCTTCCTTTTAAATGTGATAGAGGCTTGATATTTGGTATATGGGCCAATCATCTGATAAAAAACACAAGACAAACAGAGGAAGAAATGCGCAAATTTAATTTTCCAATATTTTCTTCTTTAGGGGGTTCTGCACACCAAAATATTCGATTTGTCGAATAAATGTGAAACGCGAATTATTATAAAATGTACATTATTCAGGGATTGCTTATTACGAGGCCGTTGATTTTCAACGGGTATTCGGCTAGTATATACTAATTGCCAACTGTCCGTCTGTCCGTCTGTCCGTCTGTCTGTGTGTCATGTTCGGTTTTCGGAATAAAGGAGAAACGTCTCTTTTAAAACGTGATACCGGCTTGATATAATGCATATGGGCGAATCATCTGATAGAAATAACAAAAAGAATAGAGTTTTTCAAAAATGTATATCTAAGGGGATGGATACTCCACACAAAAGCATTCGAAAGATGAAATGCTTGAAAAGCATGCTTCGCGATGAGATAGAGAGTTCAAATTTGGAGTACGGGTAAAAAGTTGGAAAGGAAGAAAATGTGCAATTTCAGTTTTCCAACATTTGCTATTGTAGGGGGTGCCGCTCACTAAAATGTTCGATTTGCTGAACAAATGCAAAACGCCTATTTTATAATGTGATAGAGGCTTGAAATTTAGTATATGGGCTAACCATTTGACAAAAAAACCAAAGATGAATACAGTTTGACAAAAATGTTCATGAACGGGGTGTTACACAGAAAAACGTTCGAAAGGTGAAGTGATAGAAAAAATATGCTTCTCGATAGACACTTCAAATTTTGTGTACGGGTAGATAGTTTGAAAGGAAGAAAGTGTAAAATTTCAGATTTCCAATATTTTCTATTTTAAGAGGTGCCGCACACTAATATGTTCGATTTTCGGAATAAATGAGGCACGCTTTCTTTTAAATGTGATAGAGGCTTGATATTTGGTATATGGGCCAATCATCTGATAAAAAAGCTCAAGACAAACAGAGTTCTTAAAAAAATGCTCACTTATGGGTGTGCTTCACTGAAAACAGTTCCAAAGGAAAAATAATAAAATAGGGGTGCCTCGGGATGAGATAGACTTTAATGTGGTGCACAGGTGGATAATTCGAAAGGAAGAAATGCGCAAATTATGTTTCCCAATATTTTCTTCTTTAGGGGGGTTCTGCACACCAAAATATTCGATTTGTCGAATAAATGTGAAACGCGAATTATTAAAAAATTTACATTATTCAGGGGTTGCTTATTGCGAGACCGTTGATTTTCAACGGGTATTCGGCTAGTATGATACTAACTCCTTACGATCATAGTTGTATCGATACTAGTGACCAGCTCCACTGACGTGCACTTTTCACCCAACGACTCAATTGCCAATTTTCAGCTCAACTCGACTTAGTCTGTACATCTCCCAGAAGAACTCAGACTGAATTTCAGCTAGACTAACTTTCTCACTCACTATCCGAAACTGCTGTTGTCGCTGAGGGGGATAAATGTAGTAATGCGGTTGGTCTTATTCTTTTTATCGTCAAAAATTAAGTATAAAATAGGCATTTAATGGATATATTTTAGCATAGGTAGTTTTTATACATAGCTTTAACGATTTTTGCGGGCTATTTCGGGGAGAAAATAAATAAATAAATAATAAAAAAAAAACCGGCAGGTTCTTTTTTTTTTCGAATCATACCAAAATCTAACCATCACCAGGTTAATCTACATATGATTTATCTATCAAATTTTGTGAAATTTGGTGTATTAGTTTTTAAGCGAAAATGGATACAGGCAATTTTTGTGGCTCATTTCGCAGAAAGGGGCAAATTCTTTGAACCCGAATCTTACCAAGACATAATCGGCACCAGGGTCACCTGCAAAGGACTTACCTACAAAATTTATGAAATTCGGTCAATTAGTTCAGTTAGAGTGGATACAAAAGCTGCACAGATAGACAGACACACATACACACACACAGAATACACACACACATACATACACACTTACATACACGCACACATACACACACGCTAAAAATAGTTTTTTCGTGTTCCAGAGGTCCCAAAATGTGTAGATCCGCAGAAAACTCGAGTTGTGATTTTCGGCATGATTCCAATACTTTCCCTGTACATTACCATGCACTGCAGGGAAAGTTGAAATACTATATATGCTAAAAGGTATCAACCAAATGTTTGTTTTATGCGCAATTTTTGACGAGGAAAAACATAAGACCACCTCTAAGACTAACCAATCTCGAGCTATTTTAGTTTAGCCACATTTTTGCCACGTATTTGAAAATACGTCCGATCTTCAAATGATAAGGAAAATAGAATTATAACTGCGAATTCGGAGTCATTTTAAATAATTATCCGTGTTATTTTGTCCAATTTAACTCAATTTAATGAATTATGAAAAAAAAAAAGAGAAGGCAATTTAACTCAGTGTATTGAGTTATAAAAGAAAAAAAGAGAAACTGAATTTAAGTCTATAGGGAAAGTCATGTGCTGTTTGTTCACATCATATTTTTTATGGTACAAATTAGGACGCGGGTGGACCTGCAAGTTATGAAATATGATTGTATGAGAAAGTCGAGTGGAGGTTGACGCTCTAACTATTCAGTATTAAGTACATTACAGTTCTCAAAATTAGCCATAGAAAATTTTTAATGAACATTTTGATGAAATTATTGTCATATATTTGGTTTTAGAAGGAAAAAATGGGTTAGAATTTAACAAGTTACCCTGACAGAATCAATATTTTCCATTTCATTTATTTTGTTCTTTTTTTTCAATTTTCATTTATTTTGTTCTTTTTTTTCAATTTTTATTTATTTTGCACTTTTTTGGGATAATCTGTCTCAATTCGTTAACACACTACTCCAAAGCATGACAATATCTTTTTTTTACTTTATTTCCACTTGAGTTTACTGATATCATGACTTTTTCTTTGCACTGTTGGTCAAGCACGACTTCGTACAAATGGTGCTGAAAATTTACCTCTTTTTTCTTTGTGTGCTTTTCGTTGTAGCGAATTTATACCTTCCATTGTTATTTATGTAATTTAATGTTGGTTTATGAAGCTCTAAATCCAGCTTTCTGTTTTGCCTCAAGGGTGCTTCTTGTGTCAGTGGCATAGTTAGGATTTGTGAGTTCATAAGAATAGATTTTTACTAATACTCTCCATAATTTTTCATTCCGCTCATCACCAGGGCTTGACTTACATCAGATGGGGCCCCAGGGATTTATTGCATGTGGGGGCCCTTTACAAAACATTTTATTTACTTATACAGTCAATAGTAAATAAATGTTTAGAGCAAATGGTATAATGGGGATGCGACAGCCATTCCAGTGGTTAACGCTCCCGGGATTGCACTCGGATGACCCGAGTTCGATTCCCGCCTCTGCCCAAACTGTCACCGTGTTCACGCGGTGTACGGGCACGTTAAATATGTGGGTCTGTCTAAATTGTGTGGCACTTCCCGGCCGTGCAAACAGATACCTTACACCTTTGGGTAGGTCGGTCGGTCTGGATCGAAGAAGGGGAAGAAATGGTATAATAGAAATCTAGATCATACAATATTGATTTTGCTGAGATATCCAATGATTTTTCTGAAAATTTCTTTCATGTCACTGATATTCTCACTTATTTTAAAAACTTTTGGAAGTTTTAGGCTTATGACAAAGTTTTGGGGCCCCTTAATTTGGGGGCCCAGGGCCTCTGCCCATGGTGGCCTGTGCATGAATCAGGCCCTGCACATCACTACAATGCTATGAGCTTTGGTGGCGAGCAAATTATTTTCGTCTATAAGACTGTGAGAATCATAAAAATTAGGAATTATATATTTCATTATGTTGCAATATTTTAGCTTCTTATATCGCTTTTCTCAGAATGTGAGTTCTTGCCAGTGCGCAGAAAATACCTCTGAAACTTCTCAATATATTTTGATGGCATGTTCAGAATATATAATATATGTTAGTCTCTAAAATATGAATTTAAAGTTTTTCCTGTTTTTTATTTTCAAAAATATTTTTAAAGAAGTTAAGTTGTTGAAATTTCGAAAATTTTAAACAAGCTCAGTGCAACATTGCATAAAATAGTAATGTAATGTAATAATAAATATATTTAGATTCACAATAAGCAATTGCTCCTAAAGTAGTGTTAGATACCAAAAAACCTTTTGTTTTGGAGGCAACACTTTCTGAGTAAAGTTGCACGCAAACTGTCATACCATTATTTTGTTGGACAAATAGCTCATATTTTTCAAGTCTCTACAAAACTATTTATATTATGCTTTAAGAACTGCACATTGAAACAGAACATAGATTCATCACTAGAAAGACAAAGTATGTTTCTAAAATGTATACTTTAAAATATATAACATGATTTTTTTTATTCAGGTCGTCTAGCTTACCCAAAGGTACAACATGTTAAATATGATGAATTTATTTCATTTTTTACATTTGAAGGTCCTATGATTCCTTAAGATAAATATTTGAGAAATCTGCCGGTCGAGCCTTTTTGTTAAAAAGTAAAATCATGAAAATCGGCCGAGTAAAATCCAAGAACGCTCTGGGAAAAACTACAAATTAAATAAATGGTCATAATTCCAATTAATTTCCATAATTACAATAGGAATAATTCCAAAATATTGGTTGATAAGTTTTGTTTAAAATACTATTTATAAAAATCGGCCAAGAGAATTTCAAAAATTTGCTTGGGGCATACATGTGGTCAGAACTTAAATAGATAGATAATAAGCCCCATAGACACATGCCTCAGTTTAGACTATAAAAATAATGGTAAGTACGTCGATCCGTGCTATTCGATAAGGAATTAGAGTGTAAATTGATAGTAGGGGAGGCCAGAGACAATTGCAACCGTTCAAGAGAAATTATTTTTAATTAATTTATTTTTTCAACAATAAAAATAAAAATTATACAGTTAATACAGAAAGTATTTTTAATTTTCCGGTTTTTCTTATTCGGTACATCCATTAGTCTAGTCGACTTTCTATGATTGGTACCGGCTTCCGGGAGTGTTGCCGCGGCTCCAGAGCATGCTTCGTCCGGGGAGTGGGGGTCACAACCCCTCCACAACCTCTTTTTGGTATTACTCAATAAATTAAGATTATATATATATATATATATATATATGTAAAGTAAAATATATCTATATCAAGTAGGTTTTATAGGTAATACTGCGGTCGGCCTTGTGTTACAAACGTCTGTCTGTGGGGATCAATTGCATCATGACGAGGGGCGATTGTAACAGATAGAGCTATAAATAATGAAAATACTCATATAGTCATCGTACTTAATTTTTTTTTTTTGCAAGTAACAAATCTGAATAATGTAAACCATGATGCTAATCAAAATGTAAAATTGTAATTTAATTGTATGAAATTTAAAAAAGTGTTTTTTCATGCAGATAACGATTGTGATTCATGTAGAACTAAACACTATAGAGTGCGAATGAGTGGGAAAGCTGAGTGAAAATTCACTGCCGAAATATTTTTTAAGAAATGTACAATTTAGTACGAATAAAACAAAAAAAAAAATTCTTGGGAGTAAAATTGCGACAAGTTGCAATTGTCTTCTTGCATTGTGCCACTTTCGTCCCAGAATGACGTTTATAACTCAAGGGCATAGTTTGTCAATATTATTATGTATTATCACAATAAACACGTGAAAAGGAAATAAAAGCTGATTGTAATTGCACTTTCGTCCCAGAATGACGTTTATAAATCAAGGGCATAGTTTGTCAATATTATTATGTATTATCACAATAAACACGTGAAAAGGAAATAAAAGTTGATTGTAATTGCATTGAATCAGTGATTCCATCTTTAAAATGTGAAAATACATAAAATATAGCTACCAGAAATTTTTTTTAATATGGATCAAAATAATGTTTTAACGTCTAACATCCACAAAAGAAATGTGAACATTCAGTATTTTCACGCAGAGAGTTAGCTAGCTAGTTAGATATTCATGAAGCATTAATAGGAGTTTTTTAAAGCTCGTGTGTGTTGGCAAGGACGACTGCTGCAATCGCCCCGTGTTACATTTAACCCTGGTCTCCCCTTCTAAATAAAATAATTTGTAAATTATTACACGTAGAAGTAAATTTGAAAGTACTTATATAATCAAATCTAACACAAAAGGGAGCTTTAAGAATATTATAACTACTCCTTCTCTCTAGAAAGTATAAAAAGAAATTTTGAAGTTTCTTATAGTCTTGCTGTTCCCTATTATATGCCCCTTTTGAATAAAAACATTAATTTTCAATTTCCTCATTTTACTACGACCCCCGTTTTCTAATCCACATGAATTATCCCCATTATTTTCCCTGTATTTTCATTGGGTTGATCTGTTTCTAAATGTGTTTCTTATGGTTCCGTTGTCAGTATTCTTCAGTCTTAACCCAAACTGTGAAAAATCGAAAAATTGATATTTTTTTCAGTGAATGCAAAACAGAAAATTTTCGATGAATGCAAAACTGAAAATGATGTGCACTATATGTGGTACCTCATTTTAAATTATTAAAAACATTAAAAATCATTATAAAAACTTTTGATTTTTAACCCCCCTCCCGACATTTTATTACCTCTCCTCTCCTATCAAATCAACTTGAGGCATGATGGTTATATTGTACTTGATTTGCGTTGATGTGCTTCTTATCCATTTATTAGATTTTTCCGTTAACTACTTTTACAAAACTACGAAAGAAATCTGATCTGGGCAGTACATAGTTTTCGTCAAGTTCAAAGTTTGTCGAATTTATCGCAAAGCGTTACAGACAAACGGAAGAGGAGCATTGCTTATACATAAATAAATGTTGGCGAATTGCTAGGCATTCAAATATAAAACTGTTACACAAAGTATCGTTTCTGGTGAATGGAATTAACGAGATCCACGAGAGTGATGTTAACAAATGTATCACATAATATTACATATGAAAAGTGAATATATTTCACAATAGTTAATATTAATTTTAATTTTATATGATTTTTTGATAAATTTATTCGAAAAAGGACAATAATTTGAAAACAGTTAATGTTAGCGATTTAAAGTTCATGTCAATCGTTTTATAATAAAAATTACAGGATATATAATTATTTATGTAACAGTATTATCAGTTCTATTATTTTGCTGCTTTTCCCAAAATATAATTAGAAAATTTGGGGGTCTTCCAAACTTTCTATTGCGTTTAAAATCAGTAGGTTTCCAGTGATTCCAACTGATTCTAATGTTTGTACTAAATTTATTTGAAACGCTCCATTCGTTTGAGAGATATCGAATCCACAGACTCACGAACACACATACATACCCTCACACATACACACTCTCACAGATACACACATATACACTCTCTCTTACACACACAGAGACACACATGCATACACATACATACCTTCACACATACACATACATACTCTCACAGATGCACACATATACACTCTCTCTTACGCACACAGAGACACACATGTATACACATACACACGCACAAGGGGCCAACGGCCGTACCGTGCTGAAAACACCGGTTCTCGTTAGATCACCGAAGTGAAGCAGCATCGGGCGCGGTTAGTACTTGGAGGGTGACCACCTCGGAACGCCGCGTGCTGTTGGCCATCTCGGGTGCGGTATCCCCGTGGTTTGCGCGCTAGATTTGCACGCTGCCACAAATGCCGCCGTGTTGATGCGGAGTACGATCACGTTAAACATGTGGGTCCGCAAGTCCTTCCGAGAGGTTGGTGGTAGGGGAAGGAGGGTACGGTCCCTGTGGATGCCTCCCCCACTGGGTTCCGGTCTAAATTGGGTGGCACTTCCCGGCCGTCCATACAGTTACCTTACACCTTTCTGGTAGGTCGGACGGTCTGGGTCTCAACAACAACAACATACACACGCACATACACACCCTCACAGACACACACATACACACACTCTCTCACACAGAGCGAGACACACACACGCACATATACACCCTCACATACACATACACACCCTCATAGACACACACATACACGCTCACACATACACACACATGCATACACACCCACCCACACACATGCACACACATAATTAAAACGTTTAATCAACAGCGTTTGATTCGAGTTCATTCGAGACTCTTCCGTCGAAAACCCAAATTCGAATTTTCATCCCTGTCGTAATACTTTTCCTATACATTACATTCTGTATATAGGGAAAGTAAAAAGCCAAAACAGAACTTAGCCGATGACCTTTAGATCAAAAGTCGTTTCTATGTAACCGAAGAGAAATATAATAAACATTTACCATACGTACTATTCACGGTTAACTTTGTTATAGCGAACTGAATCCCGACCATCTTTAAGTCTACAGTGTTCTTTAAAACGATAACAAACAATTTACGGACTTTCTACAGGCCATCGAGCAGCTCAAGTGATGCGTGAAACTGGCCGAGGAGCGAATGGCCTGAATTGGATAACAAGTTTGGGTGAAACGAAAAGCTGAAAATGTGTTCTTAACTGGATTCAAGAGAAAAGAAGCCAAGTGAGTCGCCAAAATTACTTTCCACAAAACAATAAAAGCAGCGTCTCTCAAACGGTGTTCCGCGAGATGCAAATGGGCGTTCTACGAACAAATCAAATTTAAAAATAATTATCAGCAATATTGCAATCTGAGAGGAGATAAGTTTATTCGCATATGATTCACAGAAAAGTTTGAAATATCTATTAAAGCTATACGAATTTGTTAAATCTGATTACTTCAGATTGAAAATATAACTTTATAGTAGTATGGAAACCCATGTTTTCCTATTTATTTTATCATTCTATTATCATATTTTTCTTATTTATTTTAGCTCAAATTTTTATTCACTGAGTAAATTTTGAAAGCCTTCCACTGTTCTTTTGATTTTCTCCAAGGTTAATTTTCATTTTTCAAATTTTTTGTTTGGTAACTATTGCCTTCTTCCGTCACGCAATGCAATTATTTATTGACAGAAACCTTCTTACTTATAGTGGATTGTTCTGTATTTTTATTTTGAAGAAGAAAACAGTTGTTTTATTTCGAAATCCTTTGATACTTATACTGAACAATTTATGCTGTTTTACTAGAACAATACTTTTACTCCAGATTAAGTTATACAGTAGTTTAAACGGATTTTTACTTTCTCTACAAATATATAGTGTAATGGATAAGTAAAATATTGTGAAGTCGAAATTTCTAATTAGAGTTTTCGACGTAAGAGCATGGTTTAAGCATCCCTGAACTCGATTCGAAGCTTTTTGAAGTGATGCGTATGTATGCATGTATGTTAGTGTTCGTATCCGTGAGTCTGTGGATGTGAATAGAATGTTTCGAACTTAATTTGGAAGGATTATTATAATTAGTAAGTACTGGAACTCTATTGTTTTTTATACATTCTAATATTAAGAAAAAAAATCTCTTAAGTTTCGAATGAATTTTTCAAAAAATTATTAAAACATCAAGATATTCATCATCAATAATGATAAATAAGTAATCATTTTATACGTAAATTTTCATTAGAAAACGAATGACAGAAGTATTAGAACGTTTCCTCGAAATTGCACGTTTCTCCAAAGAAATTAAAAAAAAAAAATTACATGAAATTAAAAAAGTAGTAAGTATTATCGAATGCTCGCACTTTCCATGTGCAATATTACGCAACATATATATTAACACTATTTTAGTGGTTCTAATGCGTTTCATTGACGATAAAAGTTACTTTTTGCAATAGTTTGTACTTTGATGTCAAAGAATTCATCAATCATTTATTTCACAGGATATTAATGTCAATTGCAATTTGATGAAGATTATGCATGTTGGTATTAAAACGCTTTTCTATTATGTTGCCAAAACTGCCCAATTATGTTACGTGATAATAATTCAATACCAAAAATATTGTGCTGTGGACCTTGTGCACCACTTCGTTGTGAATAAAGAAAAATAATTGAATTATATAGGGGAAGTCATGTGCTACCCACATCATATATTTTTTTAGTTCAAAAACATTTGAAAGACATTAACCGATTCCCATATTTAAAATTGCCTTCAGAATAAATTTACCAAATATTAAGAATATCCGTGGGCCACACGAGAAAGATGCAATCGAACAGACTTGGTCAGCTTGCCAAGTCTTGCCCATATATGAAGTAAAGTGTAAAGTAAAAAAATCTGATGTGAGCAGTACATGACTTCCCTTATATAATGCAAAGAATTTACTCCTTTTACTGCAAAAAATAATGTATAAGATCCACAGTACTGTGTTTTTATCGTTGAATTGTACATTTGACAATTTTCCAAATGACAACATGTAAAACTAGTTCAAAGTATTCAATTAACTTATATTTCGCGCAATTCTAAATAAACAGTTATCAATATTGATAGCATCCTCAATAAGCGAAAGTCCATATATTAAAATATTTTCATAATTAATTCGTCAATTAGGCATCATTTTTATTAATTTAGCGTCATTTTTGCAATTTTAACGATATTTTCGTCAATCTGGGGCGAAATATCGCCATGTTGGTGATATTTTGCTAGATTATTCATCAAGTTCGTCCAAATGCATCAAGTGTTACACACAAAGAAAATAGTATTTCTTATATAATTGAAGGTATGCCCGTTATGTGACAGAAACCAGAATTTGAGAAACCTTACTTCCCACTTGGCGTCATTTTTATCAATTTGTCAACATTTTTGTCAATTTGGCACCATTTAAAATATTCGTCAAGTTGGCGACGTTCCGCTAAATTTTTCGCCAAAAGTTACGGACAGACAGACGGAGAAATGGATTATTCTTATAGTTTACTCCATATTCTTTCCAAGATATTGAACTTTCATCAATTAATCATCATTTCATTGATTTAGTGTCGATTTCAACAATCAGGTGAATTTCTATGAATTGAGTGACTTTTTTTTTAAATTGGCAACTTTTAAAATGTCAGCAAGTTGGAGATATTCCGACAAATTCGTCACCAAGATTTTTCCAAACGTTACGGATATTTTATTATATTCAGTCATAAGGGAAAATACATATAGGAAAAAAATTATAGAGAAGTATAAGGAAAGTACAGGGAGAAGTGTAGAAACGAAATATAATGTGTTCAACACTTGATTTCTCAACAAATAAATAAATTTCGGTAGTCTGAGACAACAAAAAGACTGCTTTTTGTTGCTGGATTTCGCTGAAAATCAATTCGATTATTGTGGTTATTGATTGAAATGGACATCATGAAAATCGCTAATATCATGAAAATCGCCTGAGTCTGTAGAGAGACATCATACTGTGCAGGATATAGTTTTTAATATCTCAAGAAAGGTTTGTGATAAGTCCTAAAAGTAGTTTAAATTCATACATGGATAAAAGTACTTACAAAGCCTTCTTTCATGTCACCACGATAATCATATTAAATTTTTCATGATTTTACTTACGAATAGTGCATGGGGTTCTATAAACTATTTAATTCACTTTTAAATTTTATATAATAGAACAATATGTATGTTTGTTTGTGTTATTTGTAGCTGAAAATCAAAGCTTTTGGACAAGGGGGAAATTCGGTATAAAGGTACTTCAGGTCATTGGACGGGCTCAATAAGATATTTTTAAAATTCGAATTATTTTTGTATATTTTATGTTGAAGCACGATTTTGAGCAATTTTCATGCAAATCGGTTCCTTAGCGATCGAAAATATTATCATAGAATTTTCATCTTGACATCATCGGAAAGTTTTGAACCGAATCTGTAGAACAATCTCTTTATATTTATTTATTTATTTATAAATACATCGAAATATGCATGTTTTATTTTAACACTTTCCAACATAGTTGAAAAGTGTTTAGGACCTTGGCCATTCTGTCTGTCCTTTCGCATGATAACTGCCGTAAAAATAGACTTTATCATAATGAAATTTTAGTATGTTGTTGAGACCTCACACTAAATTTTATTTTTCAACGATTTTTTTATCTATATTCGCAATAACCCTTTTCCCATTTTTGAAAAATGGACGTACTTGTCAAGTTCAAATATAATGTAAAACTGTCTGTTTAACTATAATATTTTTCATCAATTGTTATCTTTTTAGACCTAAATAAATGTGCGTTTTGCGGGATGGTACACCTAGAGTGCCTCCTGAGTGCCTCCTGAGTGCCTCCTGAGGTATCCTTTCTCCGCCGTGCAGCTAGCTACTCCAAACCCACTAAATGAGTCGCACGGTCTGGGGTCTTCAGACGTCCGACAACTTTGCACTAACCTACAGGGTTGATTTATTCGAACGCCATTGTAAAGAACTTTGCTGCCTCAACTGGGAATCGAACCCTGGATCTCCGAACTGGCCAGCCAACATTCTACCGTTGACCTACTGGGACGATATTGCAAGTTCATATCTTTGAAGTGGGCTCTGAAAATGTAAAGTCAAGAAATGGAAAACACACCCCTGATGTTATTTTTTCTAAAATTATTAGGCCCCCTGACATTCATCGAATCAAGTTATTGTACTAAATTTTTTTCGTAAACCTTAAGTTGTTTGAGATATATCGAGCTTACAAACATATCTATAATTTACATACATATCTTAATCATTAATACAAACATATCTTAATCATTATTAATCATATCTATAATTTACATAAAACTAACCTTAAAATCTTATACAATAGAATATCAGCCAAATATAAGCAAATCCATCTAAAAAATAGTTGTAATAACATTCCATATATTGTTTTAGTACCCAAGTTTCATAAATCCCCTGTTGCTTTTCGAACCATTACCAGTGGGCATAATTCTTACATTACTAATGCTGGAAAATTATTATTAAAGATATTACATGAAGTATCCTCGTCAGATGAAATCTCAAAAAATTGTCATATTGTAAAAAACAGTTTTGAAGTAGTTAAGAAATTGAAAACTCTTACTAATATTCGTAGTATTTATACCTTTGATTTCAAAGATTTGTTTAATAATATTAATATAGATGATCTGTATAGAATTATTTTAGGAATTTTTGAAAAATATAATATCAACCTAAAATATTCAAATTTTCTTTTAAAAAATTACTTAACTTCACTCTTTATGAGAATTATATTCAACATGGTGGTACTATTTTTAAACAACAGGTTGGTATCCCACAAGGGGTGTGTGCCTCATCATTGTTAGCTAATCTGTATTTATTCTTCTATGAAAAAAACATTAATCCAAGCTTGCATAATATGCACATGTTTAGATATATAGATGACATTTTATGTGTATCCTCAAATAATAATATCCCTATAGTATTAAACTTTTATCCAAAAAATTTACAATTAAATGCAAGTAATAATGACACAAATGTTGCAAACTTTTTAGATTTAAATTTAAATTTACAAAATTGTAATATGGTTATAAACTTGTATGATAAAAGACAGGATTTTAAATTTAATACATCAAAAATTCAACATTTTGACTCTTGTCTGCATATATCTGTATTTAGAAATATTATAATAAACCAGGCTCTTAGAATCAATAAAATTTGTGATGAATATTATAAATTAGCGCACTTTATGGAATTATTGAGTACAGCGACTAATAATGCATATCCCCCCAATTTTGTTATTAAAATTATCAACTCAGTGTATCAAATTTCACTCGATAACATCCTAGAAAACATTCCCAATTATAGTGACTAACATACAGGAGAGAGAGAGAGAGGAAAAAAAATATATATATATATATATATATATATATATATATATATGTTTGTATGTTATATATAATTATTTATTAATTATATAAATAAATAAAAATGAAAAATAATAAACTAAGTCAAAAACATTAGAAAAATCAAAAAATCGGAAAATAAGATGCATTAATGTTTTGAATTTTATTTTCGCAAAAAAATGTAACTTTTGTCAGTATTGAAACTACGTTTTGTGCGCCCTTATAATGGTGCATAGTGGCATTCTCGATTATCCAGTTTTCCTATGAATTCTTGTTTAGTAGGAATTTTCATCTATGATTCATATTCATATTCAGTTCTGCATGTTTGGGAAGTTGTATTCTGAATTGCTTGTCCAGTCTCCAGCTTAGACTCACTGGACGGGTTTGGGAGTAATTCCGTGAACGTTCGTACTACCTCCCTGGTAGAATTTCGACTTGTTCATTCCGGTGCTTCTAGATTAAGTTGTTGAGGTTGATCGTGTATACACGTGGTAGAAGAAGAATGATTCATGCCGCATGGTAATACAATTTTCTTAATGTATCCTTTTTTCATTTTTTGATGCCTGTAGTCTGAGTTTAAGCATTTATAGTAATGTACTATTGCTTAATCTGAAACAGGCATTTGTTTGGGTTAATTAGAGTTAAATACTCAGACCTGAAGAGGAATTTAATTCTGATTAATCATCGAATTTGGGAAGGTTCTGTTCTTTTCTCTTATCGGCATTATGGCCGTGAATTTGCTTCTATGGTGATGTTAATATTACTTGAATTGTATTTATATATTTTTTATTTTTACATAATTCTTATTATTACATTTATATATATATATATATATATATATATATATATATATATATATATATATATATATATATATATATATATATATATATATATATATATATATATATATATATATATATTATCCCTATAGTATTAAACTTTTATCCAAAAAATTTACAATTAAATGCAAGTAATAATGACACAAATGTTGCAAACTTTTTAGATTTAAATTTAAATTTTCAAAATTGTAATATGGTTATAAACTTGTATGATAAAAGACAGGATTTTAAATTTAATACATCAAAAATTCAACATTTTGACTCTTGTTTGCATATATCTGTATTTAGAAATATTATAATAAACCAGGCTCTTAAAATCAATAAAATTTGTGATGAATATTATAAATTATCGCACTTTATGGAATTATTGAGTACAGCGACTAATAATGCATATCCCCCCAAGTTCGTTATTAAAATTATCAACTCAGTGTATCAAATTTCACTCGATAACATCCTAGAAAACATTCCCAATTATAGTGACTAACATACAAAAAAAAAATTTATATATTTTTTGATTATATAAATAAATAAAAATGAAAAATAATAAACTAAGTCAAAAACATTAGAAAAATAAAAAAATCGGAAAATAAGATGCATTAACATTAATGTTTTGAATTTTATTTTCGCAAAAAAATGTAACTTTTGTCAGTATTGAAACTACAATTTGAGCGCCCTTATAATGGTGTATAGTGGCATTCTCGTTTATCCAGTTTTCCTATGAATTACTTGTTTAGTAAGAATTTTCATCTTTGATTCATATTTATATTCAGGATTGCATATTTGGGAAGTTATATTCTGAATTGCTTGTCCAGTCTCCAGCTTAGACTCACTGGACGGGTCTGGGAGTATTACCGTGAACGTTCGTACTGCCTCCCTGGTAGAATTTCGACTTGTTCATTCCGGTGCTTCTAGATTAAGCTGTTGAGGTTGATCGTGTATACACGTGGTGGAAGAAGAAGGGTTCATGCCGCATGGTAATACAAATTTCTTAATGTATCCTATTTTCATTTTTTCATTTTTTGTTGCCTGTTGTCTGAGTTTAAGCATTTATAGTAATGTACTATTGCTTAATCTGAAACAGGCTTTTGTTTCGGTTAATTCGAATTAAATACTCAGACCTGAAGATGAATTTAATTCTGATTAATCATCGAATTTGGGACGGTGTTGTTCTTTTCTCTTATTGGCATTATGGCCGTGAATTTGCTTTTATGGTGATGTTAATATTACTTGAATTGTATTTTTATTTTTTATTTTTACATAATTCTTAATATAACATATTTCAAATATATAAATATATATATATTTGAAATATGTAATAAGAATTATGTAAAACTAAAAAAAAATACAATTCAAGTAATATTAACATCACCATAGAAGCAAATTCACGGCCATAATGCCGATAAGAGAAAAGAACAGCACCGTCCCAAATTCGATGATTAATCAGAATTAAATTCATCTTCAGGGCTGAGTATTTAATTCTCATTAACCCAAACAAATGCCTGTTTCAGATTAAGCAATAGTACATTACTATAAATGTTTAAACTCAGACTACAGGCAACAAAAATGAAAAAATGAAAAAAAGGATACATTAAGAAATTTGTATTACCATGCGGCATGAACCCTTCTTCTTCCACCACGTGTATACACGATCAACCTCAACAGCTTAATCTAGAAGCACCGGAATGAACAAGTCGAAATTCTACCAGGGAGGCAGTACGAACGTTCACGGAAATACTCCCAAACCCGTCCAGTGAGTCTAAGCTGGAGACTGGACAAGCAATTCAGAATACAACTTCCCAAATAAGCAATCCTGAATATGAATATGAATCAAAGATGAAAATTCCTACTAACCAAGTAATTCATAGGAAAACTGGATAATCGAGAATGCCACTATACACCATTATAAGGGCGCTCAAATCGTAGTTTCAATACTGACAAATATATATATATATATATATATGTGTGTGTGTGTGTGTGTGTGTAAAATAAAGTTGCATGATTATTTTGCGATGCTTTTCTGCTGTTTTGGAAACTAATGTATGGAACATTGAGGACCAGATTATGACTTAGACTCCTGCTTGTGTTGGTCTCGGTAGACCCGGACTTGCACTCCCTAAATGTAATTTGTCGACTTGTAACACAAACCTGAATCAGCGATGGGAAAAATTCTAGACACGCAACCTCATCCGGACCCGCAGCGTATCCAAACCCAACCCGCGACTCAAAATAGAATTATACACTCTATTGCAAATATATATATATATATATATATATAATATATAAGATAGAAAGTGGAAATTATTAAAGATATTGAAGTGTTATAGCATTTATGCGCAATGCAGCTACAAATACTATAACACTTCAATACTATGAATAACAGGAAGAATATGAAGTATGCGAACTATGAATAACATAGGTTCGCATACTATGAATAACAGGACCGCAGAACGCAGATATAAAGGTCATGGTAGTCTGAAAGACTAGTATGCCACCCTGTAATGGACTGAGCATTTTCATTGGACTTTTCTTTCTCAAACGTCTTGTGATAATTGTTATTGTCACTTCGGAGGTTGGCTTCAGCCAGAGCTTTGCGTCCAGGACTGCAATGCCGCGGCAATTATGACATGCATGTTGACAACTGGGGTGTAAGGTCACAACTCCTTACCGCCTTTAAGTGAGCTTCTCGTTAAGCCTTCCTTCTTTTTTCCATTTTTTACTTGCTCTTTTTACAATTTATATATATGTATATATATATATATATATATATATATATATATATATATATATATATATATATATATATAATGTGCGTTATATATATACACTCATAAAAATTGTTCTATAGCCGCGAAAATCGGCATGCAAATGTAGCTTTAAGAGTTACAAATGATCCATCTGTCAGCGCCAATGATGTTATAGTGCTCATGCAACGCGCATGACAACGACGCATCGTGTAGCATTTAAAACGATCGGCGTACTCACTCACGGACGATTGGAACTGAATGTTCTACATTGATACTTCAAGGTGTGTAAAAAGATGCTTTCGAGATGTACTCTACAACGCTATAAACAATTAGAAGTGAATTGCTTTAATACTGCAAGGTGTGTACAAGATGCCTTTGAGATGTACTTAACAGCACTAAGAACAATTGTCGTATTTAGAGAGAGGTTGCATCAGGGAAGCTGTTTGGCCCAAAAGACGTATCAATCGTCATTTTAGTCGGAGCGATGTGGTTCTTGCTCGGTGTTGTCAACAGTGGATCAGAGAAAGCACATATGTAACCGTCGAAAAAACTCAGTATGCCCTATACAAACAACTTGCTGTTCTTGAGGATCATGCAGTAAGAAGAGGAGTCACGTGCATAGAATGACGCCGCTATTAGCTATTCCAAAACATTTTCCATCCTCCATGCATCCTGTATCAAGGGATATCATTTGGAGACGACTAACAGAAGGTGGAATTAGGTGTCGACGTCCATTTAGACGCCTATCACTGAACTCCTCAACATAGGCACATTCGTCTAGATTTATGTCAAGCTCGGTCAGCCTTGATAGTAAAGGCTTGTTGCATTTTGCGACGTATACCGCTTCTCTTTCAGTGCTGATGACCTGTGTGGAGGTGCCGCATACACTAATAACCTGGAGGAATTGAACCTGGAGGAATAATTGTGGAGGTGCCGCATACCTGTGTGGAGGAGGACTGGCCAACGTACCGATTCTGCATTTATTGACAAGCGATCCACGACCATCACATGTGTTGTGACAGTCTGGTGAACCACCTCGGGAGACAGCCGATCTCCTCTAGTTGTGCTGTCGTTTGTACGTCGATCATATTGTGAAGCCGATTGTTCTGCCTGTGCTGTCAAGTCGCCCAGGTTTCATTTACTAACAAGACAACGCTCGATCACATACTGCACAACTTTCTCAATAATTTCTTCGAGGATTTATTACCCTCCCATGGCTATTCATATCCTTATCAGACCTATCATCAATATAACACGTTTGGGACATGCTGGGACAGCAATTTCAACCTTCTCATAATACCATTGAATTTGACCAATGGCAACATTTTTGTGGCAGAATCTTTCGCAGAGGAACGTAAGTAACTTAATTGACTTTATGCTGTCCCGAATATCGGCTTGTATAGCTGCTGGGGAGGATTTAGCACTTATTGAAATGTCATCTTCTTGTTGCCACCATTTCTTAATTAAACGTTTCTTTGCTCCCGATTTCTAATCATTTGCATATATTCTCAAACGATACATACATGACGAGTTTCGCAGCTATAGTTTAATTTCTTATGGATGCATATATGTTTTTGTAACAGAGTATATTTCAATTCAATTCAATAACGTATCCAAGGAAAAAGGATCGGTATACAAACTAGACCACTGGTTCTTATTTTTTTTTACTCACTGCATATTGTTTTTGCGTGTGAGATATTACGGCACATCCGTAGAGTAGGTAGAAGCACTGCGCTAGAGACTTTATTCCCCACCTCCTCAGGCCTCTGTAGGATATAGGGCTATCTACCATTCATGAGATGTCTAATTTGTATCTTTATAATCCAATGTAGGCCTAGGCTATACTAAGGTTGATTAGGCAAATCTTATACTCCCAAAAATGTCTTGAACGCTCCCGAACCCTAGCCGAGGATATATAAACCCGTCATCTCTCATCACGAATGAAAAATATTGTTTTGAAAAATATTTAATACTCATTATATACTTGCACTTACTTTTCCATATTAGTAACAATATTTTTGCTGTTTTTCTCACGGCATAGTTCTCCGATTTTGCAGCACATTAATGTGCCAGAGCCCATCATTTGAGAATCGCTGAACTAGAATGTAAGCCTATGAACAAAATGAAAAAATAATAATTAGAAACAAAAAAAAACTGCCAAAATAGCTACCACAAAAAATATTATAGATTAAAAGATATTATAAAATCATTAGTACGTTACGGCTAAGTAAATAGAAGTCGTTTCTAGAATATACGAAAAGCACAAAGATATGCTTAAAACAATAATTTACCTTTTATTACAAATGCTTAATGATGGCCCCATTTTTATACAAACTATTTTGCTGCAGGAATTTCCGCAATTTTTTTTTTCCACGAATTTTAGGTTCTTTTTTTTTCCTGAAATTTCGTGAGTAACAAATATATCAAGTCCACCTTTCTGACGATGAAAAAAATGTGTCTATTTTCCGCCAGAGTCCTATGTTCGAAAATAAAGACTGACTAAAATGGTAATTTCGTTCGTATAAAATGAGTACAAAAATAATTCCGCGTCAGCGAAAGTTTGGCAGATTTCTGGAATACGATTGGATCTGGAATACGAAGGATTATTTTCTTAGCTACAAAAGTCGCCGTCCTTTGTATGCCAGTACCCACAAATAGTGCCGATGTTAAACGATTCTTTTCTAAATTTAAAAATCTGATGTGGGCAGCACATGACTTTCCTTATACATATAATGCAATGAATTTACTACTTTTACAGTTAAAAAAAAATGTTATTCTTATAGTAGATACTTATTCTTTCCAAGATATGGAATTTTCGGCAATTAGTTGTCATTTTCATTGATTTAGCGTCATTTGTATCCAATTGGCGAGATTTTCGTTAATTTGGCAACATTTAAAAATGCCACCAAGATGGCGACATTCCGCTAAATTCGTCGCCAAAATCCCGCCAAGCGTTATGGACGGAGAAATAAGTTATTCTTACAGCGGATAAATGACTATTGGCGTTCAAATACAAAAGTATTACTCAAAGTATCTTTTCTCGTGAATAGAACGAGTTAGCTCCACGAGAATGATATCACCCAATTTATCGTATGATATTACATATGAAAAGTGAACATGCTTCTTAACAGCTAATACTTTTTTTTTAATTTATGGGATTTTTTGATAAATTTATCTGAAAAATGTGCAATATCTCCAGAACGGTTTATTCTAGCGTTCTAAAATTTATGTCAATCGTTTTCTAAGGAAAAATTACATAAGAAATGTCTATTTGCGTAACTTTATTAAAGGTTTAGATTTTTTGATGATTTTTCAAAATTTCACTCGATAATTTAGGGGAGTTCTGAACATTCGATTGCGTTTAAAAACAATAGGCTTCCAGTATTCATAGATTGTGATTTTTGTACCAAATTTCATTCGAATCGCTCTATTCGTTCGTGAGATATCGTCTCCACAGACTCACTGACACACACACATACACACACACACACATACATACTTTCACACACACACACAGAAAGACATCACTTCAAAAATGTTCGATTTGTGATCAGGGATGCTTGAAACGTGCCGTCGAAAACTCGAATTCGAATTTTCGACCCCGTCACAATATTTTCCTTATACATTATGTATATAAGGAAAGTAATAAATCCGGGTCCCATCACAAGAAAAAACTGCGTGTAACTGTAAATCCAGATTTGAGACCTGCAAACAGCACCTGGAATTTGTAAGCACTATCCTTCCTCTCTACGGCCCGGATAACATTCGTAATCCATGAACTGAATAACATTGGGCAAAGAACCTTGCCGCCCCAACCGAGAACCGAACTACGGATGTTTGTAATGGCCAGCAGACGCTCTACCGTTGAGCTGCTGAGACGGGATTGCAAGCTCTTATCGTTGATGCGAACTCTGTAATTACCTTGAATTTGAATAGTTATATATAATTATTTGTATAGTTATATTTACAATTAAAGTAGGAAAGATCAAAAGAATGAAAGGTGTGCAAACGAGGGATCATTAATGTCCAGGGGGATTGTGACCCCTATTCCTGATTAAAAGCGCGCTTTTATTCCTAGCAAACACTCTCAGAAACAGTGATCGCTCGAAGCAGTTCCAAAATGTATATGAGAAAAAACAGAATCCCAGAGGAAACAAAATCCGTATAATTACCTTATACAAAGCGTCATATACACATTTTGGAACTGTTTCGAGCGATCACTGTTTCTGAGAGTGTTTCCTAGGAATAAAAGCACGCTTTTAATCAGGAATAGGGATCACAATCCCCCTAGACATTAATGATCCCTCGTTTGCACACCTTTCATTCTTTTGAACTTTCCTACTTTAATTGTAAATATAATTGTTCCTTTATGGTATATATCGCGAATGAGAATTAAGTGCTGCATTTTGCGCCTTTACTCACCTCATTATATTATAGTTACTATGATTGTACTTGTTTAGTTATTTGAATAGTATATAGTTATTTGAATAGTAGCGTAACATTTGTCATAATGTAGTTGTAGATCACTACAAGAATATCGTAGTTTTTCCAACCACTGCTCTAGAGTAGTGTGGGGCCCAACCTTTGAGACATGGAGTTCTAATTTTGATATGAAATTAAGTCAAAGATCGACTTCTATATGTAACTAACATATCATCAGGGGCATACTTAAAGAGAAATACGGGGGTCTTAATTCCCTTCTCCGAGATAAATTTCAAGAAAATCTCCATAAAATAAAATTTTCTTTTGCAGTTATTTTAGACGATAATATGATCGAAATCCGTATCAAATCTCTATTCAAAATACGATACAAATATCTTTTTCATGGATTATGGTTTTCGAAAACTTGCACTAATTCCATGTAATTTTAATCATATGTAAAATCACGCGGAGAGCTGGGTACATTTTCTTAATAATCGAGAGAAGAGAGAGAATGTTTCTTTAACTTGTAGTGTCGTACTGTTAGAGAATATGGAAATTCGCCGAAAATTTAAAATAATCACCAATTTTTTAATGAAATAAATTCATTTAATAAAATATATTTTTTCTAAGTGAAATATTGTGAAATACATAACATTATAAAGGTCATAAAACTGTATTATGAGTCATTGAAGTCTTACAGAATGCAAAAAATAATCATTTTAAAAATTATGAAACATGATAGAGATTACACACTTTATCGGAGATCTCTGTGACTTTAAATTTCAAATTCTTTTTTCGAAAATTACACTCGTTTATTAATGTTATTGCGTAATTTATAACGTTAAAACTGTGTACTGCAAAATTTTAAATTTGAATTTTTATTTTTCAGAAGCATCTGTTAATTCTTTCTGTGAACTACAACACTTAAAATGAAAAGTTAATCAAAATATAAATATATTAAACACCACTCATTTACTTAATGAGAGTTTTAAGGTAAAATTTAATTTTCGTTTCAGTAAATCTCAATATAAAACTCTATCTCAAAATTATCCAAAGATAGACTTGCGCATAGACGGGCACATGACGATCGTGATTGACAGACAAGTAGAATTTATTTGAAAAGGAAGGGTTAAAATATCTGACACTGAAGCAGAGATTACGTATTAAAGATATACTCCATAAGTGTGAATTGAATCAAACTCGCCTATCTCCTGTCGCCAACGCCACTGCCGCCGCGCCAACCCTTCCATTACGTAGGCTGGTTAATTTAACTTTTTTACTGAAGAAAATATCAAAAAAGCGAATTTCTCCCGAGCCCGATTAGACCGCCTAAGGCTAGCGAAACAGGCCGAACAAGTCCTGCGAATCGGCCTCGGCTCGAGCCTAACTCCGCAACTCTACCCCAGCATTGACGACCAGCCGTTCGCGAGAACCAGTTCGAAAGTGGTCCGCTTTGCAAGAAGATTCGAAAATTTCACTCGCCTGTGCTTCTTTTTCACAAGTTTTTGTTTTGTGGTCGATCAATCGAATGCGAATTATTTTGTCCGATAGGGAATTTTGTTTTCTTCCCAGCGAATGAAAGCCATTGTTGCTTTTAAAATCAAGATATACAGACATTTGTGGAGCAATTGAAGAGAATACAACTAGTTTTGGTTTCTGAATCCTAGAAGTGAATAACAGAGTAGGAAGGGGTAAGACTTTTCACGTTTGGAACGACGACACACATAGCCGTTGTAGAATTTTCACTGGTGATTTTGTGAAGATATTTAATTCCAGACCTGCAAAGTTTCTGACAAATCTTTCCATTTAAGGATTATTAAAGATATTTGACTTCTGCGATGACTCGAGTTTCTGCGACATTGTCTTGATAAAAGTGCTTCGTAAATAGAACACAAGTGTTTTGCAGAGTTTTATCCCCAAAAAGTCGAAATTTTATTTAATGTTGTTTGTGTCAAATCTGATGCATTTTTAACATCGTCGAGGATGTCCTGCCAGCTATGTTTCAAGATTTGTGTTTAGTCTCTCACAGTGAACATTTGTGCTCTTTTGGATCATTTTAGTTTTTAGATTTCAACCAATTTTACAAAATGAAGAGGAGAATTTGGAAGCAACTTTTTGTCATCTGTATTCTTTTGGGATGTACAGGTAAACTGAATTTTTATATTTTGTACGCCACAGTATTGCTTTACACCCTGTAATACAACTTTTACTTGAGAGCTTTAAGTATTATGCTATTCTCATACATAAGATTCATCCGTTTTTCTTATTATCAAGGCCTGATTAACTCATGGTCTTCATCCCCAAAATTAAGGGGCCTCAAATTTTAGACTGAAATTTACAAAGGTATGTTTAAAATATTTAAAAATTTTAGCAATATGTATGAAAATATCATCAAAACTATTCATTTTGGTTAAAATCTTTTATTGGGGTTTTAAGTGAAATTCTAATTGCTGTGATTATCTGCATCTACAGTGTTGCTTCAGAACATTTTCTATTTATATTAAACATTTATTTTCTATTTATATTAAACATGTATTTTATATTTATATTGAACATTTATTTTTTTATACGTAAATTTAAAAATAAAGTTTCGTAGGGACTTCCAAAGCCAGCTAGGCTCTGGTCTTCATCTTTTGTAAGTCAGGCCCTACTTATAATGCTGTTAATTTTCTGTACCCCCTCTTGATATTTTGTGTCATGATCTATAGCTGTAGTTCATAGCAGTCATAAAGTATATTATAAAATTTCCGAAAACTTTTAGACTGAATTTATAAACGGTTAAAATATCTGTAATCTTTATATACATTTTAAATTTTAAAGCCAATCATATCTCGTTTATAAGGTTAGTAGGATAGTATGATAGAACATTGGAACCTTTTCAATTTTAAAAGGGACAATTTCTTTTCAAAACGTTCTAAATGTGAACTAAGTTTAGAATATTTTTATAACTCAGCTGCTTAATATAAATGCATAAAAGGCACAATTTCTTTTCGAAACGTTCTAAGTGTGAACTAAGTTTAGAATATTTTTATAACTCAGCTGCTTAATATAAATGCATAAAAGGCACAATTTCTTTTCGAAACGTTCTAAATGTGAACTAAGTTTAGAATATTTTTATAACTCAGCTGCTTAATATAAATGCATAAAAGGCACAATTTCTTTTCGGAACGTTCTAAATGTGAACTAAGTTTAGAATATTTTTATAACTCAGCTGCTTAATATAAATGCATGAAATCTTTAGAGCTATAAAATCCTGTATATTCAATAGTTGAAACAATTTAAATAAAATATTAAAATTCATATATTTTAAAATTTATTTAATGAAGTGGTATTTAATTTTGTTAATTTTTTTTTTAATTTTATTACTTTCGCGATAATGAATTTTTGGATCCCTCACTTTAAATAACTGTTATGTCTAAACAAATATACCGGTAATAATTTATTGTTGAACTTTGGTTTTTTCATAAATTCGTGTTTTTAATGCTTTAATTAGATAATTCAGCATAAAAACTCGGATTTTTATTTTATTATTTTCTCATAAATATAGATAAATTGCTGTTTTCCTGAAATTTTTTTAAATTTAAGATTGATGTAAGAATATGTTTTTTGACCTTCTGGTCACATTTGGTATATTTTTGTAGAAATGTTTGTTTATATATGTATGTGTGTGTGTATGTGTTTATGCTTGTGAATATGTGTGGATGCATAATGGAGGAAATCTGATGTAGGAAACACATGACTTCCTCTACATAATGCAATGAATTTTCTTCTTGCACAGTAAAAAAATGGCGTATAAGATTCATGGCACTATGTTTTTCCCGTTGAATTGTACACTAACTCTAAATTGATAATTTCCAATATTGGTTGCATTCACAATAAGCTCATATATTAAAATATTTGAATAATTCATCAATCTGGAGCCAATTTCGTTAATTTAGCGTCCTTTTTGCAATTTTGACGACATTTCTGTTAATCTGGGGTTATCGCTAGATTGGCATTATTTCGCTAAATGAGTCTCCAAGGTCGATAAATCTATCGCAATGCGTTACAGACAAACAGAGAGGATAGCATTATTTATATATAAATGACTTTTCGCGAATTGGTAGGCATCAAAATACAAAACTATTACATAAAGTATCTTCTCCTATGAATGGAACGAACTAGTTCCACTAAAATGATGTTAACAAATGTATCGCATATTATTGCATATGAAAACTGAAAATATTTCACAATAGTCAATATTTTTTTATTCTATGCGATTTTTACATAAATGTATTTGTAAAAGTGCAATATCTTAAGGAAGGTTCAATTCTAGCGTCCTAAAGTTTGTGTCAATAGTTTCTTAATGAAAAATTAATATAAGAAATGATTATTTACGTGACATTATTGAAAATTCTAATTTTTTGAGAATTTTTTCGAAATTTCATTCGATTATTTTGGGATCTTCTGAACATTCGATTGATTTTAAAATCAATAAGATTTCAGTATTCACCGGTTGTAATTTTTTTTTTTACCGAATTTCGTTCGAAATGCTTTATTCTTTCGTTTGATATCGTCTGCACAGACTCACGAACACACATACACAAGCACAAACATCACCTCAAAAACGATCTATTGGAGTTCATAGATGCGTGAAATATGCTATTTTGTCAAAAACTCGAATTTTCGACTCCGTATCAATACTTTTCCTATACATTATACTATGAAAAAAAAAGGGAAAGTAAAGAACTAGAACAAGATAGTATGTTTACCGTTATATAGTATGTTTAGCTTAGAACTCGAATTATAGGAAATCAAGTAATTTTAATATTATTTCCTATGGAGAAACATGATAATTTCTTGAAGAATGCTGGTAATATATTAACGCTGATAGTTTTAATTGTGCTATAGATGTAAAGGGTATTATATTAACGGTGATCAGCTACAGAATTTCAATTCATTGCTGTAAAGACTTGTTGTCAACTCAATTTTTACTTTCCCTACAATACATTATAATGATAGAGAAAAGTATAGAAATCGTGTCGAAAATGACAAAATATGATTGCAGTTGCGAGCAAAATAGGGTTTCTGTGATTATAGATACGGGATTTTTTAAATTTATTTAAGTGGACATATCATTTACACAGCGGACGCTTATTTAGAGGTTTGCATCTTAGATCTAGGGTTGTCACATTTGTTTAATTAGAAAAATTTATTAAATTTATGTAATTATAATAATTTTTGTTATAATAATATAATAAATTAAGCAATTTATCACGTGCCAAGTACCGCTTGAATTATTCTATGTACCGCAGGAATACATGTACCCCATTTTGGTAAACACTGATATAGATAAATGTATGACAAAGTTGAGTAATAAGTGTATGACTAACAATGTAAATATTTCTGAATATTTTACGATAGAATGAAAAGATTATAAAAGTAATTGGCATAAAACGTTTTAGCATTTATTAGGCTACAAAAGAATTTTTAATTAGAGAATCGTGTATTTACCCACTTTCTTGATTATCCCAAATTAAATCCTTTTAGATTAGAAACACATTATTCCTGAAATTTGAGTAATCCCCAAGTTATCTTAGAACATTCATTTGCAAAATATACTAACACCTATGTGAGATAAATCGGAAGCAAATGAATTTTTAGGCATAATTTAATGTTACTTCCCTTACAATATATAGTAATGTATAGGGAAAGTATAGGAACCATGTCGAAAATAGGATTTCAAGTTTTCGACGGATCTTCACGTTTCTACATGAAGGATCTACACGTCGTAGACACAAATATATTTTTAATTTAACGTCTGTGTGTCTCTGTCTGTTTGTGTACGTATCAACTCTTTTTCAGAAACCATTCCTCGAAATTTCACAAAATTTGATAGATAAGTCTCTTGTCGGATACCTTGGTTCTGATTAAAAATTAATTCTGATCCTCAGTTATGCTTGGCGAGTCGTTTTCGATTCTCTGCTGGGCAAACCTTTACGTGATTTTCTACAAATTCAATAGCAGTTGCTTGTCAATATTGTCGACATTCATGTTGGTTATTAAACACTCTTTCTTATTGTAATATGCATTTTTATGATTATTTATTTTATTTCGTTGTTTTTTAAAAGATTAAAAAAATATATAAATTGATGTATGCAATTTTGTATGTAGTTCATGTATGTAAAAAATTTTGCCTGACGGGTATGGCCTATATTTACGCACTTGTTCGCACTTTTTTACTTTCCTTATATACATAACGTATAAGGAAAGTATTGTGACGGGGTCGAAAATTCGAATTCGAGTTTTCGACGGGAGAGCACATTTCAAGCATCCCGGATCACGAATAAAACATTTTTGAGGTGATGTCTGTGTGTGTGTGTGTGAAAGTATGTGTGTGTGTGTCTGTAGGGACGATAACTGACGAATGAATGGACCGATTCGAACGAAATTTGGTGCAAAAATAACAATCCATGAATACTGGAAGCCTATTGTTTTTATATGCAATCGAAAGTTCAGAACTCCCCTAAATTTTCGAGTGAAATTTTGAAAAAATCATTAAAAATTCAAAACCTTTAATAAAGTTAGGCAAATAAACTTTTCTTATGTAATTTTTCATTAGGAAACGATTGACATAAATTTTAGAACGCTAGCATGAATCGTTCTCGAGATATGGCACATTTCAAAAAAATTATCAAAAAATCACGTAAAATAAAGAAAAAGTATTACCTATTGAGAAACATGTTCACTTTTTATATGTAATATCATGCGATAAATTTGGTGACATTATTCTCGTGGATCTAGCTCGTTCCATTTATGAAAAAAGATACTTTGTGTAATACTTTTTTATTTGAACGCCAATAGTCACTTATCTGCTGTAAGGATAACTTATTTCTCCGTCCATAACGCTTGGCGAGAGTTTGACGACGAATTTGGTGGAATGTCGCCAACTTGGCGACTTGTTTAAATGTTGCTAAATTAACGAAAAACTCGCGCTAAATGGATAAAAATAATGCTAAATCAATGAAAATGACGACTCATTGACGAAAATTCAATATCTCGGAAAGAATATACACTACTATAAGAATAACGTGTTGTTTTTACTGTTAAAGTAGTAAATTCATTGCATTATGTAAGGAAAGTCATGTGTTGCTTACATCAGATTTTTTTAATTCGCTATTGATGAAGGGCATGATAATGTCCTAAAGCGCTTTGGCTATGTGATTGAGTACGTCATAATAAGGTGATTTTAATAAATGACTTTTTTATCACTTATTTGGTTGTCTCCTGATTTTAGAGAAAATAGAAAAGGCCTATTATTATATATTGGCCAGTAAAAATCGTCAAAATTTGAAATAAAAACTAAGTATGGGTAAAAGTATAAATTAAATACCCGTTTTGTACTAAATATTTCATGACAAAACAAATAAGATCAACCTTATCACTCATAAGCAGCCGTTGTCTAGATATTTAATTTCTTAGAATTTTGAGGAGCTGAAGACATTTTCTACTAAACTTAAAAAATATTCAATGTAATTTCTTTAAATTTGACAGTTAAGTCACATGCAGGTATTTCTGTAGCTAATTACATTTTCGTACGATTTAAAAATATAGAACTGGCCTTCTGTTCGAAATGACTATAAAAATCGTCAAAATTTGAAATAAAAGACTTAATATGCTTGAATGTAATAGTTAAATACTTCTTTTATACGTAATTTTTTATGACAAAACTAATATGACCACTCTAGGGTGAACTTGTCTTGATATATTAAAGATTTTTTTAATTTTGATGAGCTGCCGATATTTTAAAACGCCTTATCAAATAAAAATGTTGTAGTTCAAAAATGGTGACATTACCAAATGAAAAGGAAGACTTATTAAAATTATTTGATATATTAAATTAAGTATATTCGCAATGTATTGCACTTAAATTTTAATTTTGAGGATTATGTTAAATGAATGTGAGTCTGTGAGGAAAGTCATGTGCTGCCCACATCAGATTTTTTAAAACTAGAAGTCTGTAAAAGACAGGTAAACGAACATACTAAACAAATAAAGTTGAAACATTTTACTTTACTGTAGAATAGAAACAGTATTGTTTTACAAAAATTTACGATTTCGAGATTTTGATAACTATATATGTTTTGGGATATCCTGAATGAGTTTTGACTATTTTTGGAGTGATATCCGTTTGTCAGTCTGTCAGCAATTTCCATGGACGCCAATGCCTGCAAAGGGGGTCGAACTGTTTGGGATAGGGTATGTCAAATACCTGACTTTTTGAGAGGTTCTTCGTTTGAGATGGACGCTGTCCCACCCGAAAGCAAATGTTAAATGTGTAAAATAATGTTATATATTAAAAATTTTTTAGTCAATTTTTGCTCATTTCAACGTCCACCGTCCCCTTAAAATGTACAGCGTGGAACTTTTGATTTGCTAATTTTGGCCACTGATTTTACATTATTTCAAATTTTTGTATCAGGTTTCGCCATTGTTCATATTGAATGCATTTTTATCAATTTTGGAAATTTGAAAATTGAAACGTCCTATCTTGTTAAAATGAATTATATTTCTTTTGTATGAATTTTGAAATTTGAAAATTGAAACGTCCTATCTTGTTAAAATGAATCATATTTCTTTTGTATGAATTTTGAAATTTGAAAATTGAAACGTCCTATCTTGTTAAAATGAATCATATTTCTTTTGTATGAATTTTGAAACTATTACATAATTTCTGCAAACAAAAACTCGACGCCTCTTCTGAAAAAAAAAATATAAATAAACAAATCATCGCTTTCTTCTCAAATCATTTAAAAAAGAAAAGCAATTAATGACTTGTTATTAGAGCAGGAGTCATCTTGAGAAAAGTAGGCTGACCTCCAGATTCACTTCCTTCATTGGCTCGAAGTCAACGGTGCGAAAGCTTGTAGATTTGTTTATGTCATCATCGGAATTTTTCAATATCCTGTTGGAATGCCATTAATAAATTTATTTTGTTTTATTTCAAATGTTAGTTAAATACATGACAAAGAAAGTTCTGCTGTGAACAAAGAGATTCATTTTTAATGATCGTCTTAAAGACGATCATTAAAATTGATTGATAGAATTGATTGTGTTGACATTCAAGATCTACACCATGGAGGTAAATGGAAGGAGTCAAAATTTCATGCTGGGGAAACATGAAAATTGTTTGAGAGAACAATTCAGGTGGCGTTGGGGGTAAGATAGAGGCCACTGCATTATATGCAATACTATGACGAAAGGCTCGTTGAATTAAATAATATTTTTACTTTCCTTATATACATAATGTATAAGGAAAGTATTATGATGGGGTTGAAAATTTGAATTCGAGTTTTCGACGGGAGAGTACGTTTCAAGCATCCCTGATCACAACTCGAACATTTTTGGGGTGATGTGTGTGTATATATATATATATATATATATATATATATATATATATGTGTGTGTGTGTGTGTGTGTGTGTGTGTGTGTGTCAGTGAGTCTATGGAGACGATATCTCACGAACGAATGGAGCGAGTCGAATGAAATTTGGTACAAAAATCACAATCCATGAATACTAGAAGCCTATTGTCTTACAACACAATCGAATGATCAGAACCCCCCTAAATTTTCGAGTGAAATTTTGAAAAAATCATCAAAAAATCAAAACCTTTAATAAAGTTACGCAAGTAGACATTTCTTACGTAATGTTTCCTTACAAAACGATTGACATAAACTTTAGAACGCTAGCATGAACCGTTCTCGAGATATGGCAAATTTTTCAAATAAATTTATCAAAAAAATCACATAAATTAAAAATAAATATTAACTGTTGAGAAACATGTTTACTTTTCATATGTAATATCATGCGATACATTTGGTGACATCATTCTCGTAGATCTAACTCGTTCCATTCACGAGAAAAGATACTTTAAGTAATACTTTTGTATTTGAACGCTAATAGTCATTTATGTGCTGTAAGAATAACTTATTTCTCCGTCAATAACGCTTGGCGAGATTTTGGCGACGAATTTAGAGGAATGTCGCCAAATTGGCGACATTTTTAAATGTTGCCAAATTAACGAAAATCTCACCAAATGGATAAAAATGACGCTACATCAATGAAAATGACGACCCATTGAAGAAAATTCAATATCTTGGAAATAATATAAGTATCTACCATAAGACTAACATTTTTTTAAACTGTAAATGTAGTAAATTCATTGCATTATATGAGGAAAGTCATGTGTTTTGTCCACATCAGATTTTTTTAAATTGTTAAATTCGCAAAAAGAAATTATCTGTGCAATGTCAATTAGAACTCAAACAACAACGATTAACTGAAACGTGTCTCAACTCGATTACAAGAATCGATCTTTAGTAGCTTTTTTTTTTCAAATTTTACAAGAAAAATTAAAAAAAATTTTTGCTCCTCAACTCAACTTTATCATACCAGAAATAATTTTTTTTCTTCAGATTTTACAAGAAAGCATTTGAAGCATCGGCATCGTGAGTGCAAATGATTACAATTATAGCGTTATCTTTCACTTTAAAGGGCATGAAAAAATCTTTCGATTGCTTCCATACTTGACAATGTACCCCCAGGGGGTAACTTCCCCCCAAGGGAGCCAATGACATCACGAAGAAAGAAAATTTTACCGCGACTATATTTTACAATAATGATTGAAACTATAAAGTGCAGGGGTCATTGAGTTCTAAATAAACCCTTTTATGAATGATTATGCCACATTTTGACTTACTGTTAACAAAATATAAAATTTCGAATAAATTTCGAAGTTTTCGCACAAATTTAAAAATAAATTTTATCCAGTTCTAGATTTTTTGATAACAAAGCCGGATATAAAATTTCGTGAAAATCCATTAATATTTGCGGCCGCTATTATGTCCACAAGAAATCGACCATAGACATACAGACAGACAAATAGACTGGCATCACTCCAAACATGGTCAAAACGTGTTCAGGAGGTCTTAAGACATACATTAGCATCAAAATCTCGAAATCGAAAATTTTCGTTCAAACAATACTTTCTCAATTCTACGTATGAGAAAGTAAATATTCCAACGTATTCACATTTATTTTTCCTTGCAATTTATTTTCGTTTCTATATATTCTGTACCTTGTTCTGCAACTACTAAAACAAAATTATTAATTCTACTTATAAGTGGGGAACTTTGACTTAAAAGTAAAGAAAATTACACATACTAAATACTGCGCCATCCTGTTGTGTGAAATAAAAATAGTTAGAACTTTACTAACATTATTTACCTTCATATACAGAAGCTGTTTACACATTTTTATAACACATTTAAAGCAATATAATTAAGGTTTGAAGTAACAATATTTACTTTTTAAATGGTCTATTTGATGACCTTTTCTCTGTCATTCTACAACATTCACTATCATTTTATATCTTAATTTTTAAGATAAAGAAATTTATAGCTATGAGTGGTATTTTATTCCACTCCTTTGTCATAGTTTCCATAGTGCATCCATTAGGTATGTGTTTAGAAAGTTCTCTTTTTAACAATTCAAAAGCACAATGATTCATTGGTTAACACAGGGACTGTGAAGAAATATGAACAAAAGGCATAGTTTTAATACCTGTATTTTTCTAATTTTTTTTTCGAGAAATTTAGCGATCAATGTTGATGTGTGATTGGTAGCATTATTCTGATGGAGTTCTACTCTATTAAAATTCTGTGGATAAAGGGATGACATTTCTTCTTTAAATAAAAGAGTTAAACATTACTTTGATAATAAGTTGAATAGATTTTGATATTTTTTTTCAATTTTTCTTAACTTTAATTTAGCGTTGTATGAAAAACCAGCAATAATCATGGATCCTTTACTGAAACTATCTTTTGATTCTTGGAACATAGTTTTTAGGACATTTTCTCCTTTTGCGATAGTAAATCGATCATTTTTTCTTACAGTCATTTAAACAGTTAATTGTCACAATATATTTCCACCTGTTACATGGCTAAATGATTTTTATAGAGAATTCAACAGCGTGTTCTGCGTTCACGCTTTATGAAAAGGAGATGAACATTGTGCTTTTTATCTCTTAAGATTTAAATCTGTATTTATTAACTCGTTTACAGTCACTGCAGAGGTATTTAAAGACACTGCAATCGTCTTTTGAGTCGGAAGATTTTCTTCCAAGACAAGAGAATTTAATTTTGAAATAGTCCTAAATGTACGTACGTACCTTCTTTGGATATTCATTCGTTGTTCTTTTTACGATTAAAAGACAAAATTTAACTACAGCAAGCGATAATTTAGCTTTTAAAAAAAGACCTGTTATCAAAATTTTATTTAGTTAATTTAAATTTTGGTATTTTTTGCAATAAAATCGTTCTAAAGATATGTAAACAGTTCTGTAATTCTGAAAGCATTATGGTATTTTTAAGCTGTTCATTGTAGTCAATTTGTTTCTCTTTAACTCCATGACCTCAATATTAAAACACATATAACCATATGTGTGTAAATATTTCAGTCCAAGGATTTTAAACGCGAACTTTTGGTTTAGAAATTAAGTTATTTGTCTTAAATGGCTCCTGAGATGAACGTTGAAAGAAGGAAAATGTAAATTTAATATAGATTTTTAATTATTTGTCGAAACCACCATATCAAAACCCCAAATTTATTACTTTCCTTATATACATAGTATAATGTATAAGGAAAATATTGTGAAGGGGGGTCGAAAATTCGAATTTGAGTTTTTGACGGGAGAACACGTTTCAAGCATCTCTGAACACGCATCAGACATTTTTGAGCTGATCTCTCTCTTTCTCTCTCTCTCTCTCTGTGTATGTATGTATGTGTGTGTGTGTCAGTGAATCTGTGGAGACGATATCTCACGAACGAATGGTCAACAGAATTCGAGTTTTCGACGGGAGAGCACGTTTCAAGCATCCTTGAACACGAATCAAACGTTTTTGAGATGATCTCTCGCTCTCTCTCTCCACCCTCTATATCTCTCTCTCTGTGTGTGTGTGTGTGTGTGTGTGCGTGCGCGCAAGTGTGTGTGTCTGTGAGTCTGTGGAGACGATATCTCACGAACGAAGGGAGCGATTAGAACGAAATTTTTTACAAAAAGTACAATCCGCGGATACTGAAAGTCTATTGTTTTTAAACGCAATCGAATCTTCAGAACCCCCTAAATTTTTAAGTGAAATTTTGAAGAAATAATCAAAAAATCAGAGCCGTAAATAAAGTTACATAAATAGTCATTACTTGTGTAATTTTCATTACAAAACGATTGACATAAATTTTAGAACACTAGCATGAACCGTTCTCACGATATTGTTCATTTTTCGAAAAAATGTAGCAAAAAATCACATAAAAAAATAACTATTGT
Source organism: Amaurobius ferox (assembly GCA_951213105.1). Taxonomy (NCBI): domain Eukaryota; kingdom Metazoa; phylum Arthropoda; class Arachnida; order Araneae; family Amaurobiidae; genus Amaurobius; species Amaurobius ferox. The sequence goes on along the minus strand of OX578152.1, from coordinate 3,343,083 downwards.
TAAATATGTTCACTTTTCATATGTAATATCATGAGATAAATTTGATGACATTATTCTCGTGGATCTAGCTCGTGCCATCCATGAGAAAAGTTACTTTGGGTAATACTTTTGTATTTGGACGCCAATAGTCATTTATCTGCTATAAGAATAACTTATTTACCCGTCTATAATGCTTGGCGAGATTTTGGCGACGAACTTGTCGGATTGTTGCCAACCCGGCGACTTTTTTAAATATTGCCAAATTTATGAAATTGTCGCCAAATTGAAAAAAATGAAGCTAAATTAATGAAAATTACGACTAATTGATGAAAGTTCTAATTGATGAAAGTTCAATATCGTGGAAAGAACACAAGAGTAGATTATAAGAATAACCGATTTCTCCGTCTGTCCATCTGTAACGCTTGGCGAGAAATTTAGCGAGACGTCGTCAACTACTATTTTAAATGTTGTTAAAGTGACAAAAATGTAGTCAAATTGATAAAAATGACGCCATATAGGACGTAATGTTTCGCAAATTCTGATTTCCTTCATATGAAGGGGATACTTTCTATTTTGTAAGAAATACTCTTCTATCCGTTTGTCTGTAACACTTGGTGATGCATTTGGCAAACTTGGTAAATAGTTTAGCAAAATATCGCCAAACTGGCGATATTTCGTCTCAGATTGACAAAAATATCGGTAAAATTGCAAAAATGACGCTAAATTATTGAAAATGGCGCCTAATTGATGAATTAATTATTAAAATATTTTATTATGTGGACTATATCGCTTATTGAGGATGCTATCAATATTGATTATTGTTCATTTAGAGTCGCGCGAAATATAAGTTAATTGGGTACTTTGAAATAGTTTTACATGTTGTCATCAGGAAAATCACCAAATATACAATTCAACGATACAAACTCAGTACCTTGGATCTTACACCTTGGATACATTATTACCTTGGATACATTAATTTTTGACTGTAAAAGTAGTAAATTCAATGCATTATATATGGAAAGTCATGTGCTGTCCACAGAGTTTTATCCTTTGGTTCTACAAGGATTTTAAACACGAATACTTTTCTTACAAAAGCGCGTAAGGTTTATCTTAAATGGGAGGTTCAGACTTTGGTGAATTTTCGAGGCTTAAACCATTTTGCTTCATCTTACTAATGGTATGAAAACGAAAAAATCCCAGGAGGATTGGCGTGATACGACCCAGATGTTACAACGGGCAGCAGAGGGGAAAATCATGTAAAGTACGGACTGGAATTACAAATTTAAAATTCTAATATTTTCAAACTAATGCGTTAAATTGGATATGCAACCAAAATTACGTGATTCAGATTATAAACGAGAAAGTTACGAATTAAACCGTTACGAATTACGTTTGTTGAACAGACAATATTTTACTTTCCCTGCAATACATGATAATGTATAGGGAAAGTATTGGAATCATATCGAAAATTGCAACTCGAGTTTTCGACGGATCTACACGTTTTAGGATCTCTAAAACACGAAAAAACTACTTTTTGCCAAACGTCTGTGTGTGTGTGTCTTTGTGTGTCTCTCTCTCTGTGTGTGTGTGTCTATGTGTGTGTCTGTGAGTGCGTGGATTTGTGTGGGTAAATAAAATTTGGTAGAGGAGTCACATGTGGAGGACCCTGGTGCTAATTAGATTTTGGTACGATTCGTGATAAAAGAACTCGTTTTTTTTGCGAAATGGCTCGCAAAAATCTCATGTATCCGTTCTAGTTAAAAACTAATTGACCAAATTTCACATTTCGTAAATAGGTTACTTGTGGGAAATTATAAATGATATTATAAATGAGAATATCAGTGACGCAAGAAAATTTAAACAAAATTATTTAATATCATATCAAAATAAATGTTGTATGATCCAGATTTCTATTATGCTGTCTGATTTAAGCATGTATTTCCTAATGACGGTATAATTAAGAAATAAAATGTTTGCAAAGGAGGCCCCAATTTTAATCGGCCTTGCACCCCATCTCCTCCCCATATCCTTGCTTATGAACCTGCTCAGATCCTGTCTAAGTTGTATGGTCATCGACGGCAAACACGTACTTATATCCAGTAAAAAGAACTTGTATAAGGTCGAGAAGCATAGTGATACCGGAAAAGGGGCAGTCAATTATATTAGGAATGAATTGATATTTTATGTTTGTTTTGTTACGGGTTTCGAAAGCGGGTAGTTTGATTCTACTATTGTTGCAGCACAGTGGTTAAGACGGGAAAATTCGTACGCGGTAGTCTCGTATTCGATCATAGACGACGACCAAAGTTATATACGTGTCTACGCGTAGTAAGGGAACGATAAATATTTAGGTTCGAAAGGCCATCCGAGCAGTAATCAATAATTCGTACTATCCTTCCCCTAATACAGCATATCTCAAATGTAATGGAGAAGCATGAAGGGAATCGGAAGAGACAAGATCTACTAAAGCAATCCACTACCAAGTTACTTTTCTTCCGATAATCTACTATTCTAAAGAGGTGTGTAAAATATATCGAATAGTGTAAGTGAGAGTTGCTTGGTTGCGGGTATCTTGGATAGACACTGTCTCCCCAAATTTCCTTCATGCTTTACCACTGTATCCAAGAGGTGGTGGATTAGGGGGAAGGATGATACAGCCTTTGTGGTTGCCATTTTCATTGCATTTCGGTATAAATAGGGAGGCCATTTCCAGGTCTAAATTGACACCTTACGATTATCCGACCTACCCGAAAGTGTAAGACCTACACTTTCGGGTAGGTCGGACGATATGAATAGAAAAAAAAGAAGGAAGGAATAAAAAAAATATGCAAATTAAGATAGACTATTTGCAATGAAATGCAGCCTGATTGGGATCTCTCTTCCACTGCAGGTACCAAAATTCATGGACCGGTTTCGTGCTATTTTTCTGCGCTCTTCGGCATGAAGTAACCCAATGAAAGCAAGGAAAGTTGCCATGTGTCACAATTTTACGAGCATTTATGTAGCTAGACAAACTTAATTTTTCCAACTAAAAGGCTTCATATATCATAAAGATCCGAGGTGAATGGATGCTGTTATGTGCCATGCGAGAGCCATTCTAAATCATTTACATGTATATATACACCAGTTTTAATAGAAAATTACACTAAATCATTAACGGAGAAACGGAAACAAAAATTGACGATGTAGCCAAAATGGTTCTGCGTGATGAACTGCTCCTTGTAAAATCAAAATATTAAAATATCCAAAATATTTTAACATTAAAGACAACCAAAATAAGTTCAAAAAGTAATTTAATAAAAACTCCTTTCCTCGACTTAAATATATTTTGGAAGCCAAAGCGCTTTCGGGCATCACCATGGCCTTCATCAGTGGCGATAATGAATCCATTGATAAAGAGCATGGTGATGCCCGAAAGCGTTTTAGCTTTGAAAATTTATGTACGTCGAGGAAAAGAGTTTTATTGAATGACTTTTTAAACCAATTTTGGTTGTTTTTAATTCACAAAGTTCATTAAAGTTGACGTGTATCCATTCTATTTATCGAAATGATACCCGCCTTTTCATAAAAGTTCGAAATATCAGAATTGTAACATTTTAGGAAATAAAACCCCAATCCAAAATCCAATTAAATATATCTGTAGGGTTTTCAAAGGGCTTCAGATTACTTCCTTGTTGTTTATAGGTAGCACTTTACATTTTTTTTATATATATGCATTACAATCTTGAAAAACAGAAATATGTTATCTTTCTCAAATTGACGATTTCTGGAAAACAAGAGGGGTCTTGCTGTTGTTGTTGTTGTTAAGACCCAGACCGTCCGAACAACCAGACAGGCGTAAGGTAACCGTTTGGACGGCCGGGAAGTGCCACACAATTTAGACAGGAACCCAGTGGGGGAGGCATCCACAGGGTACCCTCCTGTACCCTCCTTCCCCTACCACCAACCTCTCGGAAGGACTTACGGATCCATATGTTTAACGTGATCGTACTCCGCATAAACACGGCGACAGTTGTGGCAGCGTGAAAATCCAGCGCGCAAATCACCGGGCTACCGCGTCCGAAATATGCCAACAGCACTCGGTGTTCCCAGTTGGTCACCCACCCAAGTACTAACTGCACCCGATGCTGCTTGACTTCGGTGATCTAACGAGAACCGGTGTTTCAGCACTGTAGGCCTAACCAGAGGGGTGTGTAAAACAAATTATTGATCAATAGAAATTGGATTTCATACTAAATAGTTTTGTCTATTTTTTTTTCATAGTTTAGAAGACATTTCGAGTGAATTTTAGTAGAGCGAAACAAAATATCGCTCGGAAAAATTGTTCTTTTAAAAAATAAAATAGCTCAAAATATTAAAGTTATTTTTGTCTATTCATAGATAGTACCCTATTTTTAACAAAACAAGTATACATTGTTTACATTTTTATCAAATACGTTTGGAGATATTATTGTCGAAATTGTTTACATTTTTTGTAACGTATACAGTAAAATATTCTGCAACTTTTTCTCATTTGTTTTCAGCTACTTTGTTGATAATTTCGGCAAACTAAAGAGAAAAGCCATAATTACAGGCATTCGTAAAAACTCTAATGTTATTTCTGAAATATTCAGCTAACTATCGTCTGCCGAAACGTTACTTTTGTATTTTTGTTATCATAACTATCGGGAACCTTACACCCTATTACAATCAGCTGATTTTCTTGAAACTTTCAGTAACATGCTTGAAAATGTTTTACAGTGTAATTTCAGCCAGATTTCCGACCATACACGATATTAAAGCTTAAAAATAAAACAAATCAATAAAGATCTAAAAATGCAACTAATTCCAAATTTTATAAACTCTACAAATTAACATAAGAAAAAATTGCCCCTTTTCCACTAGAACGAATTCTATCTTTTTTACAGATACTTAGTGGCAACAGGAAATGCATTAAAAACCTACACGAGTCATAAAAACAATAGGAATGTTATCTTGATTTTACGCTTAAAAACATTTGTTCGCTAACTGCAGAAAAGTGTTCGTATTAGGTTCGATCTTCTAGTGATAGTGTTTAAGTTTCGAATATATTTTCGCAACTTGAGCAGGAAGAGAAAAATGAGGAAATTGTCGTTGTGTGATTACAATCTTTTTTTTTTCTCTTGGGAGGTAAGAGAGAGTTAATATGCAGGGTAACGAGAAAATTAAACAGAAGAACCTGTTATAATACGTTTCTAATGAAAGCTGTTATATATATTTTTTATTCTCTCTCAAGCGATTAAAATTAGATTTTTTGAGGATATTATTACTTTCCCCATATACACAGTGTAATGTAACGGAAAGTATTGTGACGGAGTCGAAAATTTGAATTCGAGTTTTCAAAGAAAGAGCGTTTAACTAAACATAAATCTAACGTTTTTTATGTGATGCTTATGTGTGTGTATTTATACTAGTGTGTGTGCGTGCTCTTGTGTGTGTGTGTGCATGTGTGTATATGTGTGTGTATGTGTGTCCTTGTGTGTGTATGCTTGTGTGTATGTGTGTGTGCTTGTATGTGTGTGTGCATATATGTGTATGTGTATTCGCTTTTGTGTGTGTGTGCTTCTGTGTGCATGTGTGTGCTTCTGTGCGTATGTGCGTGCTTATGTGTGTGCTTGAGTGTGTGCATGCTTGTGTGTGTGTGCATGCTTGTGTATACTTGTGCATGCTTGTGTGTGTATGTGTGTTCTTGTGTGTATATGTGTGTTCTTGTGTGTGTATGCTTCTGTGTATGCGTGTGTATGTATGTGTGTATGTGTGTGTATGCTTCTGTGTATGTGTGTGTGTGCGGGCGTTTGTGTGTGTGCTTGTATATGTGTGTGTGCGTTCTTTTGTGTGTGATTGTATATGTGTGTGTGCTTATATGTGTGTGTGTTTGTATGTGCATGCTTGTGTGTGTGTGCATGCTTGTGTATACTTGTGCATGCTTGTGTGTGTATGTGTGTTCTTGTGTGTATATGTGTGTTCTTGTGTGTGTATGCTTCTGTGTATGCGTGTGTATGTATGTGTGTATGTGTGTGTATGCTTCTGTGTATGTGTGTGTGTACGGGCGTTTGTGTGTGTGCTTGTATATGTGTGTGTGCGTTCTTTTGTGTGTGATTGTATATGTGTGTGTGCTTATATGTGTGTGTGTTTGTATGTGTGTGTGTGTTTGTATGTGTGTGTGTGTTTGTATGTGTGTGTGTTTGTATGTGGGTGCGCTTGTATATGTGTGTGCGTGTGTGTGTGCTTTTGTGTGTGATTGTATATGTGTGTGTGCTTATATGTGTGTGTGTGTGTGCTTATATGTGTGTGTGTGCGTGCTTATATGTGTGTGTGTGTGCTTATATGTGTGTGTGTGAGCTTATATGTGTGTGTGTTTGTATGTGTGTGTGCTTATATGTGTGTGTCCTTGAATATATGGCCTCAATATCTTACAAACCATTGCGCCGTTTCGTTAGTAATTTGTTGCGATTATTGCAATCCGCGAGTCATTGAAACCCTATTGATTTTAAACGCGAGCGAATGGAATTTGTTCGACAAATTTATAATATATAGATTTTTGATTGAAGTATGGTAACTGAGGTAACCGAATTACGTTTCAAATACCAAAATATTTGTTGGCTAGTTTTTACCTCAAGTAATTGGAAAAGAATGCTATAATGGATCCTTTTTCTGAAAACGTTGAAAGAATGGCAGCATGCAGTGGTCGTTTCCATACAGCTGTTTCAATGTTAACAAAACTATTAAATGTGCGGTATTTACATGTTTAAATTTAAAACTGATTTTGATATTCGGAATTTTTATTAAATGTGTAGGTGTCACAATTTTGTGACCCACCACTAGCCAGTTCGCCCGCGCGTAATGTCTTGGAAATGGATAGTATTGAATAAGAATAAAGTTTTTGAAAATCTACAGACGGTTGAACAGGAGCATCTTTAACACGGAGCAGGAGCTTGAAATTTTACAATCATAATAATACATGTAAAATATTGGGTATTGTATCATAATAATACATGTAAAATATATAAGCGCATAATATATATAAGCACACATGTAAAATACTTAGGGTGGCTTTAATAAAAATGTTTATTTTTCGTCCACTCTCTGCCTTTGCATAAAATCTTCAAATGTTTGTTTGCTGTAGATGAGAAGCGTTATTATATGATTTAAGCCGATATTTTAATCTTTATTGCTACAGAACTTTGACTTGTTTTCCGGTCATGGCTAACTATGTGGTTAACTTTTATATATGTGCATATATCAGAATTGTTTAATTTGCAAATATGATAACTTTTCCTGCAATTATCAACAATTACCTGCGCAGAAAAATAATTTCCTTTTAAACAATAATACTTGTTTCTAAATGATGCATATGCGAGTGTTCGCTACCAACTCAGCATGGCAATTTCATAAATAAAAAAAAATATTCAGTATAAGGAACTCTTGTTTCGTGACGTAATACACACAGGCGTAAAATAGTCACGGCTAAATTATCTCAGAGCTAATTTTACATTTTTAATTCTTCTCACACTAAGATTTTAAATATTTATTAAACAGTGTAAGGAGAGTTCGAAAATATTAAAATATTAACCAATTTCAGAATTATCAAAGAATCACTCAGAGACTACTGGAATAATATCACGACAAATTAAAACTTTATACAACATAACGTTCTAATTTGTCATGTTATTATATATATATATATATATATATATATACACTCAAGGACAATGGAAGTTGTGCACCAAGAAGGAAGCATAGGATAGACCTAAAATGTTATTGATGGAAGGATACAGACAAATGATATACATGATAACAAAAACAACGCAGCAGAACACGTACAGAGGGAGTTGTGGTACATAGTGCGGTCATCCTCATTAGCGCATCGCACAGCCTTGTGCTGCGATACAAGTAGCAATACAGTCCGGCATGGTGTTGAACAGATGCCTGATGTTGTCCTGCTGCAGAGCCATGGTGAACCAGCGGGCGTAAAACCCCAGGTCGCCCTCACCATGGTCTTTAATCTGTCCTGCTGCAGGAGAGTTCACACCTGTTGGACGTTACGTTCCAAATCCCGAAGATTGCAGCAACGAGGCAGCTGGCGTTTCAACTGGTCCCACACATGTTTAATATGGGACAGGCCTGGGGACCGGGAAGGCCATGGAAGTGTCTGTATATAACTCAGGCAGGCTTGGGTGACCCGAGCAGTGTGCGTCCGGGCATTATCCTGCTGGAATATGTATTTAATGTATGATTTATAACACTTAAAATAAATTTTATCTAAGGGTGTAGTTAAGGGATTATACTCCCCAATTTTTCACCACATGCAACTTTTTTTTCAAGTGCTTACTTATATATGAAACAGAGAAAGAGGAGTATTTCATACCTATTTAGAACCTAGTTTATTTATAATGTTATATTTATAATTTTCACGAACATGTCGTAGTCAACTTTGATTTCAAATTTTTAATTCAGACTATTTTATTTTCACATTTACTCTACAGATCATTTTCAATAAATGATGAATCTCTGGTATTTATAATACAAGTAATTTAAAATTCTTAAAATAAATGTATGTATGTATGTGTGTGTATATATGCGTGTGTGTATGTATGTGTGTATGTATGTATGTGTGTATGTGTGTGCATGTATGTGTGTGCATGAATGTATGTATGTGTGTATGTATGTATGTGTGAGTGTATGTATGTATATGTGTATGCCTGTATGTATGTATGTGTGACTCAACTTTTGTAATATTGAAAAAAAAAAACTCTGTCCAAAATTTCCCTATAGGGCTTTAAAAGAGCTACAAGTCTTGCTTATTGTTTATAACTATCACGTTTAGTTTTCAAGATATAAGCATTACAAACTTAAAAAACGTAAAATTTTCATACTTCTTCAACTTGACAAGGCGATTACTAGAAAATTATATCAACTTTTTTAAAAAATAAATATAGATTTTAATACTAGATTTTTATAGTACACATTTTTGTCGTTTACTATTTATATCTAACTTTTATAGTTTCGAAGATATTTCGAGTGAAAGTATGGAAAAGGAAAAAAATAACTCGTCCGGACAGATACATTTTAAAGTTTTTTTTTTTCTAAATAATAATATAGTTCGATTCAAAATCCAATTATATATACTTGTAGTGTTTTCAAAGAGCTACAAATCCTTACTTATTTTTCAAAGCTGGCTGAGATATAAATATTACAAACTTGGAAAACGGAAAATTTTCAACCCTCTTTAACTTGATAAGACGATTACTCGAAAACTATAAGACTATTATTTTGATAATAAATATAAATTTTATTACTGAATTTTTAGTACACATTTTTGTCGTCTATTACTTATATCTATCTTTTTAGTTTAATATATATTTCGAGTGAAAGCTACAAAAGAAAACTCGCTCAGTAAGACACTTTTGAAATTTTTTTCAAAAAAAAATGTTAAAAGTATTAAAATTATTTTTATATACAATTATATACAAATATTTTTTATATACAATTATTTTTATATTTTTATATAATTTGGACACTATTTTGGACAAAAGAAGAAAAATGATTTACATTTATATCTATTAGGTTCTCAGGTATAAGCATCGAATGTGTTTACATTTTTCATAAAGCTCCGATTTTCGCCACAGAATACCACATGCACATGACTTTCCTTCACTACTTTCCTTCTTTCACTGTTAAAGAATGGTATACAAGTTCTACAGAACCACGATTTCGGCATTGAATTAACACCACATTAATTGAATTTGGATGCTTTTTGGCAACTTACATTTGATAAATTGATTTGCAAAAACTTGCAATATGTCGAAAATGGTTCATACTATCGTACAAAAGTTTGTATCATTCGTTTATAATAAAAAAATTAAGTCGAAATTATGTCTATTTTATCATTATTGAAAGTGCTGATTCTTTAATGATTTTTTTAAAAGTCATTTAAACATTGGGGACTTTTCGAACATTTGATTGCATTTTAAATCAATAAGTTTTCAGTATTCACTAATTTTAATAATCATACCAAATTATATTCAAAACGCTTTATTCGTGCGTGAGATATCACGTTCACAGACTCACGGATACAGAAAAACATGTAAACACACTAAAATATATACCCACGATAACATATAAACATACTAACATATATACACACTAACATACATACATGCGCACTAACATATAAATACACTAACATACACACAATAACATATATATACACTAATATACATACACACAATAGCCATACAAACACAGTAACATACGCAACATACAATAATATACAAACACACTAACATACATACACTAACATATAAGCACACTAATATGCACACACAATAACATATAAATACACTAACATACATACACATATGAACACACATACATACATACATACACACAATAACATATAAACACGCTAACATGCGTACACACACAATAACATATAAACACACTAATTTACCTACACACACTATCATATACACATACTAACATACATATACACATACTAACATACATATACACACCGACATTCCTTGATAAATGTTCAAATCGAGTTCATGGATTCTTTAAACGTGCTCTTTAACATTACGGATTTTCACTCAATTCATCAAACTAAAAAAACTCAAGTTTGTCGTCTGGTCAGGGCTAACTTCAGCACTGACTATTGCATATGTGCATACATTTGAATTGTTTATTTCATAATCTGCAGATTTCCCCCTCTACATTTCAATAATTGATTCGGCTATAAAAATCCACTTCCTCTTAAAAGTTGTTACTTATTTTCGTAAGGTGCATTTTTTGCAACGCAGCTTAGAATTTTGCTTCACAAATATTCAGATGGCTGAACTTGGGAGTACCAGAATGACGTAACACAGGTAGGCATTATCGTAGTCAAGACAAGAATAGTTCTGGGCTGACTTCATTTATTTTTCATGACGTCACTAGCTTTTTCGGTTTCTCCCAAGTCACTGTCTTGCAGAGGTTGGCTGCTCAGGCCGGTTTCAGCATAACAATGTGAGATATGTTAAGCGAGTGCTGTTAAGGTGGTTTATCAAGTTGCGAGATAATGGGTAAGATATTAGTAGGTAATATTGGGTACGGGAATAAACTGCGTGTGGGATTGCGAATCAAATATGGAAACGAGAAATGGATTAAAATTTTGTCTGAATAAGATTAGTACTATGCGAGGGATGTTAATGGGGGGAAAGTGACATTCAAATGTGTGTTATTCGAAATTGAGTCAGAATTCGAAACTTGGGCGGAAGTACCTGTTTGATCTCCTGAATCAGGCTGGTAACGCGTGTATTTCTGTTGCTTCTCATGTACGTATATTTGTGATACTGACATAATAGCAATTAAATCAGATGTAGGCAGGACATTACATTTCTTACAGCAAAGATGATCATTTTATGTGCAAGTAAATTAGTGTCACCAATATGTAAAATGCTTTCATGGCTTTAATCTCTTTTTTCATAGCTGCTTGTCCGGCTTTTTCTCTTCTTTTATCAGTTTTTGTCCAGTTTTTATCTCTTTCATCTGTTCTACCATCGCTTCTTGTCTATCTTTTAGGGGTTTAATTAAAGTCATCATCTCAATTGTTCTTTCATCGCTCTTCTAGTCACTACCATACACGCTTGTAAAGGTTACCATAAATACCACTTATGACGCCAATTTGTTACGACGCATCCTCTCAAATTGTAGGTGTACTCTCAGGATACAAAATGTCCAAATGTCTGGATAACAAACGTTTTTATTTAAAAGCACCAATAAGATTAAACAGGAACAATGTGTAGCTTATATTCCTATCTTATAATATCTTATAATATCGCAAAACAACTGACAAGTACAATAAACAATATATGAAATAGCGGGAATTGTTCTCAAAACGCTGATGTATCTCATACACTGATTTATTTGACTCATATTATGTAAATTCCTCTCCAACTGGAGCGATGACTTCCTTATATACTCTCCATAGACATTTCTAGAAAGTGCTCGTACCTCCGAAATCAGTCAATATTTCGAGAAAATTCTAGTGGATTCTTAAACTCTCATCTAAGTTGGTGATATTTCACCAAATTTGGCAACCATGCCTCGAAAAGTACGATGGTTGCATGTATAACTATTTTCTTCTTGCATAGAGTCAAAGAGCCGTGAAAAAATTTTACATGTAAGGGATGGCATATATTGAGGACGCATGCTGTATCGTGCAAAATTACGTTTTGTTTTGAACAATGGTTGCTACTTACTGTCCATGCATTGGAGGCACATAGGTTCACGCTGCATTAAAGACTTAAAACAGCATTAGAAAACACGCAGTTTCTAGTGCATATTTGAGCAACATGCAAGATGCAGTGCATCCTAAATCCTCAATGTGTGGCCTGTAAGTAACTCAATGTGTGGCCTGTCTTAGTAATAAAGTTTGGAGCTGTCCCTGTAACACAAAAAAGTTCTTTATTACATTCAAATTTGCTCAAACAGCTATCGAAATTAATCTGCAGTAAAAATATGTACTTCACTAATGACAACATAAAAAATCTCATGTGGGCAACACATGACTTTCCTTATATAATGCAATGAATTTACTACTTTTACAGTAAAAAAATAGCGTTTTCTTCTAATAGATACTTATATTCTTTCCAAGATATTTAATTTTCGTCAATAAGTTGTCATTTTCATTGATTTAGCGTCATTTTTATCCATTTGGCAAAATTTTCGTTAATTTGGTAACATTTTAAAAAGTCGCCAAGTTGGCGACATTCCGCCAAATTTGTCACCAAAATCTCGACAAGCGTTATGGACGGAGAAATAAGTTATTATTATAGCATATAAAGGATTATTGGCGATCAAATGCAAAAGTATTACTCAAAGTACCTTTTCTCATGAATGGAACGAGCTAGATCCACGAGAATGATGTCACCCAATATATCATGATATTACATATGAAAAGTGAACATGTTTCTCAACAGTTAATATATTTTGTTTAATTTTTGGGATTTTTTGATAAATTTATTTTAAAAATGTGCAATATCTCAAGAACGGTTCATGCTAGCGATCTAAAGTTTATGTCAATCGTTTTCTAAGGAAAAATTACATAAATGTCTATTTGCGTAACTTTATTAAAGGTTTTGATTTTTTGATGATTTTTTCAAAATTTCACTCGAAAATTTAGGGGGGTTCTGAACATTCGATTTCGTATAAAAACAATAGGTTTCCAGTATTCATGGATTGTGATTTTTGTACCAAATTTCATTCGAATCGCTCCATTCGTTCTTGAGATATCGTCTCCACAGACTCACTGACACACACCCACCCACCCACATACTTTCACACACACACACACACACACACACAAAGAGAGAGAGAGACATCACCTCAAAAATGTTTGATTCGTGATCAGGGATGCCTGAAACGTGCTCTCCCGTCGAAAACTGGAATTCGAATTTTCGACCCCGTCACAATACTTTCCTTATACATTATCTATATAAGGAAAGTAAAAATCGTTTAGTGGTATCAACGGGTTTTAAGAGCAAAAAAAAAATCGGCGGTGGCTCGAGTTTGATGATGTTGAAATGTTTTTGCATAAATAACACCCCTGTAGAATAAATACGTTAAAATATCGAAATTATAACCACATTTCCAAAATAGATCAATATATTAAAATATCGTATAATTATAATCATTATACTTTATAAAGTACTATTCCACTTTGACCCAAGATCATGACTTTTGTATGAAAAAATACAATTTACTTCACCCTAAATTAAACATCCAATAAACTAATGAATAGAGTTCGAAGGAATCACGACATTTAACAAAAAATCTGATGTGGGCAACACATGACTTTCCTTATATAATGCAATGAATTTACAACTTTTATAGTAAAAAAATAGGTTTTTCTTATAGTAGATACTAATATTCTTTCCAAGATATTGAATTTTCAACAATTGGTCGTCATTTTCATTGATTTAGCGTCATTTTTATCCATTTGGCGAGATTTTCGTTAATTTGGCAACATTTCAAAAAGTCGCCAAGTTAGCGACATTCCGCCAAAATCGTCGCCAAAATCTCGCCAAGCATTATGGACGATGAAATAAGTTATTCTTACAGCAGATAAATGACTATTGGCGTTCAAATACAAAAGTATTACTCAAAGTATCTTTTTTCATGAATGGAACGAACTAGATCCACGAGAATGATGTCACCCAATTTATCGCATGGTATTACATATGAAAAGTGAACATGTTTCTCAATAGGAAATATTTTTTTTTATTTTATATGACTTTTTGATAATTTTTTTGAAAAATGTGCAATATTTCGAGAAAGGTTCATGTTAGTGTTCTAAAATTTATGTCAATCGTTTTCTAATAAAAAATTACATAAGAAATGTCTATTTGCGTAACTTTACTAGTGGTTTTGATTTTTTAACGATTTTTTCAAAATTTCATTCGAAACTTTAGGGGAGTTCTGAACATTCGATTGCGTATAAAAACAATAGACTTCCAGTGTTTACGGATTGTGATTTTTGAACCAAATTTGGTTCGAATCGGTCCATTCGTTCGTCAGTTATCGTCACCACAGACTCACTGTCACACGCGCACACACACACACACACACACACACACACACACTTTCCCACACATACACACACACGCACACACACACACACACACACACACACAGACATCACTTCAAAAATGTTCGATTCGTGATCAGGGATGCTTGAAACGTGCTCTCCCGTCGAAAACTCGAATTCGAATTTTCGACCCCGTCACAATACTTTCCTTATACATTATGTATATAAGGAAAGTAATAAACATCTTTATTCACAGCTAGATTTGCTGGGAACTTAAAACACATACACATGTATATATATATTACAAATATATATGCAAATTATTTACAACCCTAGCATTACAAATTATATCCGAGACATACTAATCTACAATAAGCTTCAAACCTAAACTACAGGTATTACTAACTAACATTTAATCTGAACCTATGATGATCAAACTACGTCGCACTGTATATATACTCACAAGATTGTAGGCTATACTTCTCGATGCTAATGGACGATCAGAACACATACGCGCGAACTCGAAAAAATGACAGAGACGTAATTCTAAAGTCTGTCCTTCTTATAGATCTGTCCAATCGTGAGTATGCGAATCTTCGGAATGAAAGTTGAAAAGTTTAGGACATAAATTAAAATCAGGAGTATTAGAATAATATGTAAATAAATAATAGAATCTTCAGAACTTCTAAATCTAAAAACCCGAACCAAAACCCAATTATATATCCTTGTAGAGCATTTAAAGGGCTGAACATTTTTTCGCTAAAATATCGAAATTAGGACCACTTTTCAAAAATAGTTCAAAGTATGAAAATATTGAAAAATTTTAACCACACTATTTCAAAACAAAGACCCCGATCAAACATTCAATTTCATTTCCTTGCTGGAATTTTAAAGGTATACTGATGATTTGCCTGCTATAGCTAGAGAGTATTAGTTTTTGAGTTATAAGCATTACAAACTTGAAAAATCTGATGTGGGCAGTACATGACTTTTCCTGCAGACATATTTATATCCACGTTATCTTTATTTTATTTAATTAAATTTAACTCATTTTCAATTCAATTTTCGTTCTCATTTGCTAACTGGACTTATTTTCAAAGGTAGCGTAGAGAAAATACTGAAAAACTAAAATATCTCGAGAACGGCTAGTCCTAATTTAATGGGGTTGGTCTTATTCTTTTCATCGTTAAAAATTACGTATAAAATAAGCATTTAATGGATATATTTGAGCATACGTAGTTTTTTATTTTGGATTTTGGCGATTTTTGTTGGCCATTTTGCAAAAAAAGGCAGGTTATTTCTTTTTGAATCATATCAAACTCTAATCAGCTCCACAGTGACCCACAAGTGACTTTTCTACCGAATTTTGTGAAATTTGGTCCATTGGTTTTTCAGCCAGAGTGGATACAAGCTTTTGCGGGCCATTTCTTGTGGACGTGGTGCGTAGGCGTTCCTTCACCACGGGGAAATTAGTAAAGAACGAACTTTTTATATGTAGTATATAAAGAATCTGTTAACATCATTTTCATGCAGTTATTTCGCTCCATTCACGAGTAAAGATACTCTTTATAATAGTTTTGTATTTTGACATCACATAATTTGCTAATAGTCATTCATTTCACGGCATATTAATTAAATCGCAATTGTATTTTGATGTGGAACTTGCACGTGAGTATGAAAAAGTCGTTCTGTTTAGAATAATAAGTGACAGAAGTGCTTAGTTTCAGTTTACATGATGCTACTTTAGGGCCAAGGACATTTTGTCTTTGTACATCATTATTTCGCTGTGAAAGAATTAAAGTCATTATGCATTCATTCTGTAGTAAAAGTCATGCGTAATCGATGTCCGATTTTTTTTTCCAACGAGTGACTTTTATGAGTACTAAATTCTGAAAACAACAGATAACATTTCTATGAATCTTTTTTGCTGAAAATCTGAATTTATTTTTTTCTCCATGTGAGGGGGGGGGGAGGTGCTTCAGTAGCTGTAAATTGTTTTTAAAAGTTATTTCGTACCAGACTGATAAACAAAGCTATATAGTCCATATTTTAAACCATTTTAATTATTAGTACTAGATAGTCGCATGATTCAAAATGAAGCGAGGGGCAATTTTAATTCGCTTTAAAAATATTTTTTATGGAATTGAAAAGAGGAACTCTACAATTGAAAGTTTTCTTTCACATTAATCTAGAATTCGTAGATTTATTGTAGAAGTACGACAACTATTAGTTCATTTCTCTTTATAAAATATTGTAAAAAGCACTTAACTCGTGAAGTTATAGCCAATCTGAAAAATACGAGACGTTTATTTTCTAGAACTTGCCCAAAGTCGTCAAGTTGACTATATTTCTCCAAATTCGTCGCTAAGATCACGCGACCATGAACTTCAAATTATAACAATAGTTTCCTGTATGGTATTCATATAACACGCGAAGTTCGTAATCAATCTGAAAAATACAAGGTTTTCTTCCAGAATGCGCCAAAAGTCGCCAAGTTAGCTATATTTCGCCAACTTTGTCGCCCAGATTATTAAATGTGTCGCTAAGATCACGCGACTGTGACCTTCATATTATAACAAGGGTTTCCTGTTAGGTATTCATAAAAATATAGTTGCGCTGTGTGTCATGCATACCTCCATTTCATCCCCGTGACATTTTTTTTTTGTGATTTACTCCGCACCCCGCGCCCTAAGATGTTTTACATCAAAAATCGTCAAAGTTTTAGAGAAGTTGTGGTCGGACAATAAAAGCGATGCATTCTGCGCATTCGCCCTCGTTCATTTACGTACTCAGCCTGCAAGACATCCATCTGCACCAAAGAACTAAATTGCTGAAAATTTGGTTAAAATTCTGAGGAGTTATCGATGAACAACTTGTATTAAGGGGATGGTGGACGTTAAAATGAGCAAAAATCGACTACATTTTTTTTTAATATATAACATTATTTTACACATTTAACATTTGCTTACGGGTGGGACAGCGTCCATCCCAAACGAAGAACTTCCCTGCTGCAGCAGATCTTCCCTGCTTTGCACCTGCTGCAGCAGGTGCAATGTTTCTGTCAGCGACGTACGTTATATGCAGATAAGGAAAGTAAGAAAATTTGTCATTTCGTTCCCACGCTTCAATAGAGCCGATGGTTTCAGTTTCAATCATTAAACACTCCAAATTCAAAATGTATGTTCTAATTAACTTTTTCGTATGTCAATAATGTATTTTGTGTGTATTTTGTATAATATCAATATTTAACTTTTCGTTATTCAATTTGAAAAGCTTAAATTCGTTACTATGACAACTATTTAATCATTGTATGTACAGTCGCTAAATACGCGTATATTAAAAAGAAACTATACCATAATGTTATTGGCATTGAATTAAAATTATATAAATTGAAATCTGGCGACTTGAGTCAAAACAAAATGACTTATTCATACTCATCTGCACAATATTCACATCAACGTTTCGCTATTACAAAAAATCTGATGTGGGCATCACATGACTTTTCCTGCAGACTTATATCCCCGTTCTCTTTACTTTAATTAAATTTAATTCACTTTTATTTCAATGTTTTTTCTCATTTGGTAACTGGACTTATTTTCGAAGGTGACGTAGAGAAAATGCCAAAAAACTAAAATATCTCGAGAACGGGTAATTCTAGTGTAATGGGGTTGATCTTATTCTTTTCTTCGTTAAAAATTACGTATGAAACAAGCATTTAATGGACATATTTGAGCATACGTAGTTTTTTATTTTAGAATTTGACGATTTTTGTGGGCTATTTTGCAAAAAACGGCAGGTTATTTTTTTTTAATCGTACCAAAATCTAATCTGCATTAGGGTGACCCACAAGCAACTTATCTACCAAATTTTGTGAAATTCGGTTCATTAGTTTTTCACCTAGAGTGGATACCGGCTTTTGCGGGACATTTCGCAAAAAAGGCGGGTTCTTTTATCGCAAATCATACCCAAAACTAATCAGTAACAGATTCGTCCACAAGTGACTTACATACCAAATTTTATGAAATTCGGTCAATTAGTTCTTTAGTTAGAGTGGATACAAAATCTGCACAGACAGACAGACGCACAGACAGACACACAGACAGACACATAGACACACACACAGCCGTCACGCTAAAAATAGTTTTTTCGTATTCTAGAGGTCTCGGAACGCGTAGGTTCGTCGAAAATTCGAGTTGCGATTTTCAGCATGATTCCAATACTTTCCCTATACATTACCATGTATTGCAGAGAAAGAAAAAATGTATTTTCTCGTGAATGGAACGAGATGAGTGTTAATAGATTCGCCGCATGATATTGCATGTAGAAAGTGAACCTATTCCAGAGTATCTGCTTTTTAAATTTTTGTTTAATTTTAGCATTTTTCTTTTGAAAAAGGGACAGTATTTCTTGAACGGTTTACGCTATTATTTTAAAGGTTATGTAATTCCTTTTCTAAGGAGAAATTATGTATAAAATGATTATTTATTTAGCATAATTGAATGTCCTGATTTTTAAATTTTTTTTTCAAAAACGTATTCGAGCATTTGGGAGGAGGGGGTGGGGTCTTCTAAACGGTTGATCGCGGTTAAAATGAAAAGTATTCATTGATTATAATAATTGTACCAAATTCCGTTGGAAATATTTCATTCGCTCGTGAGATATTGTTACTCAAAGCTCATGAACACACATACATTGACACGCATACATGCAGACATCAAACCGTTCGATTCGAGTTCAAGGATGCTTAAAACACGTAAATCAATCGAGAATTTAATTTCAAATTTACGCTCAAAACTTGTAAATCGAACAAAAACCAAGCGTCACAATTTTGACCCCATTGCAATACTTTCCCTTTACATTAAATTACTATGTATGGTAGGGAAAAGTGAATACTGTAGAATTTACCTTGAACTGTGAAGCTAAATATTTCGGTGCCAAATTAATACAAGTAGCGAATTCTGATAAATAATTGTTAAGCTTTTTCGACCTGTTTGAAATTAAAATACAGTTTTTACTGCTGATTTTCTTTAACTTAAAAAACTCTTCGATTAAAGAAAAAAAATATCGTTTGAAAGCAGTCATAAAATCTCTTTTTAAATTCAAATAATTATACATCTCCTAGTTGGAATATATAGTGTTTTTTTTTTTCCGTGACACACATTTATCTGTTTATTCAAGTTGCATAGAGCAAGCAATGCAAAGCCCAAATCGTTTTAAACCTATTGTTCTTTTTTAAATTCAGATCATTATTTCAAGAACATTGATTAAATAACCTCTTAAAAATTGAGGTTTCTCCAATTAATTGTTGACACAGCCGATGGCAACAGGTCAGCGGTTCAAACGATTTTGAAAATACATTCTTTTTAAAAAAAGAACTGATTGTTCTACATTTCGTCCATGATGAGACCGTATACACAGTAAATTGACTTCAACTTTAACTCCTTTTTTTTCAGAATTCTGACTAATTACTAGCCTTGTAAATTTAGTTCCTAATTGTTTTTCAAATGTTCTGCTTTTCGAGTGATACCAATTCGATATTTTAATGATTATCACAATTATGTTGTGTTGTAGATTTATTTATTTTTCAATTATAATGATATTTTTATAGAAAATATCATTATAAATGAGTTTTATTTTTTATGAATTTATATATTATTCTAGAGTGCGGTTCGGTTCTTTTAACGAATAAGGAAATAAGTTTTAATTTTTCTTGGATGTCTAGTTCATTACAGACACGAAAACGGTCAAAGTTAACATAAATATTTCCTCTTACAGTTTTAAATTAGCATTAATTATTTCATAGGATAATTTAACGTTACTTTTGCCTCGATTCAATACATAGTAAATATACAGAAAAGTAGTGTAATTAAGTTGAAAATTATAATTTAAATTTTCGGTGGATTTAAAAGTTTTTGGCATTCTAGAACACAAAAACCTCTTCATTTACCTACCATATTTGGTAGTGTATAAAAATGTATGGGTTCAAAAATTGTTATAAACTTTTTGATGGATTTACA